>CM046363.1:3016044-3354571 GCA_025413025.1 Ficus hispida
AGAGGTAAAAGGAGACCTTCAATTCGCACACCGCTGCCATGAAGCAATCCGACAAAGAATTGACAGATTTAGCCTATACTCTTGCTGAAAGCGTGGCACATTTGGTAGGAGGCAATTACCCAATGGTCATTGTAGGTAATGACCGGATGGTCAATGCAACTCCTAACGATCTCCCCAACGGGGAGAACCAAAAGGAGAAAGCAGAGGGAATCAGAGAGACTGGCGATGATAACAATCATCCCCCTCCCGAGAGGCCCGCGCAAAGTAATTCAAGGGGAAGTCGTCAAAGGAGAGCTGAAAGGCGAGTCCAGACGCGAGCAGCGATTGGTCCTACTTCGAGAGAAAAGGAACGCGGAGGGAGTCCCCATATGCCTAATTGACCTCCCGTGAGATATGAGAACTTTGACAATGTAAACGGAGGGAGACACCCTATGCCTCATCGACCTCCCGCCAGAGATGAGTATTTCGACAATGCATCCACTATTAGCCAATTCCCTCACCCTGAGGGAGACCTGAGAGACCACCTTAGGGCTCGTCGAAGAAAGGTGCATAGTGAGGATTCAAGGAGATTTGTCCAAGAAGCCATACAAATGATGCAACAATATAGTGTTCACCTTAGGGCGCACCCTAGAAAGCACCATGCATATAGAGCACAAGGCCAAGCCAAACTACATTCATCCATTCAGTCAAGATATAATGGATATTCCATTACCTGAGCGATTCAAGATGCCTAAGGAAAGATGAATCCTAATGATCACATCGAGAGATCTCCATTAGATACAGGAGAATAGAGACTTCAGAGCTTTTCTTTTACTATTTTGCTTTGAGTATTATGAAATACTACAACGATGGCAATGATATCGAGGATAAAATATTCAATATCATGTCTAAAAAAACGCGTCAAAAACTCTAATTTAGACAGCGGGCTTATATCCCGTACATTCTACATCAAATAATGAGAGGCAATGTCATCGAACTACAACATCAAGTGACGAGTCTAAAAGACTTGGAAAATTCCAAAATTTTGCTTACAAATAAAGTTCATTCTCCCCATTTGGAAAGACACGGTGCTATTTCTGCACACCAAAGCTAAGAGCTACCAATTGTAATCTCCTTGAAAAATAGTGAATCCCCAGCACCAAGAGAGGATGTAGTAAAAGAGATTCCAACTAACCTCTATAATATCCCTTGTGTTCTCTACTTTCAACAAATTTACCTTTATTGTTCATCGAGAGTCGGAGTGTAGTGAGAATAATTCCAAGTTGACGAAATTTCACTTTCAACAAGTTTCACTATTCATATTTCAAAATCTTTTTCTAAAAATTCAAAACTTTAAAAAGTTCATAATTTTGTTATTTCAAGTCGAAATGATATGATTTCTTTTTAATTGCATATAATTTTTACAGTAACGAAACAAGATCCATATTAATATTTTTTCCAAATACATTTCAAGTTTTTACACCTTTTAACTCCAAATAGTAATAGTTCATTTTTAAGCAAACACACAATTGCAAAAACTCAATTCAACTGCAATAAAAATAACTCCAAAACTCCAATACTCAAGTAAACCGACCAAATAAAGGCTTAAGGTTTTAATTTTTGGCATTTTAATGCTAAATTCAAACGTCCCAAAAAAAAAAACCGATAATTTTATATGCTAGTATATTGGTCCATCTTTAACCTTTATGAAATCACTAGTTGGATTCACCGCTTGCAAAATAGATAATGACGTGATACTACGTGACTGTCACGTGACAAATAAGGAAGACATGGCCAAAAGAGTCAACAGATGAATTTCCTTTTTAATGTCTATAATTTATATAATAAATTACTAGGTTGGTTCATGAACTTTTAACTTCGTGCAATTTTAGTTCTTAAATTTTTTTTTTTTGTAGCAGGAATCTTCCTAAACTTTTAAAACATTGGTACAATAATCATTTAAGTTAATTTTTGGATAGAATCTGTTAGTTAACATCACTTTTTGACTAAATCATAATAAATTCTGTTTAAAAATTAATAAAAATAACTATTATAACAATAATTTAAAATTTTAGGAGTATTTTATATATATATATATATTTTTATAGTTAGAGTGACTATAAATTATTAAAACCATACTACAATTGTCTTTTTTTTGTTAATTTTTAAATACAATCTATAATTAGCATAATTTTTTTATTAAATTATTAATAGATTCCGTTTAAAAATTAATAAAAATAACTATTATTATGATATTTTAAAATTTTAAAAATATTTTAACCATAAAAAAATTTAAAATCAAAATTATATAAAATTAAAAATTTAATAACTAAATGAATAATTTGTCTAAATTTACGTGCAATCTAAAAAAATAAAAATAGTCACTGAATTTGACCAGGAAACTTAGCCGATGGCTTACCCAATGGACCATTAATTTTCCTTTCTTTCTCTTTTTGTTTTTTTCTATTCCCCGACTCACGAGTTATACAATCATAAAATAATATAATTTCAAAACAAGAAAAAAAAAATATATTTCTTCACCACACCCTAATTTAGAGAGAGAGTAGAGAGAGAAAGAGAGCGGGGGTAGGTGTGAGATTGACCGAACCACCTACGCACACGTACACCATCCCCTCCATTTCTCCACATGCTTGTCTCCTACTCTCTCTCTCCTCCCTCTCTCCCTCTTCGTTTCCTCTCTCTCCACTATATAAACCCTTCCAAATCCCCACCCCCTTTCTCAGCTTGCCGTTCCCTTCCTCCAAGAGAACTGCCAAGCTTCAAACCCAAAAAAAAAAAAAAAAAAAGGTTTTCACCAAACAGAAAAGAAAAAGAAAACAATTTCAGATTTTTAATTATCTATCTTCTTCACTGTCTTTGTTGAGCCTTCATTGTGTATTTAAAAAAAAAAAAAAAAGAGAATTCAGAGCTCATTGGTAAACATGCAGGCCATTACGCCGTCTTCTTCACCCAACAATCTCAAGCCGCTAATCCGGCCGAGCCGGTCCCCGCTCGTCCGGTTCAGCACGACCCGAATCTCCTGCGCTTACCGATCTGACTCCGTCAGCTTCCCAAACGGCGTCGGAACGAGCCGCGCCGACTGGCAGAGCTCCTGCGCCATTCTCGCCAGCAAGGTCGTCTCCCAAGAGCAGCCGACGGAGAACCCCTCCGGTGGCGGCGCCGACCACATCGTCTCCGTCAACGGCCACAAGTCCTCCTCCATCGACCTCAACCTCGTCCCGATCGAAAAAGTCTCCACCGACAGCAACAACAAGCCGGTCCCGAAGCCGTTGACTATCACTGACCTCTCTCCGGCGCCGATGCACGGCTCTCAGCTGCGCGTGGCCTACCAGGGAGTCCCCGGCGCGTACTCTGAGGCGGCCGCCGGAAAAGCCTATCCGAACTGCGAGGCCATACCATGCGACCAGTTCGAAGTCGCCTTCCAAGCCGTGGAGCTCTGGATCGCCGATCGCGCCGTTCTCCCCGTCGAGAACTCCCTCGGCGGCTCGATCCACCGGAACTACGACCTCCTCCTCCGCCACCGCCTCCACATCGTCGGAGAGGTTCAGCTCCCCGTCCACCACTGCCTCCTCGCGCTGCCAGGAGTCCGCAAGGAGTATCTCACGCGCGTGATCTCACACCCTCAGGCACTGGCGCAGTGCGAGCTGACTCTGACGAAGCTCGGCCTCAACGTCGCGCGTGAGGCGGTGGACGACACCGCCGGCGCGGCAGAGTTCGTGGCGGCGAACAATCTGAGAGACACGGCTGCGATCGCGAGCGCACGCGCCGCCGAGTTGTATGGGATGAACATCCTGGCGGACGGGATCCAGGACGACTCGAGCAATGTGACGAGGTTCGTGATGCTGGCGAGGGAGCCGATCATCCCGAGGACCGATCGGCCGTTCAAGACGAGCATCGTGTTCGCGCACGACAAGGGGACGTCGGTGCTGTTCAAGGTCCTGTCGGCGTTCGCGTTCCGGAACATCAGTCTGACGAAGATCGAGTCGAGGCCTCACCGGAACCGGCCTATCAGGCTTGTCGACGACGCCAACGTTGGGACGGCGAAGCATTTCGAGTACATGTTCTACGTGGATTTCGAGGCGTCCATGGCGGAGGTCAGGGCACAGAACGCGCTGGCTGAGGTTCAGGAGTTCACATCCTTCTTGAGGGTCTTGGGGAGTTATCCAATGGACATGACGCCTTGGAGCCCTTCCCGGGGAGATTAGCATTATCCCCCCCAACCCTTTCTTTTTTATTTATTTATTTTTCTTTTTATGATAAAAAATTGTTATTATTATTTTGCACACCAAGAAAAATTTAATTGCAATCTCTCTCTCTCTCTCTCTCTCTCTCTCTCTCACTCTGTCTATTATAATTATTTTTACAAATTTGTGAATTTTTAATTGTTCTAAGCAGAAATTGGAAGAAGTTGTTTTGGGTACATAAATTTAGAAGTGTTATTATTATGTAAAAAAAAGGGTATTTTAGTTGAAAAAGTCCATAAAGGGAAAGTTGGTGGCTTTTACGTGAAAGAATTCGTGGTCTGATGAAAAACACGTCTTCGTCTTCTCCTCTCAGCTACCTGTTGGGTATGTTTTTACGCCGTTTTGGAGATTGAAAAGTATAACCGATTATTCTGTTTGTCTGTCATTTTAGTTCACCCTTAATTAAATTATATTTTTTCATCAAAATTTTTATCTTTTTATAAAAAAAAATTAATAAAAAATTATAATTAATTTTTAAAAAATCGATTCAAATTTTAATTTAAAAATTTTATTTACAACAGAGGAACCAATTATATGTTTCGTTTCATTTTCAAAGAATTTTTTGTTTGATGAATTTTCTTAGAAGAATAAAAAGGTACTAATTTGTACTTAAAAATAATTTTTATGTTGTATCATGTAGTTTAAAGTACTTTATCAATGTTTTGAGGTAAAACGTACTTTTTCAATGTAGATTTTAGCAGAGTTGTGATATTATATCCAAATTTTGTTACAGTGCCAATGTCCTAACTAGGGGTGAACTGCCATTTTTGTGTCATATCGTTAACCATCCAAACCGTGGTTTCAATCTGTTCAGCTTATAATGTAAAATAGGTAGTTTTGGTTTAAGTTTTTCTCAAACTATTCTTTTACAAAACCAAACCATCATGTCCCGCCCTACCAGTTATTTATTATTTTGTTTTCCTATTATTTTTGTTGAGATTTTCTTAAATACGAAGGATATTTGATATTTGATGACTTTTTTAAACGAAATTTGATGATGATCCTTCTTTACTAAAAAGTTATGGTTCATTTAGAAGATACATTCATTTTGTAATATATGCAAATGTAATATACAATATATAAAATGCATTTGGATGTCCTATGTATACATTATATTTGAATGTAATGTATATTTGAATTATTTATATTTGATCGGTCATTCGTATATTATGTGAGTAAGAATGAGAGAAAGAGATAATATGTGACGTAATTGAAAAAAATAGATTAAAAAAATAAGATGATATATAGGAGTTTGAGTTAATTCACTGATCACATGTATTTGTATTTGAATAATATAAGGTAAACATACATTGCACTGCATTAGGATACAACATACAATAAATGTTGTTTCTAAACGCACAATTATTAATAGTTAAAATAAACATAATAAAAGCACAACCACAAAATTTCCTTTCAAAGATTATATGTGTTTCACGTGTTTTCTCGTAAGGATCAGTTAGGACCAAACCGTCCATAGACTGTCCACCAAAAAGCCATCTCGCCCATCATGTACAACGGTGGTTTTGGTTTGGTTTTTCCCATTGAACAGAACCGCACTGCACCACTTGAAGACTACCAAACCGTCCGGTCTGTTCACCCCCTGTTATACTTATTCAGCAATTTGCTGATTATTCACAACAGTTACATCAACAATTTGCTGATTGTTCTATTACTTCCCAATGGTGGTATCGGGTTGGTTTTTCTTATTGAACAAAATCGCACCGCCCTGCCTTAAAACTGTCAAACCGTCCATCTGTGCACCCCCCTTATTACACTTCTTCAACAATTTACTGATTGTTCGTAACGGTTACATTATATAAATATATTTTTTTTATTTGATATAATTTTAATGTGATTTGTTAGATTTTTGTTCTATATATAAGAGTGATTTATTAGAATCGTATCATACTAATTGAGTTTTTTTTTCTTCCCTATCAGCTGTCGCTGAATTCTCTTATTGCACGTTTTTAGTTTCATATTTGTTTATATTATTAATTTTAAGTTGAAATTTTAGAATTATAGTGCCTTTAATTATTTTTTGTAAGATAACAGATTTGGACTCATGTGTATCTTGATTTCGCATTCAGTTTAAACATCTAGAGCTACTGATACCTCCACTATAGTTGGTAAATGAGCGGGGAACTTTTCACTATTTAGCAAATTAAGATTCGTGCATTTAGCCTCCATTCTTGTACCTACCTTTATGAGTTATTTCTGTCCCGCCAATAGATTTACTCAGCAAGACGTAAGATACAATTAGCTTAGTAGTTTGTCTATTAACCTCTTATTAGAAGCAGGGGTTTAGGATCTGAAAGTGCCGGGAAAATTTCCCCATGTTCCATAAGATGACGACATGTGTCGCGGATTTGCTTCGAGAGCGATGAGAAAAGAAGAATGGGGACCCTCGAGATGTTAAGTCTATTGGAAGCCTCGAGGTGTTTGTAATAAGTATCTCTCGAGATGGGGACTGAAAAAAAAAAAACAAAAAAAGGAAAAAGAAAAAAAGAACTCCTAGAAGTCTCCACATCAGCAAATTGGCTTTGAAAAGAAAAAGAACCCTCCAATTAAGGGCTAAGCCTTTTATCGTCACTCCATTTAAAAAAACTGTCTCTCTATTTCCTTCATAGCTATTTTGTCTAATTTGAGTCATTTGAGATTTCAAAGGTCAATTACATGTTATGAGTTTATTGATCCTTTATTTATCACAAGTTATTTGTGGATCATCTCGTGTCAGCCTATCAAGAAAACAGATCAACCTAATTTTTTATAAAATTTTCATATCACGTTTTACATTTGGACTAACCGAAAACTTACAAACAATTAGCCTCAACCTGATATAAACATAGAGTCGTGATAAGATTTTTTTTTTTTTTTAGTCATTTGAGATTTCATAGGTCAATTATATGTTACAAATTTATATATCCTTTGTTTTATTACAAGTTATTTGTGGGTCATGTCGTGTCAATCCATCAAGAAACCATATCGAGCTTATGTTTTCTAAAATTTTCATGCCATAATTTTCCATTTGGGATTGACCAAAAAGTTACAAACAATTCGCCTCAACCTGATATAAATACAGAGTTGTGACAATATTTTTTTCATGGAACAACATAAATTTTGTCCTCTAGAGTATACACTTTAGTTGGAGTTTTCTAAATATTTTTTTGTTTTTTTCTCGAAAAGTAAAACCAGTTAATTTTACCATTCAAATCTCTCAGTACTTTTTTATTTTTAAAAAACTCAATTTTTAAAAGTTCGTAACTCTCTTATTTTAAATCGAATGAGATGTTTTTTTTTAAATTGCATAGAATGCAAATAGAAATGAAACATAATCCATATTATTATTATTTTCGATTATATTTCAAGTTTTTATATTTCTTAACTATCACCATTTATTTTCAACCAAAGACACAGCTTTAAACATTCACACATAATTTCCAACAAAAATTTTTTTTTTCTAAAACTTCAGTTGGAGTGTACGTTCCAGACAAGAAGTAATTAGTTGGATTTTGCCTAAATCCTTTTCTTAAAAAAAAAAAAAAATGTAGGAAATTGCTTAAGATTCCCCTCATTGAATAAGATACCCAATTAATTGCCCCTAGTGGATGGTAGTAGGTGAGTGTTGCTTGTATTCTACTCCAAAATGTTTTTGCTTTCATTTATCCGAAAAAAAAAAAAAATTGATTGCTTTGCCGCTTATGTTTAACCCTAACCTTATATTTTCCTACTTTTTACCTAACAGAACATATTTTACACTAGAAAAATATTCAAATGTTCATTTGTTTTCTACTTTAATTTTTCCCATCCTCCTCCTATTATTTGTTTCAAAATTTACTTTTTCCCAAAGTTTTTTTTAATATCTGAGAAATTTTAATCTATTTGTACTCTTTTTTTTTTTTGCATAAATAACTTTTTAGAATATCTCAAAATATGCAGTAATACATATTTTCCCAATCAACTATTAAATTTAGAATTTATTTAATAGATTCCCCTTAAACTATACACCTTCATTCATTTTGCTTGCTAAATTTTCAAAATCTTTCAAAATACATCCTATTAGATACAAAACCATTAAGAATGCTCATTCCATCCATTTCTGTCTATATAACTAATAGATTTGTTGACGTGACATTAATTGTGAGTTTGTGTGGCTAACACTTTCATTCGTTTTACATCTTGAACTACTCTTAAAATCATTTAAAGCACCCCCTCATGTATAGAAAACTTTTCAACATACCCCCTTTGTCCCTTTTCATCTATGTACCTAATAGATTTACTGACGTTACATTAATTGTAATTACAAATTCTAATTCCCACACGATTAAAAAAATTAAAAAGATGCCCTCCGAAGTTACAATTAATGCCACATCAGTAAATCCATTATGTATGTAGAAGGAAATGGACGAATAAGACATTTTGAACGGTTTTGTAAAGATTTTGAAAATTTAGGGGGGAAAATAATGAAAGATGGTGTACATGGATATTTATGAAATAAACCCTAAGATGACATTGAAGTTAAATAAAAAGGACAAATATGCAAAACATAAAAATAAAAAATAAAAAACAATGAAAACTGATTGAGAGAGCAATCTGAAAAAATATAAAGATATAGAAGCAATATTTTAAATTTAAGAAAAGTAGGTGGAGGTAATTACAAGATTGTAGTGTAAAAATTTATAATGTGTAGATTAATTTTAAATTTTCAAAAAGGTAAGTGAGAGGATGCGGTCCTATTGGACCTTATTAGGTCCCTCACTTATTTGAATTATTAAAAATTTAGCAAAACAAAGGACATAGGGGGCATTTAGAGGTTAATAGATAGATAATAGATATATATTATACATACTTTTTAGAAGAGTTGATAGATATTATGCATGAAAATCATGCTGCACACTAAAATATTTAATGATCTTCCTGTATCTTTAGTTAGAGGAATAATACTTATTGTGACTGACCCACACAACAAGTGAAAATGTGGAGCACTAATTCCGCTCAAGTTATTTAACTTCTATGATTAGCAAATTAAAAAAAAATTTTGTGAAATTGGACTGTAATCCAATAAAAAGGGAAGCGAGGATAAAAGGGGAAGTCGAGGATAAATCAACCGGGTATCGGTACAAATGGGATACCACAATTGTATAAATGAAACTAAGAGATTTTCTACAATAAAATCTCTTATTTCACACTATTGAGAAAAACTACTGACTTAATTGTTTGATTAATTTTTAACAATCTAACTAAAAGTGCATATTGTAAATTTTTAACATAGAGACTTATAAAACATACAATTAAGAAATCGATCTAATAATTAAAAAGCATTTTTCTTTTTACTAATAGTGCAAGAAAAATTGTGCTATAGAAGCTTTTTTGAAATAAACATAACTGCATATTTGTGAGCTGTCACATATTATTATGAAATATTAGGATTAATTTTATTTATGTTCTCTGAATTTTAAGATTATTCTCACTATATCTCATAAATTTAAATAACTCCCACTTGACCTTATGAACTTTGAATTTGTCCTATTGTACTAAAATTTTGGTAAAAAAACATAAGGAAACAAGTGTATTATGTTTCGATTTAAAATTCAAAAAGCATTTATGAAAATAAACTAAAATATAATTAAATGTGTTCAAAATAAGGTGAAATTTATTACATAAACAAAAACAAACTGGTTGTACACCTATTACTTTTTACTCCCACAGAAAAGGGTACGATAAGTATTTTTATTTATGGAGTGGGTTGATGAGAAAACCGTCCCGTTTCGAATTCGCACATTACTATCTGTCCAATTCAGGAAAATGTGCCACCTCAGTGCAATTAACTGGCAGATTCAAATTGGAACTGGTTTCCCTAGTTTTGAATTGGGGGACTGAAGAAAGGTCCTCCTTCTTCCCAATTAAGAGGATATTTGGTAAATGAGTTAAATTTGAATTGAGTTGAAATTTTTAAGTTTGAGTTGAATTACTTTTAAAAAATAATTATAAATTTTATTGATTTTTTTAAAAAAAATAAAAAATTAAGATAAAAAATTATAATTTAATTGGAGTTAGACCCTAACACAGCCCGAGGCTTTGCCATTCTATCACCAGCCGCCTTTCTTTTTCCACCTTTGTATCTCACGCTCAGCTGACGTAAAGCTGCATCCGAATTGTTCTTGTATTTTTAAACTTTTTTTTAAATCCCATTTAAGCTACAAATTACAATTCTTGTCCTTTTTACTTTACATACACAATTGAGGAATTTTTTTTTTTTGGGAGAAAAATGATTGAACTAATAATTTATGTTATATATATAATTGACATATATACAAAAGAGTGTAGGCGGATGAATAAATTAAAAAATAAGTATAAAAATCACAGATTTATTCAATTAATATCAATCAATATAAGTATTAATATTAAGTACAAAGTAAAAAAAGCAAGCTTAATCCTTTCCTTTTTTATTTGTTAGGATAAATTATCATTTAGAGTGCAAACTTATGAAAAAAATATATGAAGAATATTTATTTTAAATGCATAAAAATTGTAAATATTTTTATTTTATAGAAATTTCATTCATGATATCAGACATCACCGTTTAAAGTTTTTAACAAAAATTATAATGTAAGAGGTCAGGACAAGTTTTTAAAGAATGGGGATAAAGGGGAAATACGTGTAAAAAGAAAAAGAAAAAAGAAAAGTGGCACAACGAAGAATAATTTGTTTTAAATGTTTTAGGTTTAAATAGTAATAGTTTTTTTTTAATGCAACTTTGTAGCGAGGTTGCAAATATATATATATATATATATATATATATATATATATATATATTGGTCTCTAGCTCTCTAACGAGCTTTATTTTTATTGTAGAAACACATGCCTTACCAACTGAAAATTGGAAATTTTTGTTTCAAAAGTTGGCACCAAAAAGTTGGCGCATGTGATATATTAGAG
Organism: Ficus hispida; assembly: GCA_025413025.1. Classification (NCBI taxonomy): domain Eukaryota; kingdom Viridiplantae; phylum Streptophyta; class Magnoliopsida; order Rosales; family Moraceae; genus Ficus; species Ficus hispida. The sequence continues at coordinate 3,027,225 of CM046363.1, forward strand.
GAATTTGTTGGTCAATAATATTTTTCTAAGAAGGTTTTAATTTTTTTTAAAAAGAAAATTGGTCTAAGAAGGCTTTTGTTAAATGACTGAAATTTGATAAATGATTGATCAATATTAAAATATACTTTTTATGACTAATGATTATTTTCTTTAAAAAAAAAAATCGGCCGTTACTCAAATAAGTGTTTAAAAACTGTATATTATTGAATTTTCTATATATTTTTTTTTATTTTAAGGTAGAGAATTTGATCTCTATATTTAAAATTTTCCCATACCATTTAGCTATTGTTAATTCGGTTAATTAATTAATGAATTAATTTTTATATGTGTGTTTAAAAAGGGAAGAGTGATGCAACACTTTAATTGTGGTGGGTAAAGCAAGTGCTTCGTGAATTGAATCTATCAAATTAAGGACATAGAGATGGAGAGAAAATCATGGTTTTGGGGTAGTTGAAAAAGCCTTTTTGAGCATGCTCTCACCAACCAAGCCAAGTGTTTTATCATTTTCAATGGCTTTTGAGTATGAATTAGTCAGTTGAATATAAAACCCTTGGCTTTCTTTGCATTCCTTCTCGTATTTTGCTTCGCTTCCCACCAACCAAATGAATTTAAAGAATCGTGTCTTTGCTTCAAATTTCAATATGATTTCTTATCTTTCTAAAACCTAACTCATCTTTATTCTAAGCAATAATCAACGTTAAAACCAAAACCTGGCCCGTGCTTTTAGATTTACATTGTCGTGCAATTTTTCTTTTTTTGGAAGGAAAAAGATTAATCCAACCAAGGGTTGTATTTAAAACATTTCCAAATGAATCATAAATTAGTGCTAAATGCTATATTTTAATATTTAAGTAGGAAATTCACTAAGATAAGATTCTTTTCGGGCTAAATTTAACATATATTATACGTTAAGTGTCAAATTTAAAATCAAATATAACACAAATCAAATATCCACAATTAACTTTAATTAATTGATGTCTTGACTTTTCATTTTTTATTAATTTTACTTTTTCACTAATTACTATAGCAATATCATATTTGAATTATTTTAAAATTAAAATTTTACTTAACAAGTTTCAAATTAGGGTTTCCCTTTATCTCTCTCCCTCTTTTGCTCTCAAATTTCTCATATACTAGGGTTTCCCTTTCTATGGAACTTCTATCACTGTCATGGCTGACGAGGTGATCGGCAATTCAGTGATATCGATGGGGATGGAGTCGGATGGTCCTAACTAGGAGTTTCTCGACCAAATCTAGCATGATGAGCTTCCAGCGATTTGGGATCTAGTGAGACCTTGGTAATCCGATGGTTGGTACAGCGATCTCATACCTTTGGTCAAGTCAATTGATTTCCTTTGTTTTGTGGTGTGCTACGAGGTGATTATTCCATATAGGGTAAGAATTTGTGATCAATGTTATTTTATATTCATTCTTTATTTTTGTGTTTTAGTTTAATTTTATAATAAAGGAGGTAGTTCCCCTACCTCTGATTTTTTTTTTTTAATATTCTGCTAGACTCATTTTCTGACATACATATCTATTGGTTCCGTTAGTCTTATGGCTAAGCAAAGTTTGTTGCAGTCTTTATGCTGCGAGTAATTATCTCTCGATCAATCAGAATATTCCATTAATTGTAGATGTTTTTTCAAAAAGAGCTTTGTACATGCTTGATTATAGTATTGTCGAGGAATTCGAGAAATTTTCCAATCACCCTCCGGTCTCGGTTTATATCCTCCTCATTTAGCTTCATTAGATTTTATTGATCGAATTGGTCTTAGTCGTGGGTTGTGTCTCCTATCCCATATGGTTGTTTTATCTTTGATATTAGTATTTGTTTTCAGTTTTAATTTAAATGATAGTTTCTATTTAAAAAAAGTTTCAGATTATTATAATTGTATGAAAAGTAGAGCAACATATCACATGTGTCTAACATTGGGATGTGTTAAGATGGTATAATTAGGGCAGGAGTTCAATGACATTAGCTTCGGTTTTTAGTTGAAAGCTAAGTGGATTGTCTAAATTTGGAGCCTGATAACGACCATTTTATTGTCACGATAATGATAATACAAAACGTCAAAAAAAAAAAAATTTTTTTTTTGAGAGAAAATAGTAATACACATTTAAAGTTTCCTAAATGCAATGGTTCCCAGCTAAATGAGATGTACAATTGACACACGTTAAGGTTATGATTAACTTTTTTTTTTTTTTAAATTTAGGGTACAAGAATTCAAAGTTAATGATTTATGTTGAAATTAAATATTAAATTATTGCTAAATTAGTGAAATTAAATGTGAAACTAGAGTTGCAATATAGCATATCATGATTTACTGTCTACTCTATTTTTTTAGGATGCGAAGGAAATAGGGGGTTTGGTGGGGAATAATGTTGGGAAGTGGTAGGTGAGGATTGTGGTTGAGAACTACTTCACTTCACAATTTTATATGATTCCTTTCCTACATCGGCTTGGCGCTTTCGTCGGCATTTCCCTTATGTTTTTGGTTGGTTTTCTAAAATTTTTGTGATTTTATTATAACTTGCTTTCGGTTATCAACCCCACGCGCAATGCACTCACGTGTTCCACCCCATGACTTACTTATTATTATTTTTTTATTACAAGAAATTTTAGTCAATAGTATATTGATTTAAACAATCGAAGTAAATAAATAGGGATAGATTAATTTTTTAAGAAGTTTTTAATAAATAGTAAAAGTTTTATAAAATTAGTAAAATTATCATTTTAAAAAATGTATTGATCATGATTAATTTATAATTAACAAATGATAAATTGTATTTTTCACTGATTGACAGTTATTTTCTTATATTAAAAATCTTGATCATTTATTTAAACAAGAGTTTAATAATTGCCTATTTACTCTTTTTTTTTTTCTAGAAAGGTTTTTAAGTATTTGAAATAAATAACAAACTTACAAGGTAAATAAAAAATTCACTGAATAAATAAATAATTTACTAGATATAGCGACTTACTTTAAATATTTTAAAAACCAGTTACATTATTTATATAAAATTACTATTTACTTCTTTATTTCTTTTTTACATTTTTAAGGAAAAAGTACTTTAATAACATAAATTTAAATACCATTGTATCAACATGACATCAAAAAATAACATTTGATCAATATGATACAAAATTAAACTAACGTCAACTAAAGTTTGTGGTATGTTGATCAAAATATGAGAGTTTGTACTATGTTGTTAATAGATGAAAAATAGGCAGTTATTGGGGTAATTTTCTCTATTTTTAAGGATGAAGAGGCCTTCATCTCTATGCATATTAATTATGTTTGTCCAAGTAAGATATTTGATTGAGGGAAAAAATCAGGAAGTATACCACAAAAATAAGTAGTGGATTAATTTTTGTCATTATATAAAAAGTTTTGCAAAATATATAATAAGATGATGTCATAAATATAAAAAAATATATTTTTTCTCTCTCTTTCCCCTCTCTCCCCACACGCAAATTGTGACCATCATCAGTCCTTATACGGAAAAGAGTAAGCTCCTAATGATATGAGGTCCTTTGAGGTAAATCTCAAGAGTAAAACCGTAAGGGTACAAGACTCAAAACAGATAATAGCATACTAAAGGAAGGAATGGGACATTATAAATACTATCAGAGCATACATCTAACTGGAAGTGTGGTCAACGAGGATGTTGGGCCCCAAAAGAAGAGATGATTGTGACAGTCATCAGTCCCTATAAGAAAAAGAGTAAGCTGTGCAGTTTTACATCACTTGAAAATGAATATATGTAATGGTTCATAAGTTAAAAGACCACCTTCTAATGGTATGAGGCCTTTTGAGGTTAAGCTCAAGACCAAAATCATTAGAGCATGAGGCCCAACGCGGACAATAACGTATGAAAGGGAGGCATGGATCGTTAGACAAACCCATCCCTCTTTCTCTCTCTTCTCTTGTTCCACTAGTAAAAACTATGGATTACACGACGGTTTTTTACCGTCGTATAAAGTTTACACGATGGTTCCACAACCGTCGTGTAATCCAGCGTCGTGGAAGATATCACGACGGTTCAAAGAACCGTCGTGATATCTCAATGTTATACAACGGTTAAAACCGTCGTCGAAACAACGAATACAGTTGCAGAGAGTGGCAAATTGGCTACATTACACGACGGTTTTAAGGCAAACTGTCGTGCGGTTCTCCCGAGAACCGTCATGTATAAAAAAAAAATTTTAAAGGCATATTACACGACGGTTCTCTCGAGAACCGTCATATAATGTGGCTTAAAAACTGTTGGGATCTATATGTACCATAAGGATAGAAAATCAATATTAGAGATTTTCTATAAATATGACATTTTGATATTAATAAGAGGAGGTTATTCACGTTTAATAAGTTGTGTCCTATTTACTTTCATTTGTTGATTGTATGTTTGAGCAAACATAAAATACTCCTTGACTGTTGGTAATATATCGGATTATCATATGTATACGTGGTATACATAGAAGACATGATAATTTGATAACAATCAAAATAAATAGTCCGCAATCGATGGAATAAGATTTGGGGATCTTATTCATGATAAGATTGTAAAAGTTGTCTACTTCCTTGGAGGGATGGTTTGTCTTGACCATCGGATATGTTCCGAGTGGAAACTTTAATATATACCAGTATTGATGTATGACATTAGACTGGACCTAAAGTTTAATTGATTCGGTTTAATAATTCCGTTTATAAGAATCAATGACGCTTTGATAATCATCATGTATTAATCTTAATCCTGAAATTATTACTTGAGTTCGCATCCATGACTTATGCATTTTGATCCACTATAGGTGAGACACTGATAATTGATGGTCAATATACTTGTGTTTTGGGTACATGACTTATGGATGGAGAAATCAAGATTCATAGATATGGAATCCATAGCTATCTTAATGATAGTACATGTTATCTACTTAAAGGCATTATTCGGGAATTGAAAGATAGTATAACAAGATCTTGGCCATCGGTTTACTTTGTGTTCTCTGATGGTTTACCAATTGTATGGTTTTATAATTGGTGGTTCTTTCAATGGAGAATAATGGAACTTTAAGTTAAAATGATTGAAAAGCTAAAACGAAAAAAGTCTTTAATTCAATCATGGATAACATATGCGAATTAAGCAAGCGATGAATAAATCATGGAAGAAGCACTACGTGAGAGAGCTTTCGTAATACGGTATGTAAACAGGAGTTCAGCTTCAAACTTTTAGTGGAATAGTTTTAAAGTTGATAATTGATGAATAATTAATCTGGGATTAATTTTTCACAATTATAGGAGCCTCTTTACATATTTCTATCGGGTCCCTCTATTAGCTCATATAGTTCCATATAGTATCTCTGGATTTGTTCCGAATTTTTTTTCCTTTAAATTGTTGTGCACGGTTTTGAGAGGAGAAAAAAAATTTAAATATTCTATTTATTTAAATTAATAAATATGGTTGATGTTTAAGGATAAATATTTAATTCAAACAAGTGAATCTTATTTAAATTCAAAAAGGTTTAAAAGTAATTTGAATCTAGATAGGACTAGGATCTTTTCACTAGTCTAGATTCTTGATTTAAAATTTGAACCACCAATCTAGATTTATTCTTTAGTGGCCGAATTTTTTGAGGAGATTCTCTCCTTGGAAAAACGTTTTTAGGTTCAATGAATCTAGCCGTAAAGTTGTATGATCTTTTGGTTCAAAATTTATCCAGAAAAATAATTATTAATTATTTTTCAAGAAGGAATTAAATTTTGAAAAGGATTTGACTTCTATATAAATGTTAGGAATTCTTGAGAAACTAATTTTTGGTCATTCACAAGAGGAAAAATGTTTTTGGGAGAGAGAAAGAAAACCAATTGTGGTTTCTTCCACTTCATAAAATTCGACTATCTTGTGAGAAAGAAAAAGAGAGAAAATTCCATTGAATCAAAACTGTGAGGAAGGTTAAACCGAGTGATAATTTTCATAGGAGGTTAACCAGTTCCTGTTTTGTAATTTTAAAGAAAAAAGTTGGATCATATTCTCAACGAGGAACATCAGAATTGATAAGGAAGGATCTAGACTTCGGAAAGTATTACTGGTTACTTGGATTCATAGAACGTGTGCCAACACACACTCTGAGACGTGGAACTCGAGAATAGTAGAGAAGACACGTTGGTCAAACGCTCTAGTAATTCCGGAATCCGAGTGACAAACCGGTGAAGTAAGAGAACAACAACCAGGACAGACTGGATCGACTCTAGCGACAACTAGACCAGCTTATGGGCCAGCAGTATGGGCTAGAGTAGGTAGGAGTAGTTGCTCCCCCCTTCACCCCGGCTATCATGGCTTTACCATACCCGGTCAGGCTTAAAATGTCATCCATGGCATCCTATGATGGCTCTACGTACGCGGACGAGCATCTCGAGAACTATTAAGCATATATGCTCATCTAGAATGCCAATGAGGCTACCCTTTATAAGACTTTCTATCTAACCCTAACTGGCATTGTCCGGCAATGATATTGGAGATTGATGCCTGGGTCGATCAGCTCCTTCAAACAACTAGCGGATGCCTTTGTAGCCGCGTTCCTGGGTTCGAATACCATAAAGTTTTGAAATTAGTTAAGGAAACAAATAGAGGTAATTTAAAAACACTTCATTTTATTGAGATAATTAGTACATGGCTTTAAGCAATAAGATAACTACTGATAAATACGCTTGAGGTGGTCAGTATTCCAGGGGTGTCCGAGAACTGTCCCATCTTAGTCGGCTAGTTGATACGTCCCTGGTCACACGACGTCAGCGATCCTGAATGGTCTCACCCATTTGAGGCCGAAGGAGTCCAACCCAGGTTCTTAGATCAGGACCTTCTTGATGACCATATCTCCTACTTTAAAAGTCTTTGGGTGGAACTTTTTGTTGTAGTACTTGACCACCATTTGGTTGCGAGCGGCGGTTTAGATGAGGAAGAAAATCATGCCACGAACTAATAGGCGAGACGCCGCGGTGCTGGCTATGTTGGAAGTTAGCCATCATATCTGTAGTGTCGTGACGCTAGAGATGGGTGTCGTGGTGCTTCGAAACGACTTTTCTATATTTGAATTTTAATATAGCTCCGAACTTTCCCCTTTTGAGTCCAACTTCGAGAGCATATAAATAAGTCATCCTAGGGTTTATTTGGGTGTTTTTTTTACCAATATTTAGTAGCCATTTATGGAGAAGAAAAAGATGAGATTCATTGGCGGCTCAAGAAGATTGTATGCGTAGAGATTTTCAAGATCAAAATCGTTATTCTTCCTTTATTCTTTTCTTTTCATGTTTTTAGTTTCTAATTTAGTGTTCTTTTCAATTATGTTTAGTTAGGTTTATTTTTTATCAAGGGGGATTTCAAGACCCTAGACATATGATTATTAATTGAATGATTTATAGATTTTATTTTCCAATTTTGCAATTAAGATTGTTTATGTTCTTCCAATTTTATTGTTGACGATTATTTTTTTGTTTTATTTAAGTGCACAACTAAATAGGACTTAGGAATTATCTATTGCTAGATTAGGAGTCATGATCCATAATTGTCTTGTTTTTCTTATCATTAATAGCGAATTATGATAATTGATTATGAGATATTTTCGTATGATTGCATGTGGAGCAAAACCTAGAATAAATGAACCAAGCTAGTGTGTATGTTTTTTAGATCAACTTATCTGTCTCATCTTAATGCTTGCATTAGATTAAATTCAGAAAACTTCTTGGGAAGGGAATTAGGTGTATAGCTTGTTTTGTCCAACGACGAAATAAGGAACAATTATGATAATAGAGCTTGTTGTTATCTAAGGGTGGTAGCTTTAATAGAAAGTTGGAGATAATTCTTACTACAATTATAATTCTATACCTAATGGTGGAGAATGATTCCTTAACAAATAGTTTATTATTCTTGAGTTTTTATTTAATTTTCTTTTATTTTTTTTTATTTAGGATTCATTTGGTGTTTGAGTTGAATTTGAGATAAGATGAAATTTTTAAATTTGAGTTGAATTACTTTTTAAAAAATAGTTATAAATTTTGTTGACTTTTCAAAAAAGATAAAAATTGAGATGAAAAATTTGAACTAAATTTGAGTTAAACTCATTCACCAAACATAGACTTAGTTTAAATATCAAACCCCCTTCTTAATTGAGTGTCTATTTTATTGTGTCTTAAATTTTAAAGTCAATAACTAATTAATTAAAATTAATACGATGATTATTGTTCATATATACTCAATAACAATATAATTATAATAATATTTTAATTTAGTACTCCAATGGAACCTATCAATAGATGACGAGGAATGAGGCCCATTTTCTATATTATGATGATTTTGACTTATTTATGACCTTTTTCCTCTGTAATTCCTTTTGACTTTCCTCGTAAGACTTTTCCTTTATGGTTTGGGAGAGTGCCCATATAGCATTTCCCGACTGTCCTGTGTCGTTCATTGGACCATTTAAGGCGTGAACATCGAAGACACTTTACGTTGAATATTAGACTAATACAAAACAAACAATAAGAACATAAAGAAATATAATTCTATACACTTTACGTTGAATATTAGACTAATGGAAAACAAGAAATATTTTTACTATTAGATCATCATACTTAGTGGTGTTTTGTGTGTTACATATGTTATGGAATATTTTTAAGCGATTTTATTCATATAATTATATATAAAGGAATTATTCATAAATTCACACGTCTCACGTCATCATATTTACGTGATACATTTATCTAATAAATTTATATTATTTAAGTTATAATAGTAGTTATTAAAAGATCACTTAGATATTAATAATTTATTAGACAGATGTATCACATAAATACAAGATTATGATATTTGATTTATTGAATAATTTATTATTAAAGATATACCAAATATATTTATGACTTAAATTAATGAGGAAATTATTAAATAAAAAAAAAGTTATTGTTCAAATGGTCGAAGAGTCATTGTTCGACTTGTATGTTGCCCCGAATGGTAGTATCTCCTCCACGTGGTGAGTTGTTGTGTGTAAAAGGTTATGATTTGTTTGGTATTTCAATTGGAACTCAAATTTTTCAACTCAATTTTATCTTTTTTTTTTAAATCAATTAAAATTATAATAATTTTTAAAAAGTAAATCAATTTTAACTTAAAAATTTTAACTTTAACCGATGAATTTTAGTCACCAAACCTGACGTGACGGGTGCCTCCCAAAGTGTATTTCTTGCAGCAGTGGAATGATGTGCGTATGAGGGAAGATCTCAGTTGTTGAGACGAAAACAATCTTGGCCGCCCATTTTGGTTTCAAACACAACGAAGGTTCTGTTTAAAAATTTCTTAATTTCCTTTTCCTCTTCATAAAGCTTCCCTCTCCCTCCTCTCCTCTACTTCCTTCTTGCTGAAGTCGAAGCCTGTCATTGTTGAAGGAATGTTCTTGGCCTATTCGTGAGGAAGAGATATCATAGCCTTGTGATAAATGAAGTGAAGTCCATAACGTTGGAAAAATAGCACAGGTTGGCGCAACAAAAGACAAATTTTTTTTTTTTTTTTAATTGTAGGAATCAAATTCATGTTATTACATTTACGATTTTCATAACGTTTTAGTGACCGAGGTCGAGTACGATTTTCGTGACGGGGCCGGGTATGATTTTCATGACATTTGGGTGACCACGATCGGGCACAATTTTCGTGATAGGTTCAGGTATGATTTTCATAGTGTTTTTGTGATTGGGATTGAGTATGATTTTCGGGATGGGTTTTGTGTCTAGATACGGGTATGATTTTCGTGACTTAGAGTCCGACTCAATTTTCTTGACTAGGGTTGGATACGATTTTTGTGATGTTTTCGTGATTGGGGTCAAGTACAATTTTCATGATCAATCAGGCATGATTTTCATTTCCGGATACAAGAATGATTTTCGTGAAGTTGTTATGACCAGGGTCGATTACCATATTCATGTCCGAAAATAGGTACAAATTTCAGGACATTTTCGTGATTGGGATCAGGTATGATTTAATTACATTTTCGTGACCGCAATCTGGAACGATTTTCATGACCAAGGTCGAGCATGATTTTGTGACCATAGTCAAATCGAAAAGGTTTTTGTGACTAGGGAAAGGCATGAATTTCGTGACCCGGATCGAGTATGATTTTCATGGTATTTTTGCAACTGGGTCAAACATGTATAGATAGATTTATAGAATTTTAAGAAAACTATTAAGTAGTTACAAATTTGCGAGAGCTTGACAAATTACATAGATAAGAGACCAATCAATTTTTTTGTAGGCAGGATTGTGCAAGGGAATGGATGGGCTAGGGGTTAGCAAACTTTGAGCCCACCAATTTTTTATCCCTCCATTCTTGGACGTAAAGAAAAGGAAGGATGTCATCTTGTTTAGTAGTTTATGGTGTTACCTTTTTTATTTTTTTTAAAGATAATTCTTACTCAAATTTATGTGTTTATAAATGTCCTTTTTAATCTAATACTATAATTCAGCAAAAAGAAAAATCTAATAAGATACTTCTTTTCTATTTATTTTTTCTTTAAAGATATTTATTTTCTATCTCATGATTATTTTTAAGAAAAATTAAGGTGGGTGATCTTTTTTAATCACTTAATCTAATAAATAATCTTTTTTTTATTTAGGAAAATTGTCGTTTGTCATTTTTTCAGATTTGGTCAAATTGACTATAAAAAGTGGTGATTGACTATAAAAATTGGGTGATTAATGTTAAAGTTAATCGGTGAAGGCCAATCACTGATTGACTATTATGTGGTTAATTAATAATTGATCATATAAGAAAATTGATTAATCATTTAAAAAAAAGTTTTTTTAAAACTATTTTTAAAAAAATTCGACCATTTTTTAAAAATTTTCTTTAAAGAAAAAGATTATTTAACTATAAATCCATTAATTTTATTGAATGCCAATTACTGATTGACTATTATATAGTCATTTCAATTTATTTTTCTATTTCATATACATATGTAATTTCGTTTATTTGATTAGATAATTATTATAATAATTAAAACTAGGAAATGTATGCACTATATATAACACCAACTAATATCGATACAAGTTAACAAAAGATCATTTGGTACTTTCACAAATAAAAGTGACTCGTTCAATCCTTTTTTTTCCCCAACTTATACCAAACAAAAAATGAATGAACAAAAAGAATGGACAACCAATATCTTGCTTTCCTATCATCAGGGCCGGGCAAATCATTTTGGAGCCTAAACAAAAAGTTCTAAGGGGGCCTTTTTAAACAATTAATTAAAGTTTTTCTTTTTCCTTAAACAAAAAGAGAGAAAGTAAAAAAATATTAATAATAATAAAGTACAACCATTAGGACTTATGAGCAGTTAATAAATATTAAAAGAAAATATATGTTTGTATAAAATTTTAAATATGGTAACATCTACAAATTAGATTACCATTACTCTTACTTCCAAGTGTTTGTCGTGTTTTCAAAAATCCTATTATTCGGTTTTTTTTTTCTTTTTTTTTTCTTCAATAAAACCATAATTAGTTAAGCATGAATTAAGAAAAATTAATTGATTGCTAAAATGATAAACATATAAAAGAAAATTTAATTGGAGTCCTTGACTCAACATGAGGTCTTAGGTAATTGTCTAAGTGGCCTTATGAATGACCGGTACTGCTATTCTATCATACTAAACAACTTTGAGACAATTACAATCTTTTTATATTTTTATCCTCTCCTTCCTCGCTCCTATTCTATCCATGAGTCTTTTGATTTTTGTGCATAGGTGCATTATGAACTTATCACAAAGTCGTAATTTACACTTTAAATTTTTAATTTTTGATAATTATATTTGGAACATATAACTATGTAGCAATCTATCCCTTTAATAACAATCTATCCCTATTCTTAATCAATGTTAACCTAAATCTATATATAAAAAAAAGTTAATTTTTAATTTATTATTTTAATAAAACTTAATTAAAGATCTTAGCATCAATAAATTTAGATTAAAATATATAAAAATGACCATTCATGTTACTAATTAATGATTCGTGTACAAATTATATATTGATTTCTTTTAAAAAGAAAAATCAACATCATCATCTATGGTATAAATTGTCATAGATTGGTAAGATTAGGGTGTAAATTATTAAAATTAAAAATTTAGGGTATAAATGCAAAAAAAGCCAAATATCTTCCTCCCTCCCAAACAAAAACCCTCTCATGAGTCTCACTTCTTAGCTAGTTCTTCCGCAAAACTCCTCATTTTGTTTTTTCTCAACACTTCTTTGCCTTATCCTCTTCTTCTTCATCATCATCTTTCTTGTTAACTCAGAAAACCCAGAAAACAATGGCAAGCGAAGTCTCCACAGAGCCCAACACATCTAAAGAAAATGAAGAGGAAGAAGAAGAAGAAGAATTTTCCTCTTCCGACGAGTCCGACTCGTCGGACTCCGAGTCGGAAACGGAGCAAGAGAAGACAGTTAAGCCGGAAGAGCCCGTGGCCTACGTCCGACCGGGAGAAGAGGTAGACGAGCTGGACAATTCGCCGGAGACGAACGTGAGGCTGTTCAACCAGGCTCTGGAGAGCAAGAGGCTGAGGAGGATGATGGAGGAGGAGGAGAGGAACTACGTGAACCATGAGGACCTCTTCAATTTTCCCGAGGACCCGGAGAATTGGAAGGAGGAGGATCTGAGGGAGCTCTGGGCGGATGCTCCATTGGAGATGACCAAGCCAGGCTGGGACCCTGCCTGGGCCGACGAGGACGATTGGGACATTGTTAGGAAGGAGATTGCCGCCGGCCGGGACCCCCCCATTGCGCCGTTTTATGTTCCTTATCGGAAGCCTTATCCGGTCATTCCCGACAACCACCATGATATCTCCAACCCCAAGTCTGTCATTGAGGAGTTGGATCGGATTGAGGAGTTTCTCACCTGGGTCAGCTACATTTTCCCCGACGGTAGTTCGTAAGTACTAAGCATTCGTTTTGGATGAACAATTTCATTTGAACGTTCGTTCGACTTGTAAATAAATGGTGCTCATATTGTTTTTTAAATTATGTTTGGTTGTGTTTTCAATCGTTTGGCTGACCTATTGCATTTGAATGTTCGTTCAACTTGTACATAAATGATGCTGATATTGTTTCTGAAATTGTGTTTGGTTGTCTTTTAGAGAGACTGGTTCGAGTGTAGGAAAAAGGCAAAATTGTGTGTTTGTGTATGATTTTTGAAACATGTATTAAGTTGTGCCAATTCCCCCCCCCCCCCCCCCCCCCCCAAACCTTACTGTAATTGTCTAGTTTTCTTTTCAAAGGTTTAGCTTTCGTTTGGTTTAGCATTCGTTTGGATGAACTACTAGAGTAGTTCATTATTCCATTGGAATGCAATGTGTGTTTGGTTACACAACTATTGGAGTGCAAGCATTTGAATGTTTCACTATTTCACAGCAATTCATATCGAAAATATACCTTTTAGAAATCCGTACCACACTCAAATGCTATAGTTCATACAAACGAATGCTTAGTTTGGTTTGGTTCGTGAGCACTAATTTTTTCCTACAAGTACTCGGGCTGCTTTGGCATTACATTAACTTTTCTTCTCTTCTCTTCTAGTCAGTAGAAGAAGATGAAAGTAAAAGTTATGTATTTTTTTGTTAAGTGTTTGGATCCATATATACATAAATATATATATATATATATTTAAAGAACATAATGAGATAAATAGGATATTTTTGGTTTTGTTTTGTAGGGTTTGGAAATGGTTTTTTGGGGTATGTAAAGTAAATAATCCTAAATGAAGATTGTTTCTGAAATTGTGTTTGGTTTTGTTTTTAGAGAGATTGGTTTGAATATAAGAAAAAAAAGGTGAAATTGTCTTTGTGTATGTTTTTGAAACATGTGCAAGTTATATAGCCTTGAAAAATGAATATGGAAATGAGAAAACAATTTTCAACCATTTTTCATTTTCTTAGCAAAAACCATTCTCACCATTTTTGTTGTTTCCATTTTCAAAGCATTTGTTAACCAAACGCGATTTCGAAAATGTTTTGTTTTTATGCAGAAGCATTTTCAAAAACACTACCGAACACCTACGATTTTTCTAGGAGTTACTTAGTAGGTTCAGTTATTTTGGTGTCTTGCGTCATGTTTGTTTGACTTGTGTGGTTTTATTAACATACAGTAGTAATATATATATATATATATATATATATTATCTCCTTGGGATTCTGTTAGAGATTTCGGTTTCTAGCAACGATTTTGTTGTTGTTAGATGGTTGGTCTTGTATTAAAAAGTTTCTATAACTATTTCTTTTTAGGTCTGTTCTTGATGAAAAGCATGGCCTTTTGTATTGTATCATCTATCTCCTTTTTACTAGATAGATGGCAGTGGGTAACTATATGCTCTCCCTAGAACTTTCTTCACAGTTATCATGTTTAAAGCACAAACGGGTTGTTTTGTTGTTTCACCTTCTGTTTGTTTGACTGGTGAAGTTTTGATCCAGCAATGGATATTGTTTCTTTTCATTTTTCCCTGGAACGTGATTATGTTTGTTCTAGTATCTTTCTCAAATTCTTTGGATTCTTAAAATGTACCAGTGTTGTTGTTTATGAACTTGAAGCCAACTCAGTAGTAGTTTCTTGTGCTAGAACGTAACTAGTAGTTATGACTATCAGAATCGACGAGTGGTAATTTCATCGTTTCTATTTGGTGAGTCCTATAATTTTTGGTTCCTTGGTGGTCTTCACCCTGCGCCACACCCCCCCCCCCCCCACCCACACCACCCAATGATACAATGGATGATAGCTTGATAGTATTTCTTTCTACTCGAACTTGTAGCTATTGAACAAGGTGTCATTTTCTCGTCTCGTGTTGCTTCTCTTGAATGGTGTAGTTTTGGTTCGTAGTGTTTTTTTGACTTGATATATATATACATATGTGTATATATATATATATATATCTCTTTTTTTTCCCCACCTGTTTGTTCAAGGTATGAGGGCACTGTTTGGGATGATTTGGCTCATGGAAAAGGCGTTTATGTTGGTGAACGGGGGCTGGTCAGGTTTGTCAATTTGAGTGTTTCGTATTAATTACTATGCATATTTTTTGACTATGGATACTCATTTACTTCTTACTGGCTGCCGACGTACTTTTGGGTAGGTATGAAGGTGAATGGCTTCAAAATAACATGGAAGGTCACGGAGTTGTTGAAGTCGATATACCTGATATAGAACCTGTGCCAGGTTCCGAGTATGTTTCTAATCCCTAATGCCTTGCGTATATTCTCGAAAGTTCTCAGCAGTTGGAACCTTCGAAGTCTTTTCTTGGGAGATTAATCAATAGATAATTTTGTTATCCTCTCTTTAGGCTTGAAGCACAAATGCGTGCCGAAGGGAAAATAATATCGAGAGACTACATGACCCCAGAAGATAGGGAATGGCTGGAGATGGATATTGAAGACAGCATTCTTTTGGCGGATGGAAATTATGAAATACCTTTCTATGAGAATGATGAGTGGATTAGACAATTTGGGAAGAAGCCGTAAGCTAGATTTTTTAACTGCTGTTGCCTTTACCGAAGTTATTTTTTAACTGAATTGTAAAATAGGCTAAATATGACATTGGAAGTTTGTAAATTTGTGATTTACTCTTTCTATTAAAATGCCTTCCATAAAGTTCATAAAATTCATTGTGTCCGAGGGAATCTCATTGATAATTGGTTTCTCTGTCAGTGAGAAAGGTCGGTACCGATATGCTGGTCAGTGGAAGCATGGCAGGATGCATGGATGTGGTGTATACGAAATCAATGAGCGTACTATCTTCGTATGTGCATTTCCCACAAGACTTAAATTTGGACCACCTTAAATTTTATATATATATTTTTCCATTCTGCATTAATAATCACAGTGTGCTAAAATCCATTAAGGATGCCACCAAAAAAATTATTTTTATTCATTTAATTCTTTTCTATCAGTAAATAAATATGTAAAGACCTTTATTTTAGGATAATTTGAAATCATGTTAACACTTAGTTAATAGGGTTTACTTTTTCATTTGCTGAGGAGACATCATCCTTTGTGCTCTGAAAATTGTGAAACTTGATGAATAAGTGGATTTGCTAGTGTAAGATTTGTATGTCTGCAGGTATATAAATTCTTACATAGAGTAGAAATTTAGATTAAACCAGACAACTGTAATCTGTTGGATACTATCACGCGGAGGATGCAAACTAGGCTTTATATCGACTGCTCTAAATCGATTGCTATATATCCCATTTAGTCATCTTTGTCTCTCTTTCTTTCTTTCCTTAACCACCCACCCACACCCCCCCCCCCCCCAACCCCTCTGCAATCTTTTTAACTAAGACAAGTATTTTCATTATGCTTCCAGGGTAGGTTCTACTTTGGGGAACTATTGGAGGATGATTATGGTTGTGATGCAGATATATCGGCGGTATTTGTTCATATGTGATTCTTTGATTTATCTCCACAATGGTGGGACAGTTGATTAAAATTTTAAAAATAAGCTCTTTTGGAGCTGCTACTAAATCTAAATCTAAAAATGCTGGCCCTTTCTCAGGTGCATGCAGGTATCGCAGAAGTAGCTGCTGCTAAGGCTCGGATGTTCGTAAACAAGCCTGACGGAAGTACGTTGTTTGAATTTTTGAAGTATTTTCTTGACAAGAAATATTAAGCAAAGTACCATCACCTTAATGCCACGTATTATGGGTTTTATCTGGCAATTGGGTAGTAAGTAACAGGAAGAAAAATGGCACGCAGTGAATAGTAATCTGAGTCGTGTATGGTTGAGTGTCAATTTTTAGATTTAGGTGGGTATACATGATGGACCAAATTATTATAAATAGCTACAATATTTTTCAGATTGTGCGTTCTTTGGTTTACGTAGTTGCAATTCTCTCTTTCATGCCTGATTGCAGTTTTTTTTTTTTTTTTTTTTTTTTTTTTTTTTTTTTTTTTTTTTTTTTTTTTTTTTTTTTGTTTTTTTGTTTATACTATAGTATGTGATCACATCCTAACAGGTGACCAGCTTTATAAAAATTCATGAACAGAAATGAAAGAAGAAAGATGATTTAAATGGCATACCAGGCTATTATAAACATACTGATGAAGGAAAGTTCCTATCAGTGCAATCGTTTTTGAATTTTTGAAGTATTTTCTTGACAAGAAATATTAAGCAAAGTACCATCACTTAATGCCACGTATTATGGGTTTTATCTGGCAATTGGGTAGTAAGTAACAGGAAGAAAAATGGCACGCAGTGAATAGTAATCTGAGTCGTGTATGGTCATGTATACATGGACATATTATTAGCTACAAATTTTTTCAAGTTAGTGGTTCTTGGTTTACGTAGTTCAGCAATTCTCTTCTCATGCCTGGATTGCAGGTTCTTGCCCTTTTGTTTTTGGTCCTGACTAATAACCCGTTTATTTCATGTGTAACCGTTTCTCTGTATGTTGTGTAAATAACATATTTAGTGGTCATGCCATTATGTGATAGTATTGCTCCTTCACTACACTTCATACCGATTTGGTTTGTCGAATTTTATAGATTCTATCACCTTTTATTGTTCATGTATTGGTTTTTTGTCTGCCTCGCAGTGGTTCGGGAAGAGAGAGGCCCATATAGTGATCCCCAACATCCCTATTTCTACGAGGAAGAAGATGTTTGGATGGCGCCAGGCTTTATAAACCAATTCTATGAAGCAAGTTCCCTATTCAGTGGCAATCTATTTTTGTTTTTTGGGTTATATAATTCAAGAAACTGAGAATGAAGTAAGCATGATGGTTGGATTTAAACTGAGAACGAACATATTTCCTTGGCAGGTCCCTGATTATTGGAAAACATACGTGCATGAGGTCGACAAGGAAAGGGAAATGTGGTTGAACTCCTTTTATAAAGCTCCCTTAAGATTACCCATGCCTGCGGAGCTCGAGCACTGGTGGTCGAAAGGTATTTGTTTTCTCATTTCTACAATCTCGGCTGTACTGATCGACTTAGAAACCAACGGATGGTTATCTAAGTCTTATCACACATTTCCTTTGTTTGTATGAAAAAAATGAAAAAAAGGGAAATGAGTTTAAAGTAAGAAACGACGGCTTGTCTGATCCATATTTCATTTCCTTCATCAGATGATACTCCGGAATTTGTTCTCGTTGGCAAAGAACCAGAGACTGATCCTGATGATCCATCAAAGCCTGTTGAAACTGAAGATCCCCTAATCCTGCATACGCCAACTGGGCGTCTTATCAATTATAAAGAGGATGCGGAACATGGAATTCGTTTGTTTTGGCAGCCGGAAGATAGGAATGTTGAGGATCCTGAAAAGATCGAATACCTACCCCTTGGCTTTGATGAGTTTTATGGACGAGATACTGGCAAGAAGAAGGAGGGTATTTTGAAGCGTTTGGTATCAGCTGTTGAAAAAGCATACAAGCCAGTTTTAGATAAACTAGAGAGATGGACTGAAGAGCAGAAACAGGCTAGCGCGTTGAGGATGAAGCTGATCGAGAAAGAACTTGACCTGATAGAGGCTGAGATAAGTCTTGAAGAGACGATTGAGGACATGGATGAAGAGTTGAAATCGAGGGAAAAAGAAGAGGAAAAGAAGGTGGAAATGGTTGTAGAGGAGACGAAAGATACTGTGCCATTGGCTAAAGAGGACGAGAAAGTTTCGGTTGAAGAGTTGGAAGGCAAAGAAGAAGCAGATGAAGAGGAAGATGATGACGATGGCGATGGCTTTGATGATGATGACGACGACGCTCCATCAAGTTTTGGTTCTGCTAGTAATAATAGAGATAAGAATCCAAGTAAGAATGACCAAAAGGGAAGCAAATCCAGGCCATCTCCATTTTCAACATCGTCATTATCCTTTGCTACTAGTAGCCTCGTCTCCGGAGTGAGTTATATAACAAAATTCCATGATCAAATGCAGTCATTTCTGTTATTTTCTCGTTCCAAGTCTTCTAGTGTCGATTGAATTAAATCTCTTTTGGCAGGTTCCATGTTTGTTGCACCAATCATTTTTGTCATGGAAGAAGAGTAGATCAACTGTTAAGTCAACTCCTCCCCTGCACACCGAATGCCCTGGTGACTTTCCGCAGAGACCAGATTCAGTTAGTTTTCCTGCGGTGTTTGGTACCCAGGGAAAGATGATCACCAAAAGCCAAACTCCCCAACTGCAAGCAAAGAACCGCTCAAATGGAAGGATACGTCGGCCGCACCCCGTATCTCAGATACCATTACATCTCTCCGTTCCTGTGAGCCCGAAAAGAAGCAGAACACTGCATAGAGCAAGGAATCATACTTGGTTGCACACGGCACCGGAGAGTGAATTAGATTCCATTCTGTCTTTGCACACACCCCTTCATTATTTGGAACAGTATAAATACGAAAATATTTGGTGAGCAAACCTTGAACCCGTCTTTAACAGAATACATGAACCTTAGAATTTTGACACTGGAACCAATTTTTGTAATGCTGCAATCATTTTTCTTCCGTCACATACTTTAATCTTGGTTCCGCTTTTCTGGGTTTGTGCGACAGATGAAAACAAGAGAATGAAGAGTACAGAGTCCAATTGCTTTCTTTCTTTGCAATTGGAGTGCAAAGAAGTTTTTTATCGAGATAGAGTTCGTCGCTAAATCTAGCTCTCTTTTTTTTTTTTTTTTCTCTTTGTTTAGCAATTTGAAGAAAAAGAACAGGAAATGAAGATGCTGGTTTACATCAAAATGGCCTACAACACGAATGCTCTGAAAACCTGCTTGAACTGCATGTTTTCAGAAACGTTTGTGCCCGTTAAAGGAAATCCCTGCGATGCCACCCACTTTATTTCAAATAAGCTTAATTAACATATTTTCTTTTTTAATCAAATAATATCATTCTTGCTAATATTCTTGTAAAATAAAATGTGATATATTATTTATTGAAAACACTATTTAATTCATAAATCGGTAATATGACACACATTACTATGCATGCACGGTGAACCACACGTGTCCTCCGGTTGACTAAACAACACTTGTGTGCGATTCTAGAGACAAGAATCGTGCCGGTTGACCGGACATTAACCTCTGGTTGATTTGACCACTCTGGTTGATTTGCCCACTCGGTCCAGTAACTTTTCTTTATTTAACTTGTGTTTAATTTATTGTTTGAATATTAAATTTTTAAATTAAAATTAATTGATTTATTAAAAATTAATTATAAATTTTATAATTTTTATAAAAAAATAAAAATTAAAATGAAAAAATATAATTTAATTATAATTAAATTTAAATATTAAACAAAGACTTAGTTTCTCTCAGAGAATATGACATGTGTTCAAGTTCACCTTAGATGGTAGATTTGTATACTACCAGTTGTATAAGAATCATCCCAATTCAATTAAAGAGAATTTGTAAGCGATCTGCTGGGCATAATTAATATAAATTTAAATAATTATAGATAAAAAAATGTATCCACTCAACTATTAATTTAGTGTTACTATATTAAAATTCTGAAGCGGCACTCTTTGTTTTATAAGGTGTTACAAAAGACCAATACTCTTTTGTCCACGGTACATTATTATATGAAAGGTACCTATAAGTTATCCCCAAATGACTTAATAAAAAGTTCTGTTTCATCTTGTGATCATCTTATCTTCATATTTGATTATTTTACAGTAAATCCATGTAAATAGAATATCATATGTCAACAAATAACCAAATAATCGACATGTTTTTCTAAATCCCAAATAATATATTTAAGAGGATAGCATTGAATCTTCTTACGAAAATTATGGATTCCACATTTATAAATAATGATCTTATTATTTATAAGTCATACCTCTAACGTAAATGTATGTTAAGCTTCTATCATTATGCTTTCACCCTTAATAAATCAAAAGATATTAGTCATAAATATGGAGTTGTGTATTAATTTTAGGATTAATATCGATTACCAAAAATAATTATTAAAGTGAACTGATTCAGTTAAACGGATTTATTAAACCAATCAATTACACTCAAGTCCAATCCAATGTATATCCTCCACTAGATCTTATCATGTATATACCTTGGAAACCCTACTCCGAGAGCCAACATTAATCCTCTCCCCAATTGAAAGTATATATCACGACAATCTTATTTAAAAATATAAAAAAGAGTAGAGTTTCCATCGACATTTAACAGACTGTGGACCATGAATTTAAACTATTACCTTGCATTTGTATCCTCTTATAAATATATTTCCCCTATATGTACCATTCTAGATTTTAATAAATAATAATATAGGACATTTAGTTTGGTTGTAGGCAATCAACATATGAAAGTCAATAAGATGCAATTAACAAAATAAAATAATATATTATTCTTATTGAAACAAATGTCATGAATAAATCCAATGGATTCTGTCTTAGGGTAGAAATCCCAAAATCTCCAAGTTTCCCTAAGTGTGCAGATGTGATATGTTATGCTCCTCAGGCCCTTGATATGCCTTTCAAAGATTATAGCTACCAAAGTTTTAGTAAAGGGATCAACAAAGTTGTCCTGTGACGTGACTTTGGAGATTACCACAACTCCATTTTTTTCGAAACTCCTAATAATAGCATACTTGCTATCAATATCCTTACTCATCTTATGGTGTCTCGAATCCTTTGTAATAATTATGGTCACATTATTGTCAGGAAATAATATCATAAGTTTATCCATATTAGGGATTACCTCAAGATTTCTAAGGAAGTTGCAAAGGTAAACCACTTTCTCAGATTCTTTACTGGCCGCCGTATACTTGATTTCCATAGTAGAGTTAGCAATACAAGTTTGCTTCGCAAACCTCTACACAATGACGTCTCTTCCAAGAGTAAAGGCTGATTGCCTAACTTGTAAATCGATTTTCTCGAATACTTGTTCCATAGGTGTTAGTTCCTCTGCAAAGTACACTTGCATATAATTTTCATTCTCCTAATAGTATATGTTTGACCTCTATCTAATGGTTAGATGTATGATTCGACTGATATCAATTTACTATCCTAATTGTATAACAGATATCCGGTGTTGTATGAAGCATTATATATATACAACTTTCCATAACTAAAGCATGAGGTAATTTCTTCATGTACTGTCTCTTTCTTTGATGTCTTTGGACGGTCATTCTTAGAAAGTGTAATTCCAACCCTAGAAGGTTGCCTCCATTATTGAAAGTTTACATTGCTTATTTCTCAAGAATCTACCTATATATGAAGTTTGGGATAAAGTTATCATTTTGTTCTTTCTGTCTACAAAGAGATTGAATGCCCATAACATAATTAGCTTTTCCCAAATCCTTCATCGCAAACTATTTTGATAACCAAACTTAATGATAATACACCTACATCATTCCTAATGAATAGAATTTCATCAACACGACGCACCGGAAAAACTTGATTTCCACGCTCTGAAGTAACAGAAAGATTACAAGGGAAAACATTGTTCTATACTTTATAAGATGCGTTTTTCTTATTGAAGATGTATGTGCTACTAGTGCTTGAATTTCTGATATGTGACCACTACCTGGACATAATTTTTTATTTTTATTTTTTTATTTTTTTTTTGGGTACACTACTTGAGTTGTTGCTTTTGTCCGTAGTTGATACAATTAAGGAAGGTGAAAGTTCAAGAATTCTTGAGACTGTGCCTTATATGCCATTTCTTCCAAAGGTTTCCCTAATTATATTCCCACTACTCTGACCAATTGCAATAACCCTCAACACCTACGTATTATACTACTAATTCATAGTAACAAATTAACTTCTACCTAGCTACTAACCAACCATTTAACCAATAAACTGCCAATTCCTATCACATAATATGAAATCGATAATGAAAAATTAAAATTAAAAAGAAAGAATTGAAAAAAAAAAAAAAAAAGACTAGAAATTACAAGCCGTGAGAGATGCATGTCTCTGATGACGATGCATCTATATATATTAATGCTGCTAAAAGTCTTAATTAATCTAATCATCCAGTTTCCAAAATTTTCACCTCTTATTGCAGCCATTTTCATTTCTTCGCATGACAGCCATGCTCAAATGTACTGTCATGGAGACAATTAGGGGCAGAGTCACCTATAACTGTGTGGGAACTTCAGTCTTTAATGAACTTATATCTTTTTTCAATTGTTTTTTTTTTTTTTTTTTTTTTTTTTTTTTTTTTTTTTTTTTTTTTTTTTTTTTTTTTTTTTTTTTTTTTTTTTTTTTTTTTTTTTTTTTTTTTTTTTTTTTTTTTTTTTTTTTTTTTTTTTTTTTTTTTTTTTTTTTGTTTTGCATAGTTATCACTGTTATCCACCTTCACTACCTCAATGACTACTTGTGGACATTATATATTATTATATTTTTTTTTTTTTTTTTTTTTTTTTTTTTTTTTTTTTTTTTTTTTTTTTTTTTTTTTTTTTTTTTTTTTTTTTTTTTTTTTTTTTTTTTTTTTTTTTTTTTTTTTTTTTTTTTTTTTTTTTTTTTTTTATATTTTTTTTTTTTTTTTTTTTTTTTGTTGGACACTTTATCACACTCAAAGGAATGTGATAATATATACTTGAAATCGTGTATAGCGGCCGTGTTCGGCCAGCCCATTTCTAACCCATTTATTTCGTGTTAAACGTGTCGACCCAATTTCGACCCAATTATTAAACGTGCGGTCCAAACCCATTTATTACGTGTCGTTCTCGTGTCGTGTCACCGTGTCGTGTCCGGAATTGCCGTCCTAGTTTTGGAGTTAAACATATTTTATAGTATTATCAAATACTTAGTTGCTTTAAACAACAAGTAAAAGAATAAACTACAATAGTAATTCGAAGACTACAAGTAAAAATACAGAAATGATGACAAAAATATTTAAATATTATTTCTGAATTTTTTTTCATGGTCAATAAGAATTTAGAAAGTTGAAGTTTAAATTTGAAAAATATAGTTTCAAAATGATGAGTAAGTTTTATTGTTTTACATCTTAATAAATTTATGTCTTGTTAACTATAAGATTACCCTAATATCCTAATCCAAATATATACACATAATTAGGTTTACTATTTTATATTATTAACTAGTTAACTCTAACTATAATTTATTTATAATTTTATATTATTAACTAGTTAATTATAAGATTATTATTTTATATCAGAAGCAACATCTCCATAACTTCTGATTTATATTGTCTCAATAGTGAAAATTCTTCAATAGTTATTTTCTGGTCTTGTATCAAACACACAAATGGGCCTATACTTGTTATAAAAAGAGCTTTAGAATAGTTTAAAAATTCTAACATAAACGTGTTAAACGTGTTAATCGTGTTAGCCCGTTTCCGGCCATTTATTTTCGTGTTAAACGTGTCGACCCAATTTCGACCCAATTATTAAACGTGCGGTCCAAACCATTTATTACGTGTCGTTCTCGTGTGTGTCACGTGTCGTGTCCGGAATTGCCAGCCCTAGTGAAAAGTACTCTTTAGTCTTTACGCAGTAATTAATCAACAATTTTTTTTATTTTTATTTTTGGCAAAAAACCAACAGTTGAATTTTGATAATAAAATATTGTCATGCAATATGGAAGTTTCCTTTAATCTAGGAGATTGTAATCTCATGTCAAGTAAACTAATCTACCATTTTTCTAAGATTAAATAGAATAAATTCACTTATCCTATATTATCAAAACGACAAAGTACAACATGTATTCTTTTTTTTTTTTTTAATTTTTAAGACCCTATTATTTGTACAATCAAATCAAGAACCTCCATTGTCGTGTGGTTGCAGACATAGTCAATCAATAGTGATATCATAGATAATTTCATATAAAGGTGCAGAGTCCTATTAAAAAAAAAAACTCCATTGTTGTAGAAATAATCAGTTTCACATAATAAAATGAGCAAATCTTGAAAAATTAAAATAAATAAATAAATAAAAGGATAAGAGAAGAGAAAAGATTAATATGAAGTGATCTATGAACTATAAATTAAAATAAGATGCACTAATATAAAGCACTATATTCATCTCCTGTACACAAAAACGGTTAAGTTACTCTAAGATATCAAATCTTCTAAAATTAGAAATTTTGTACTTCCTAATTCTCATATATTATATGAAACAAAATCATCTCCTACATTACAATCAAGAAATCTAAAAAATGGAATGAATTCTAAAAAATGAAATAAAATTCCTTTTCCGTTGAAAAATTCAAAATAAACCATAAACAACCAAAACATAAAAATCAAAAAACACATTTGAGTTTTTTCTCCGAAGGAGATCATCGCCCACCAAAGAAGACGACTTGCAATTGTGAGCCACGACAGAGGGGCCATATGTAATGTTGTTAACATCAAGGCTTGGACATTGAGGGGTTTTTTTTTTTTTTTTTTTTTTTTTGGAAAGAAGCAAATAGTATTTTTTGCATAAATAATTGAAGTAAATAGAATGTCTTAAAATATTTAGAGTAAATTTTTTTTTTTAGTGGAAAGAAGCAAATAGTATTTTAGCATAAATAATTGAAGTAAATAGAATGTCTTAAATTATTTATGAGTAAATAATATGTTCACCAGATAAACGATTTAGTTACTTCTTGTAAATACGTTATTTACTTAGTATTTGATATTTTGTGTTTCAAATTTTTTAAATCTTGCTATTGATTTCAATTATTTTCGTTGCGCTTACTTTTTCTTCAATCTACCGTTGATTTCGAGAGATGTAAGGACACCCAAACTCAAGTTTTCTGCATAGTCTCTTGTCCTCTTGGGTCTTAGTAGAGGTTTATAAGATTGATGCTGGCGCAGAGTGGAGGATTGGGAACAAAAAGTGGTTAGAAGAGTTCTTCATGTATGTCTATAAGGTATAGTGGTGACGCCGAGATGGTTGATGATAGTGTTGGAGCAGTTGGTGTTGGCCAATTTGAAAGGCAAAGCACATTTCCGGCCCTGAAATTGCAAATGACACTCTTGGACGTCACGCCCGCATAATCGATCTTACGAATTTTAGGGATAGAGACGATTGAGCATAATATAATTATTCAAATTATGAAATGCTTTCTACTTTTTCTTATTATTTTTTATTTTTATTTTTTTAAACCTTTTTGTTAAATTAGCTTATAAGACGTAGTGTTGTTCAAAAGATTAGCTTAAGAGATCATAAGTCAAAGCACTGCTGTTTTGCATTTCAATGTGACAACTGGAAGGAAACCAAATTTTCCCCAACAAAATGGTGCGGTTTGCAAGAAAATCTCTCTATCAAAGTAACTCAAAACCACGTATCCCAAATGCACCACAAGACGTCTCTTACCATTAATATTAATATTGCTATTATTTTATATATTCGTTTTGGGGCAACTTAAGTTCGTAAAAAACCTTAGCACGACACGGAACCACATGATAAGCATAATCATACTAAATAGTAAATCAAACCAAACTCCTATCACATCATATATTAAAATTGACGACGACATTAAAATTAAATTAAGCTCTTTTTGCACAATTACATCTTAAATTTATCTCGCAGTCATAATTTACACCCTAAAACTTTTAATTTTGATAGTTTGTATCATAAGTTTATAAATTTATATAATGTTAATATTTTAAAGAAAATTGACATGTTATTTATACATGAGTCGTTAATAAATGACATAAATGAATATTTATTTTTCTATATTTTAACCCAAATTTATTGCGCTTAAGATCTTTAATTAAGTTATATAAAATAGAAAATTTTGAATTAACTTTATTTTAAGTATAAATTTATGCTAACATTGAATAGAAAAGACTTTTTATATTCTTAATTAATTATCTATATACAAGTCAAGTCAAGAATCAATTTTCATTAAAAAATAAATGAACTTTAGTATCAATAAGGGTAGATTGTTATAGATTTATAAATTTATGATGCAAATTATCAAAATTAAAAATACAACAAATAAATCATAATTGTGTGATGATTTCAAAATGCATCGGTGGAAAAAAAAAAAAAATCTTAAATCAATGTTTTGTCAAATCTTTTCACTATTAGTGCTAGTTATTAGACCAAAAAAATAGACGACTCTAATGATGTAGTTTAGAAAAATAATATAGCATTTCGCATATGTATACGCTACGCAACAAATTAACGTTATTCTACGCACTTTGGTATATGATATTTTCATTAAAATAAAACAATTTGATTTTTTTTTTTTTTAATGAGTCGGATAGCCATCACCAAAGTACTCACTGAGACATCCCCAGATGACACCCTTCAACAATTCCTATTCTATGACGATTCACAATATCATATGATTATTACAAATTATAATATTCGGCACACAATAATGATAATAGTGCAACTTAAAATATTATTTGAGCATTATTATTGTTTCAACTATATATAACATATGTTTGAATTGTATATATGTCTGAGGGAGAATAAACAACAACTTAATTAGGTATTTTAGCATTGACATATTTTGATACTAGTTCAAATCTGTAATTTCTAAAATTTATGATTGAATAAAATTAGGCAATTGAATTGCAAATATATGTCAAGATTTGAATTAAAACTCAGAATTTGTTTAAGAAGTAAAATAGGATACGAAGACTTGTAAACTTAGGAAAAAAACACAAGAAATAAGATTCTGTTATCAACCCTAGAGTAATTCGACAAAAATTCCACTCCATACTCATTCCTGGGTTATGAGTCTTTGGCGGTGGCTAGTGATGGAACTAAGCTTATGAAATATATATATTTTTTTGTTTTGAGAAATCAATATTAAATAACATTAAATGATATCTTTGTGGTTTCTAAGAACTATCAAATACATACATAGACGAATCATAAAATAATTACAACAATTTTAATGAGTTTTTATACTTTAAAACCGTTGCAAAATAGCTTTTAGCGGGGACATATATAAACATAATTAATTTTAAGTATGGGCAAAATGAAAAATCATCTTGAGAGAAAATTAGCAAGAACGAATTTCGCAATATTGAAGGGATTTCAAGAGCAGAAAATATCAAGACAACTGATACTCGCTAGGCTAGTCCCCCAAGTTGACCCCATACGGCGGTGAGAAAATATAGAGTTTTTATTTGTTTAGTCTAATTGGTGATTATTAACTTTATTATTTAGTAATAGATTGTTCAATAACAACTAAGTGAAGCTTTGTGGAGTAAGTTTTTATCAAAATCACATTAAAATTGCATGCTCTTTTTTAATTAGTTTATTTTTATAGTTAAATTAACTAAAATTAATAAAATAGCTTAAAGTAGATCTAACTTTGGAGCAACACAAAGTATACCAACTATAGAGGATTTTTTTTTTTTTTTTTTTTTGGCGGGATGTGGGGAAGGTGTTGTTAGATATTTGTAAACCATATATAATTGATACATGACAAAATAGATGCCAAACAACTATGAATGAAATAATAAATTGAGAACAAAATGAGTAGGACAAAACAGAGATAGATAAAGACTTGACATTAATTACCTTCATTCATGGCCTCATCGGAGCCAACGTCACTAATGATGTTTCCTCCTTTTTTGTTGCTGCTGCCACTACATGGTATTAACGCAAGATGGTTACATAATATGTCATTTAAAGGTACAGCTCCTCAACATAACTGAATAAGACCACGGGTAAATTGTCTGTTTGATTTCTTTTCTTTTCTGTTCTTTTTTTTTTTTTAATGAAATTTTGATTTAGTCTTTAATCTTTTTTTGATTAAAAGATCTTTAAACTCTTCAAAAGAGTGTAAAACAATCATTTTTATTAACAAATATTAAAATTAGATGGAATGGATCATGTGTATAGCATATATATGTTAAATCATGTAAATTTTTTTTCTTAATTACTCTTAAATTATAAATCCAATGTGAATAATGTAATTTTAATCAAATTTTTAACGTATATTAACAAAAAGGGATCATTTTGCCCTATTTAAAAGAGTTTATATGGATCTTTTACTCAGAAATATTAAAGTTGGAGATAAATTGTAATTTCATAAAAAGGTTAAGGATCAAATAAATAATTTGCCCAAAGATAAGCTATTTGTGATAAGTTATCGAGTTCATTTAGGTACCAGCAAGCTTTAAATTTTCTAAAAGTAGAATCTGTCAAACATCTCTATCTTCCTGCAAATTAATCTCGCATCATCTCTGGAATTTCTATGAGTTTTTTATTTTTATTTTTAATCCTTGTTAATGCGTGTAGAGCTAATCCTCAATCGCACTAATCTATTTTCTTTAATTTATGAAGGCACCAATTAATGAATTGTTAATTAGTTAATTAGATTCTTAATTATTGATTCAACTAAATATTGATAATAAAAAGTTTTAGACGATAGGGTATTAATCCAATTAGTAGAAAATACTTTCAAAAATGACAAGACTAAACAAAGATGCAAAACTAAGAGATACATTAAATTAAGGAGGTTAAAAAAGAATTCAAAATGATAGCTGACGTTCAACACTTATCTATTAAATGTAAGTAGATCCCCAGTTCTACTTTATCGTATGGAATCGTCAACCTAAGACTTATCTTATCAAAACAATCGTAAAAGCTTATAATTCTAAGGGGGAAAAAATCATAAAAGCTCATAAGTGGGGCCTTATATGTCAACTCCATATTGTTTTCTTCATTTCAATTTTCAGTTGAACGATATAGCATTTTATTTCTTGATGAGATAGGTTCAGAGTTTCCGATTAATTATTAATTACATGAAGAGAATGAGCAAATTGATAATAGATAAGATAAAATGTCATGATAATAATCATATTTGAAGTGCGCAAATAAAAGATAATTCGGAATACATGATTTACAATCTCAATAGGTTTAGCAAACCTAAAATTCTGATCAGCGACCCAAATGATGCATTAATGAGAAATTTAACCTTTGTTTGGTAGACTGGAAAAGGAAATAAAAAAAATTAGAGGAAGGATTTTTGAGAGTAAAATGAAATCTTGGTTGTTCGGTAGAGAGGAAATTGGGAAGAAAGTGAAATTGAAAATCCATGGCCCTACCACTTTTAATCTTTCTAAATTTGGGAAGAAAAGTAGAAACTCATTCATTTCCATCACCTAGAGATTTTATTCTTCTTTTATTTCTATTTTCGATCCCTCTTACTAACTATAGCATTAAGGTAAAGTTAATTGCGTTACTTTTTAGCATTTGAAAAATACATCTTTTGCAAAAACGGTCACAAATCACAAATTGTAATACAAAACTACTCCATTTTTAGAAAGAAATTGTTTGTACTTCAATATTTAAACTATTGGCTTTGTCCGAGTAAAAGACTTTCGATTAAAACACCCTTAAAGGGTAATTCTGCGGTAGAACCTCTTTTATATACTTATCGGTAGAACTCATTTTTAAACCGTTAAGATGCAGTCAAATGGCTACATGTTGCTCGTGTATGATAGTTATAATGCACCTTACCTCATACTAGTATAAACTAAAAATTTTTAAAATAATATATAAAAAAATAAATTAAAAAGAAAACACTACCCATTCCGTCCAGGCCGCAGATGACGATCCTCAGCCGATGACCCCACCCCCCTCAAAGCCAGATCTAGTTAGCGTTTGGGGGGTGCATCGTCGCTGGTGTTGGGCGGGTGGACGGTCACAAGACCCCTTTTTTTTTTAATTTCTATTTTTTTATTTTTAGTATATAATATTATGGGTTAAGGTACATTATAGTTATTATTAAGAACAACATTTCAACAGTTTGATTACATTATGACGGTTTTAAAATGAAATCTACTGATAGGGTATATAAATGAGATTTTACCACAGACTTCTACCTTAAAAAATAGAATGAAGATAAATAAAAATAAATTTTCAAAATGTGAAGAACACACATATATATATATATATGTATGTAAAGATTTAGCAAGAATTGAGAAATATATTTATATATAAAGAGAAAGTAAGAAAATATAACTGAAAATTTTTTCTATAACCTTAAAATACCGGTGTAAAATTAAAAAACAAGACCTCATGAAACATTCACGCAGAAAAGAAATAGCAGAAGATGAAACAAAGGAATCTTTTTTTTTTTTTTTAAATGAAACAAAGGAATCTTTAGGGCATAATAATAATATGATAAAAATAAGAAAGCAAGCACAGGAGGAAACCTTGTACTCAGCTTCCGTTTCCAAACAAAATTTCTGCACCTGCTGCGACAGCCGTTTGAATACAAACTAAAAAAAAAGGTTAATGGGAGCAACTGTCCCCACGACTTTTTGAAAGATTTTGTTTCCACATTTTCAAATTTATGATTTTTTTCATTTTGTCATGTTAAAAGTATTTTTTTTTAATATAAAGGAGATAGTTCATCTACTTCTTATTTGTATTTCTGTGTGTTTGCTCGAGTTGTTCTAGACAGTATCTATATGTTGATTTCATTAGTTTTGTGACTAAATATAGTTTGTTGTAATATCTGTGCGGTGAATGATTGTCTTTCAATTGTTTATGATATTCTATTATTATAAATGTTATTATTTAAAAAAAAAACTTTATATATGTTCGATTATAGTATTATCAAAAAATTTAAATAATTTTTTCGTTATCAAATATCGACTTATATCCTCCTTACTGAGTTTTATCATATTTTATTAATAAAATTAGTTTCAATTAAAAATTATATTTCTTATACCACACAATTATTTTATTTTTACTATTAATTTTTGTGTCCTGTTTTAATTTAAAGGATACTCCCCTTTCAAAAAGAATGTAGAACCTTATCATAATATGACATTCTTCTGTTAATGCACATGATAATTTTCAAATAATACTGTAACAAAAAATATTTTTTTCATTTTTTGTTTTATTTATTTGTTTTTTTTTTTTTTTATAAAATCATAATTGTCATCACTGATTATGCAACACAAAACGCATTGCACCAGATACTTCTCTCTTAATGGGACCCACGACAGGTCCATCTAAGTGCCACGTGTTTTCCAAACTTCAAATTAAAGAAGGAATCCTCTCTTGCTTAGAATGTTGATACTAAATGTCAACACGTGCCAAACGTGTGACGCACGAAAATTCACAGCCACAGCCGCCCCAGAGAAGAGAAATTATTGAGTTGGTGACGCCGTCAAAAGGATTTCTCAAACCCAAGAAAATCTCACCACATACATGAGTCCAAGTGTCCTTCTTATGCCACCTTCAGTAACGCTAGCAACGCCACTCTCCCACTGCGGCGCACGTTAGCAACTGGGGTGAGGTCTCCAAACGAGAAAGTTAGAAACTGATCCGAAAGTAGAACAATAATGCACACGTCGAAGAGTGCGCGGGCTGTAGCCGGTCACACCTTCTTTTTGACCGTTTGACCGCTACATTTTCTCTCGTCTTGCAACCGGCAATAGCCCGTCGCCTCCATTCAGGAAAAGTCCTAGTCCCGTCCAAACACTACTCCACGTCTCACCGGTATAAAAACTCAGAGGAGGCTGGGCTTATTCTTCATCCGCAATTTTCCTTAGTTTGCCGCTCGCTGGTCTCGTTGTTAACGGTTATACCACACCGGCGGATCTTATATGCTAGCTCTCAGCGACCGGGAACCTGGGAGCCATAGCTCTGCCTCTGCTCTCGGTTTCCCTAGCCTCAGATTCTTCCGGTACCGACGCTTGAGGTGACCGGTGAACAACCGAATAAATAAACTTTTTTAACCATTGAATAAGGAGATATTTACGAAAATGCCAAGCCCAAAGATTGGTGGTAGTACAAGTCACCGGAGAGGACAGGAGGAGAAGAACCGGAGAGGCAGACTGGCGGAGAAATCGTCGTCGTTTCACTGCCGAATCTCGTCTGAGGCGATATCTCAACTCCGGCGGCCCAAAACGGTGCCGGATTTGCTTCCGAGCAGGAGCGTGTGTGTGACGATGACGTCGTCGGAGCAAATACGGCCGGCCAAGCCGACGAAGGTGCTTCTGAACGTGACGATTCAGGGGAGCGTCGGGGCCTTACAGGTGTTGATGTCGACGGAGTCCACCGTCGGCAACGTGGTGGCGGCGGCGCTCTGTCAGTACGTTAAGGAAGGTCGCCGTCCGATCTTGCCGACCGCCGAGCCCTCGCAATTCAACCTCCATTACTCCCAGTTCAGCTTGGAATGTGAGTACTCTCTCTTTGTGCCGTCGGATTGTATGAGAGAAACAAATCGGAGTCGTTCGTTTTCTTGACTTTTTTCATCGACTTTGTGTTTAATAACAGACTTTCTAACTTCCAATTAGCTGGTGGTGTTATCTTTGTGTCTAGTTTGTTCAATATTTTTGGTAATATTCTAATTTAGCTTGTTAAATACTTCTATTTTTGGATATTGCATGCTAATCCTTGACCCTGGTCTTCATCAAGTTCTAACTCAATCCACGTATCAGTTATCATCTTTTTATAATTTTATTTACACATACATATAATTAATATCATTGAGATTTTAACACTTACCAACAAAAGAAATAAATCACATATCATATTGATGATATTTAAAAATTAATATTAGAACTTGTGTCCTAATGTTTGTTTCTTTCTTGTTAAGTTTTTAATAGGAGCTATTAAATTAGGAATTTTAGACATAAATAATATAGTTCATATAACTAAAATGTTTACTTTTATAATTGAGGACCTAAAATAAAGTTTTCTTATTATTATTCTTATTTTTTTTTTTCGTAGAGGAGGAACTAAAATAAAGGTGTTCTTTTATAAAAAGGTAACAACATAAACGCATGACTATCCAATATAATACTGGCTAATTGCTTGCAAAATGAGATTCTTATTTAGAAAATAGATTAAAAAAGATTTATATAGCGAAATTAATCTTCACACATATATATATACACACACACACACACACACACATTATATCTATCAAAAAACGTATTAGGCAGGAATTGATTGATTGTTTGTTGGTGTGGTGGGCCAGGCTTGGATAGGGAGGAGCAGGTGATGGAATTGGGATCCAGAAACTTTTTTTTGTGTCCAATGACAATGAACGGTGCAACTGACAGTGGCGGTGTCGGAATGACGCCGTCTTCTTCATGTGCTTCTCAGGCCGATACTGCAGTAACCAAATCTGGCTTCACTTTGCCCAAATTCATGGATTTCATGCTGTAAAAACTTATTTCCCTTATTGTTGACTTTCGCTTGCTGAAAGAAGTCGATAATTATTTCTATGTACCCGATTTTAAATCATGTGTACAAAGTGTAGTATAAGTTTGCGAAACTAAGCCCGTTTTGTTATATTCGTTTTATTGCTAGCCGGAACCTTCTCTAAAGGTTTCAATCAATAGATTTATACCGTTTTTCTTTTGAAAATTTTTTGTTTTTCAGTTTTGGAAAGTGTTCATTCCAAGCTCCGATTTGTTTTATGGATTCAATCTAATTTGTGTCGCTTTAAATCGGATTTCTCAATTAAAATTGTGTTTGGTAATATAAATTTGGAGTTGAATACTAATAGTCAAAAAATCAAATTTATTTTAGACAATAATTCTTTCTCTTCTATTTATATAAAAACTCAATTTAAAAATATTGTAACCCCTTCATTTTATTTCTGGTCATGATGATATATATATATATATATATATTATTATGTTCAGAAGAATCAAGATAGGAATAAATCTCCTTACATATAGCAATTAAAACATACCATGAGGTTAAGGTTTTATTAGATAATGTTAGAAAACTAATAATTCAAACATATAATCAAACACATATTAAGATTTTATTCTCTTCTTATATTGAGGATTTAATTCCATCCAAAACCCAATTTGAATTAAAATTTAAATACTCTGTTAGAATTACATGAGTATGTCACATATGTAAGACATGTGAAGGACTTATTTCGGGCCCATAGGCAGACATCAATGTCAATCACTTGAAGTTATACAGTAGGTACATTTGTCCAATTGTTGGTAATTTGCTTTATTAACAGTGTGGAGTGATGGATATATTAGACAAGGGAAGGTTCGCTGGGGCAAATAGCAATCATGATTGTTGTGAGATACTTATCGCATTTGCTTGCATTAGCGAAAATTTTTATTAAAAAAAATTAATTAATTCTAGTTTAGGGGGTCTCTAAAAGATAAATTTATCCACGCTTGAAAACATTTTCGGTGTTTCGGAGGTCTTTATGAAGTTGTGCAAAAGGAAATAAAAGAGATCGCTTTGTTGTTTTTGGAGCTTTCTGTTGTAGAGATGCCCAACATGTTTTTAGAGTGTTTGATCCGGTTAAAATCATAACAAAATTAAAAAATATAAATTTAATATAAATCTTACAGTTTAAAATAGAATCTATCAGTAAGATATTTTTTATTACAATAATTTTTATCTTCCGTCGTCAAAAATTTGATGGTAGAATACTTTAAATTTGATCGAAAAAGCATTCCCCGACCAAAACATTTTGGCCATTGTTTGGCCACCAAAGGTCGGTCACGGAATGTTTTGGCGACCAAACGCAAAATATTTTGCGACCAAATGTTGAGTTTCGGCCACCAAATTTTGGCAATAGAAAGATGCAGCCGACTAAACAAGATGCTACAAAATGTTTGGTCGCGACTTCTTTTAATAGCATAAAGTCTTGCTTTTAGTGACCAAAATTTGATAGCAGAAAGGCTTTAATTTGGTCGTTGTATGCTATGAAAACCAAATATATAGTTGGTAGCAATAAGTTTTAGCTGTCAAATATTTTGGTTCAAAAATATTTGCACTGTAACACTTTTTTTTTTTTTTTAAACGGAACTGGGGAAGCATCTCCAACAATTTCAAATATATTTATGTGTAAGCAATATTAGACATGATATTTAATCCTCAAAATATGTTAGATTAAAAAGGCTCCAATCTACTAACCCATTTTAAATCCATATGATACATGCCAATTCATAGTAAGCATTTAATAGGATGATTTTGAGGAACACATAAGGAGTGCACATATTTGAAATATTGTCTTCTCTATAATGATTTCAGGATTTTTACTCCCATACAGAATAAATCAAAGGTCAATATTTTACATATTTTCAAAAATTCCCTACCAAACCAAAAAGATATTCTAAGGGGACGTTTAATATGTGATAATCAGTGGGAATTAAATTACTAAAAAAATGATAGTAGGTAATTTGATTTCCAGGAAATCAATATTATCATGTTTGGTTAGATATAAGAATTTTCTCATAGATTCCTAGGGATATCATTATGCTGTGTTTGGTTGCCCACAGTAATATATTTCTCATATAAAAATTAAAAGATTCTTTTAAGAGTAATCCAGAAAAAGTTTTCTTTTCCCCCCCAATATTACAATAATATTCAAACCAACGCTGTCTAAATTTTTTTTTTTTTCAATTTTTCAGGGAAAAAAAAAAATCAAATTTCAAAGTTAAACAAAAAAGGGAGCGGCTATGGTACATTCCCTTATAGGGGTGCTAGCGTAGTATACAATCTAACGGTCAGTATTGGTGGTTAATTAAAGTGGATGGTTGTGGAAAAAGATTTACTAGATCCTAGCATACACTTGAGCACATTTAATCATTCTTTTTCTAAAACATTTCGCTAAAAAAAAAAAAAAAAAAAATTATTGAGCTTCAAGGTTTCTTGAACAGTTGAGCAGAGGTAGAGTCAGAGCCAGAGGCGGAGCCGAAACCGAAGTCGGAGAACACAGTGAATCGCGATGCCGTAGCTGGAGGCCCGAGAAGACTACGAAATTGCAACGCTGGAGTCAGAGAAGCAGGGCGTGGCTTCCAGGGGGGAGATGGGGCTTCTTCGATTTGTAGGGTTTAGAGGAGAGTTTGGGAGACGGAGAAGGAGAGGGAAAGGAAAGAGTGAAATGGGAACCGGAAAAGGCCCGCCATCTTTACTTCTCCAGCCATTCTTCTCATCGCCAGAGCTCTTGGCTTCAAGTCTCTGGCCGTCATGAGAGAGAGGACGGCAAGAGGGACAGCAACATCGAGTGACGGGATGACACTGGCAAGAGAGAGCAGACTCATTGACAGCGACGGTGACAACGACGGGACGACGCCAACGACAAGGACGGCAACGATGATGGGATGGTGATCTGTGTTCTTGACTTAACATCCATGGCGATGAAAGCTTAAAGGGATTTCTAGATTTTTTTTTTTTTTTTTTTTTTTGGAGTCAAGTGTAGTGAGCTTTTGTGCAACTCTTACATCCTATCGTTAACGGTGAAAAAAAAAAAAAGCTCTACTATAGGGCTTCGCAAAAGGGCTTTACTATATATCTCCGCCAAAAGAAATCAAATTTTAAAGTTAATTAAAAATTAAATAAGTACTTTAAAGATTCTCTCTCTTTCACCATCTCTCTCTTCTCCTTCTTGCTTTCTGTAGCACTCACCAGATCTTTGTTTGAGATCTGGGTCTTGTTGGTGAAAGTGTTGCAGGGAAAAAAAAAAAAAAAAAAAAACGTGTTGGGAGTTTGGCTGGGGACAATCTGGTGGCTCGGGCAAGTTTGGCTAGAGGTCGGGCAGTGGAGGTAGAGGGAAGTTGTAGATCTCGATGAGGGGCATATCGGGGCTGCAATGGTGTCTTGGGCGAGGCTGGGAAGAGAAAGGGCTGTGAAGGTGGAACGAAGTGCAGATCTCAGCGAGGAGCAAATCGGGGCTGCGACGGTAGACTACGACGTGGGCTGTAATGGTGGTAAGAACTGAGACGGTGGTGCGGCGGGCCTGCGACGGCGAGGCTACGACAGTGGGCTGCAACGGTGGTAAGGACTGAGACAGTAGTGTGGTGGGACTGGCGACAGCTGGGCTGCGACGGGGGTACGACAATGGCTGCAACAGTAGTGATGAAGTGGATTTTTAAAATATTTTAATTTGTTTTTCATGATATTGAGATTCTCGTAAATATAAATATCACCGTGATGAATGAGTTTTAGATTACCTTATTTTGGGATAAAGTGAATCCCATGTTATTTAGGGGGTGTTTGGCTCGTCGTTTCAACTTAAATTGAATTGTATTTTTTTTGTTTTTTTTCTGAAAAATTTTTTGTCTTTTCTGAAAAAGTCAACAAAAATTACTATTAAATTTAAAAATCCCAACTCAAACTACCACACCAAACACCCTATAAGTTTTCGGAAGATGCCAAATTTTTAACTCTGGTACCAAACGAGGGAATGTTAGAAGATTCTGATTTCTATCTAAAGGTTATTGCATACCAAACGTGCCTAAAAGAATATCACAAGATAATCTAAAGCATTCTAGTAGACTACCAACAAGAATACTTTTTGATAGTCTAATAGAATACTTTTGATTTTCAATATTGCTTTCGATTGGCAATGTCGATCGTAATCTACCATAATACATTTGGTATTCAGCACGGTCACCAATGGGCGGCGTCAGTCTATGATTGCTAAAGAATATTCTACCATAATATTTTTTTGTAATCTACTATAATACTTTTTAATATTTTCCAGGAATATTTTTTATAATCCACTGGATTTTTTAAATTCCACCTAACTATTTTTTGAACTCCATCGGATTAGTTATTATACTTTAACGGATTTGTTATATCATTCTAGCAAACTAATATAGTAATTTATCATAATTATTTGTTATTTATATCTTTCAAACTATCCATTTCTGTCAAAAAAAAAAAAAAAAAAAGAGATGATGACTACTTTTTTTCATATAACAAGATTATTAATTACACGTTGGATTTTTTTTCGAGGATATTTATCATTAAATAATTTATATGAATCATTAATATTTTTTTTCATGGAGTTTCTCCATTATTTATATGGTTCCGTATTTTAAAAGGCTGCAACAGTGGTATTTCCTACTATAAAAAAAAAATTTAACCAATAAAATTTTTACTATGGTCTATTTTAGTATATACTTATTATTATTTTTAAGTACACATAAAATTGCAACAAAAAAGTATTTTTCCCAAAAAAAAAACACTAATTAAATAAGTTATAAAACTATAATTTACAATGTGAAATTATTTTTAAGAGGAAAAGGTGTTTATAAATTTTAACAAATAGTTTAATGAAATTTTTTTTACTTGTTACGGAGATAAAGAAAGTGGCGGATTGAAATTATTATATTTTGTAAATGATATAAAAGCAACCTACAACAATTTAGAAAAATGTCTATATTAGTCCCTAAACTATTTATAAATGTATCGTTTGGTCCTCAAATTTTTTTTTTTATTGATTGGTGCCTAAACTCTTAAAAAAGGTATAAGTTGATCTTGTTTGCTAGGGATAATTAGGGGCATGCCACAAATAAGAAAAGTGGATTGATTTTTAACATGAACTTAAAAACTATGGTAGAAAATGACATTTTGATGATGTCATATTTAATTTAAATAGTATTTTAAAAATATTAGACTCGGTGATATTTTTTAATCATTTAATTTAATAGATGACCCAATTTCTTTTTACTTAAGAAAATAATCGTTTGTCATCTTTTAGATTTGGTTAATTATTGATTGACTATGAAATTTAGTTACATTATAGTTAATTAGTGATTGATCAAGTCAATTACTGATTGACTATTACGTGGTCAATTATTGATTAATCATTTAAGAAAATTGATTACTCATTTTAGAAAAAATGGTCTTTTACCTAATTTTTAAAAACTTTGACGATTTATTAAAAAAATTCTTTAAAAAAAAGGCTATTTAAATATAAACCACTAATAAAAATCTATCTCTCTACTTAAAAAAAAAAAAAAAAAAAAGCAATTGGCTAAAAGAATCTATAAACTCTTTAGAAGGTAACATTTTGATATCTATTTTTTAAATTTTGGTCGAGATAATCCTAAACTCTCTAAGAGTGTGTTTGCTTATAGGGAGAGATGGAAGGAGAGAGATGGGTAGAGGGAGAGAGGTAGAGGGTGACACACATTTCCTTGCTTAGTTGGAGGGAAGAGAGGAAGGAGAGGAGAGATGGAGGGATGCCCTCTCTATCTGGGCCCACCATTTTGCATCCTTCAATTGAGGGAAGGATGCAAGCTCTCCGTTGTCTTTTCAATTGAAAAGACATTTTTATCCTTAAAAAAATTTTAAAAAGATTTTATAAATGAACAATATAGTAATTATGCAAATAATTATCATATATTCTTTTAACTCTCATTTCCTCCTGCCAAATGACATAAGGGATTCCTACCCTCTCCATCCTTCACACTCTCCATCCGTCCTTCCTACCAAACATAGCCTAAATGTTGACAATCTTAGTAATTAACAATAATTATCTTTAAAAAATAAAAATAAAAAAATCATTGCTCTTTTTCTCTCTTCATTTATCAAAAACTAGATCGACGACCAAGGGGGTATGACCGACGACCTGGGAGTGTTTGACGGCGAAGAGGGGGGGCCGGGTTTAGGGCTACATGCATTTGGCGAATGGCGGGGGCTATAACAATGGAGATGAATGTGGGGCTGAGTTTTAAGTTTGTTTTGTGGTAGGGGGAGGATATCGACAATAAAGAAAAAGGTGAGGCTAGATTTTGGGGTTGCATTCGACGAACAATGGGGGGCTAGGTTGCACAAAGCTAGTCTAGGCAACAGAGAAGTCACCGCAGGGGGGAGGGGGGGACAGGGCAAATGGTGGGGATAGAAGGGGTGAACGACGAGATTGTAATGGGGTAAGGGCCTGGGGTTGTTTTTTTTTGGCGGGGGGGGGGGGGGGGGTGTGTGGTTGTGAATGGCGAGCCGATGTGGGGTGAAGGAGCTGCATTTTCTATTGGGGGTGGGGGCACGAACAGTGAGGCTGAGAGAGAGCAAACTTGGGGAGGCCAAACGAGTTGGCGGTGGGGATTGACGAGGTCGGGTTTTCTATCAGTGGGGTGGGGGTGCAAACGTCGTGGCGGACAGAGCGAGGCGGGGGGCCAACGATTGGGCGGTGGGGGTGAGGGGGCTAGTTTTATGGGATTTGTTGAGGGAGAGGGAGAGGGAGAGAGAAAGAGGAGGCTTTTTTTATATTTTTTTAATGTTATTGGTGTGAATAAGGGTATTTTT
This sequence comes from Ficus hispida, assembly GCA_025413025.1. NCBI lineage: Eukaryota > Viridiplantae > Streptophyta > Magnoliopsida > Rosales > Moraceae > Ficus > Ficus hispida. Next base: position 3,068,153 of record CM046363.1, read on the forward strand.
ATCTTTCCATGATTAATTGAACTCTTGTTATGCTCACATGACTCATTCCATTAGAAACTCAATGGAATTGAATGAAAAGGACAAAGATTGCCAACATTTGGAGAGTATATGGTAATCTTGACCAAAATTAAAAAAAACAAGAATTAAATCGTCACATTCTAAAAAGTTCAGCGACCATTTTGGACAATTACTAACAAAATAAAAATATCTCTCTCCCTAGATCCTTCTCTTTTCTCTTTCTTTCTCCATGTGGCAGCAATAACTAGAGATCACCAATGCGAGTCAATAGCGGAGCACAGCAACAACTGGAGATCACCAATGCGAGCCAACAGCAGAGCACCTCCATGTAGCTGTGAAGGTGGAGATCCTAGCCTTACCGCGCCTTCGAGAATGAGGCAATCTCCAGCTTTAGTTTATATTAGTACGAGGTCAGGTGCTTTATAATTATTGTACGTAAGCAATATCTTAGCTGTTTGATTACATTTTTATTGTTTAAAAAAGGTCTCTATTGATATGGTATATAAAAGAGGCTATACCGCAGCCTTTCCATTTTTTTTCTTTTGAATTTAATGAACTTTTTCTACTTATTTGAATATAATGAATTTTTTCTTGTGATTACGTAATTTTTTTTATTATGTTCTTTAGTATTTGTTAGTATTTTTATTGTTTATAATGATTTTTTTTATTTACCAAAAAAACATTTATAATGATTTTTTACAATTTTTGTGGAATATAGATGGATTTTTGTTAAATTTTTTAGGCTTTGTTTGATAATCAAGTTCAACTCCAACTAAGTTGTACTTTTTTAGCTGGATTTTTGCTTTTGTTTTTTTTTTTTTTTTTCTGAAAAGTAAAAGTCAACAAACTCCAACTTAAAAAGAAGAGAATAAAAATTTACATGGCTCATAGCATTAACCATCCTTGTATAGAATAGAAAAATAACCTATCTGATAAAAATTTGCTCCATATTATAAGTAGAGTCAGAAAAACAAACATAGGCTTCAAAGATTAAGCAACACACACAAAAAAAAAAATAAAAAGCAGTAAATTGAAACCAAAACCCTCTCACTGCAAGCAAAAGAACCTAAGAACATAGAACTTCACCAAAATTTTCAGTAAATTAATAATTTAAACTGATTTAAATTCCAACATCAAAACAAAAAACAACGACAACGATCAAACCAAAATTCTGCTTACACTTTCACAGAGCAAACACTTCTGCTCACGCTTTCTACTAAAGCCTCATAAGTTAATGAAAGCAGAACAGACGTATTACATATCTGCTGTTTTCTTAGTCTCATTATTCAGAAACTGGAAAACGAAACTAATATGTAATTAGCTTTCCTCTTTCGTATCCAACTTTTATGACTATAATTGTCCAGTGAAGTTTGGAGGTGCTCTGTTAAAGCAACAAAGGTTTAGAGGCTTTTCTAAAATTTCAGCCTCACACAATGATACATCCAGCAACCCATGAAACACCCACACTTGCTAGGCATCTTCCGGAAATCTGCCCACTAAAACCCATAAATTTAAAGTTAAATTTAAATATCAAACTTAATTATGCATAATTATATAGGGAGAGGTTGTGGTAGAGCCTCTTCCAGAGACCCTATCGGTAGAGCTCTTTTTTTAACAGTTAGCTTTTAATCGAACGGTTGATATATTATATGTATATTATTGTTATCATACACCTTACCTCATATAAACTTTCTCACCCCAAGTCTTCTCCGCCGCCGGCTACCTGTCCACCGCCGCGACCCACCCCGACGCCGGCGACCCACCTCCGGCACTTTTTCCGACTGCCAGCGCCCCTTTCTCTCTCTTATCTTCTCTCTTCCCCTCTCTCTCTCTTCCCCACCCCGGCCCCCCCAGCCCCGACGACCCCGACCACCCCAGCCCCGGCGACCCACCTCTGGCCCCAACTCCACGATTTCACGACTGATTGGGGATGGGGGCCAAGAGTGTTCCGGGCTGGCTGGGGGCCGGGGGGCCAAAGGGAGGGGGGATTGGGCTGGGGTGTCGGGGCAGCCGAGGTTGGGGGGCCTGGGGTGGGGAAGAGAGAGAGAAAGGGGGGTCACCGGCGGCCGGAGTTGGGGCCGGAGGTGGGTCGTCGGGGCTCGGGTGGTCGGGGCCGTCGGGGCTGGGGCGGCAGGGGTGGGGAAGAGAGAGAGAAGGGAAGAGAGAGAGAGGGGAAGAGAGAAGAGAAGAGAAGAGAGAGAAATGGACACCGACGGCCGGAAAAAGTACCGGAGGTGGGTCACCGGCGGTGGACAGGTCGCCGACGGCGGAGAAGACTTAGGGTGGAAAAGTTTATATGAAGTAAAGTCTATTATAACAATGATATATCAACCGTTCGATTAAAATCTAATGATTAAAAAAAATTCTACCCATAGAATCTCTGGGAGAGGTCCTACCATATCCTCTCCCAATTATATATAATAGATAATAGATTAACTATTTCTCAATTTAAAAAATCAGAAAAAAAGATAAAATAAAAATCTCTCTCTACTTCTCTTCCCCTCCCTTCGTGTCAGGCAGGGACTGATTGTTTGTCGGTTTGGTGGGCCAGGTTTGGATAGGGAGGAGTACGGGAAGGAATTGGGATCCAGAAACCTTTTCTTGTGTTCAACAACAATAGTGACCCTTCTATGAACGACGCCGTCGTTTTCATGTGCTGCTCAGGCCGATACAGGAATAGCAGAATCTGGCTTCAGTTGGCTCAATTTCATGGATTTCATGCTGTAATTTTTTTTATAATCAAACACATTTTAGGATTTTATTCTCTTCTCAAATTGACAATTTAATTGAACACTCAAATATCAATGCAAATAACAATTTAGATATTCTATTTAGGATTTCAATTTAAATAAAAATTTTCAAACAAAATATTACATATGTAAGACTTGTGAAGGGCTTATTTTGGACCAATAGGGGACCAATAATAATAATAATAACAATAATATATTAAGTCCCAGTTCGACTACCACTACAACTGCACTTCGCAATATAAAAACGCAGAGGAGAACTAAACGTCTAAAACTGCTTTTTCATCCTTTGTTTCATCCATACTTTTTCCCTATTTTGCCACCATCTGGTCTCGTTATTTACAGTTATACTACTGCCGGATCTTGTACGCTATAGCTCTCGGTTTCCGTCGTCTCAGATTCTTTCGGAACCGGCGCTTGCGTATATACCGGTGAACAACCAAGAAAATAAATCATCAAGTTTCCCGATTTTGTATTCCCGATTTTGTATTTGAATAAGGCGTGATATTTACGACAATGACAAGTCACCGGAGAGGACAGGAGGAGAAGAACAGGAGATCAGGAAGACTGGCGGAGAAATCATCGTCGTTTCACCGCCGAAGTATGTCGTCGGAAATGATATCTCAGCTCCGGCTGCCCAAAACGGCACCGGATTTGCTTTCGGGCCTGAGCGTGGTCGTGACAACGTCGTTGGAGCAAGTACGGCCGATGAAGCTGACGAAGGTGCTTCTGAACGTGACGATCCAGGGGAGAGTTGGGGCCGTACAGGTGTTGATGACGCCGGAGTCCACCGTCGGCGACGTAGTGACGGCGGCGCTTTCTCGGTACGTTAAGGAAGGTCGCCGTCCGATCTTGCCGACCACCGAGCCCTCGCGATTCAACCTCCATTACTCCCAGTTCAGCTTGGAATGTAAGTACTTTCTTTTCTTTTGTGTCGTTTTGTTTTTTTTTTTTTTTTCGGAAAAGAGGATATATGATGAAAAACGTGCAAGACAAAGAGATTGATTGTTTGTCGGGTTGGTGGGCCAGGTTTGGATAGGAAGGAGCACGTGATGGAATTGGGATCCAGAAATTTTTTCTTGTGTCCAAACTGAACAATGAACGACCGTGGAACGACGTCGTCTTCTTCATGTGCTGCTCAAGCCGATAAATGAGCAGCAGAATCTGGCGTCAATTGGCTCAATTTCATGAATTTCATGCTGTAAATTAATATTATTTTTTAACTGATTATTGATTTTCGTTTTCTTAAATAAGTCAATAATTGTTTCTATGTACCTGAGTTTAAATCATGTGTACAAAGTATATTATAGGTTTGCAAAACTACAGCTGTTTTGTTAGATTCTTTAAATTAATTACTAGCCAGGACCTTTTCTATAGGTTTCAATCCTATGCAAGTAGAGAATTAATTTAGATTTATACCAATTCTTTTCTTTTTTTAATTAGTTTAGTTTTGGAAAGTGTTCAATTCTTAGCCTCGGTTTATTTTATGAGTTCAATCTTATTTGTGAATATGAAACGTACTATGTTTGACAGAATAAAAGTTAGAAACTAAATCATAATTCATAGTTAAAAAAATAATAACGAATTCAAATTTACACACCTTAATTTTTGACTTTTCAAATTTAGTATTTAGATTATTAGTTTCTCTCACTTTTATTTTTATGAAAACTCAAGTTTTAAAAAATCTTAACTTCTTCGTTTCATAACCAATTAAAGACAACCCCTTTTTCAAATGTGGTTAGAACAAAGGGAGGAGCCAATCTTCATACGTGTACCTTATTAAAACATGTCATGCTGTTAAGATTTTATTAGATTTATTAGAAAATCATTCAATTTTCGATATGTGTTCAAATCTAAATATATAGAAATGTCAAACAAACTTGCATTTTGTCTCTTCTTTTTTTTTTTTTTTTTTCCTAAAATGGATGTGTTGATTTGTGTTGGTTTGTCTTTTTTTTTTTTTTTTGGCTTCTGGTTGGATTTTTTAACATATATAACCCAAAATTGAACCCCCGTTGCATATATAACCTTTGTTTTAATTATTTTTTATTCAATTTTTAACGAAAAGCCTAAAAAGCCCCTTCAGTTTCTCTTCAATTAATAAATTAAAAAAATAGTCAAATAGATAAATCAAAAGTCAAAATCCCTCAATTTTATTTCTCTCTCACTTAAAGTCAGCAAAGACAAAGGGGACCCAACACAATCCATCTCACTCACTCTCACTCCAACAGCAACGGCACTGTAGACTCACTCTCACCCCCAGCCATTGCCATCTCCGGTGAATTTTCCAGTCACGCCGTTAGCTGCAAACATCCCTTCTTTGACACCTCTTCGTGCAATGTCGGCTCTTTGATCTCATCTGCTGCTCCTTTCTCCTCATGCCAACTGACGTGATTGGCTCATCAACTTCTTTATTGTTGGTAAAATATCAACTTCTTTTCTTTGTCTTTTTATTTTTTTGGTTTGGTAATTTTTGATATTTTCATTAGCTTCTGAACTTTAAATCAACCTTAAACATTTGCATACTGAAGCAGAAGCTTGTGTTTAAACCCGTGGAAATCAAAGTATTAGTGAATAAAGTTTTGAGCTCTATTCTTATGAGTGTGAACTCTTTTCCATGTTGTTGTTGTTGTTGTTTATGGTCATATATACATTTATGTTGCAGATTCAATTTGGATATTTTTTTTATTTTCGTTGGAGGTGTATTGGTTGTGAGTTCACATGTTTGATATTAGTGAGGTAATAATAAATTGGTTTTATGAAAGATTCAAGTTTGAATGATCATTTTGAGAGTTAAAGACTATACTCAAAATCTTTTAATTTTCATTTTCATATTTCGGGAGACTACTGACTACCAAATGATTGTTAACTTTTCATTCTTGGAGTGCTCTGTTTGCCTTTTGGTTTCAACAAAGTTTCGAAAAGCTGAAAAAGATTAACATTGGTCTTCCTTCAACAGGTAATATTGGGGAAAACAAAGTTTTGAACTAGAATGATAACCATTGAGTACAATAATCATTTATTGATCTAATAAGCATCTGTTTTCCAATTAATAACTTTAACATAAACGAGCACGACCAGGATTAAGCAGTGATTCTAACATTGTTTAACCCTGCAAGACAATTTTATAATACTCATGTCAATAACAGTATGTATGGCTAAATGATATATAAGTCATCGATCATATGCACATTTAATATATATAAATACATAAATATGTATCCAAGTATTATTAGCCAAAAGCCAGGAGTTATGTGTTTCAATCTACATGCTACATATTTGTTCAGCCAAAATTAACAAACGAAAAAGTGTTGGCTTGTATATCACAAAAACTAGTGTCTTGCCAAATTCAATTCAAAACCTTTTAAAACTACAAAGGGAGTGTCACGAAGTGCTTTCAATTTCAAAACCTCCAATGCATTTATGACAAATAAAATTATTACATATCCTATAAGTTGAACCCACTATATAATGCAATTTCTATAATAACCTAACAGGCCATTCTGGCAATGAGATTGTAATTGGAGAATGTGAAGGAGGTAAGCCAATTCGGATTACTACGTTTCAGGTTTATGAAAATACCACCCAAAACTACACCATTTCAATAAATGCAATTTCCTTTGTAACATCAATACTTTGTGTGAAGTTACTCTAACTAGACTATTTCAAGATTGTTGTTTCCTTTAAAGCATTTATCCTTTGAGTTTAGTTGTTTTTCATATTTTAGAAGTTCATTTGGTATAAGGGAAAAGTCGAAGAAGATATGGTTATTCGATAGGAACGATTGGAGCAAGGAATGGTTTCGCGTGATTGATTCAAAATCCTTCAAAGAACCTCAATTTTGATTCCTCTTAATTTCGAGAGATTCTTGGATGGATGGAACTTATCCGCTTAATTGGACTATAGTGTTCAATTACTTTATTACTTCCCATTATCGAACGAAACGAGGCCAATAAATTACCATATTGGATCAAGTTTTTTTTTTCATTGTATATCCAAGTCGTTCGTAATTCTAAGATCCAAACTTTGTTTCACCTACTCTTGTGGAAATGCATTGTCGTCTTTCTATTTATGGATTTAACTTTTAAAAATTAATCGTCGTGCCATTTTCTAAAATCTATTTATATTTTTATCATTTTTGTTTCTAGCTATGACATGAAGTTGGACCTCATTGGCGTACTCTCCTTGTCCTACCCAACGGCGTCAATATTTTGAACCATCGGAGATGGACTCAGAAAATGACTCTGAAGGAATAAGTAGGACCACACCCCAACTGGATAGCAACACATCACCTCAAGTAAGTTATTAATTACATTTATGCATTCTAAAATTTGACATCAATTAAACTATTATGGGAGATACCTTTTATAGTCGAAATGTGGTCAAAATATTTTTTAAACTATAACTTACAAGTTTTGAATTTGGATGTCAATAAAAGTAAGTTGTTATGCTATCGAATTTTTGGAGAAGTATTAAATTATTTAGAATATTTAATTGCATATTTTGTTTATGTTATTAGGTTTTTATAATAAAATATAATTTATGAATATGTGATTTTATATAAATGTATGTTTTAGATCTTCCATCGCCCATTTTGAAATTGAATATGGATCAAATCAATCTCAAATGCAAAATTACAATCAAGCACTTATCAAAGGATATTGTCGATACTGTGACCAATGCCTTACAAGAGTACCCTAATGGCATAAAGTGGTTTAAGAAGTCCCAATTTAGCTACCTGTTTAATATTACAGACTACATCAAAGTAACTTTAATCCATCATGGATGCTACTATCCTAAGCGGTGGTTATAAAAAAGAACTATGAAATGTAGTCCGTTTTGAATGGCATCCCCATTAGGTACTCGCTCATGGAGCATGCACTTATAAATGTACTTAATTGTTCTGCTTATCCTGAGAATCCTTCTCGTACATGAAACGAATTTAGAGAGATTCTTTCTTGATATGAAAAAGATCTCGGAAAATGATGTTAAAAAATACTTATAAGGTAGGGTCATCTCTCCCGAGAAGAATCAGAGCAATAGAAGGAGGCTGAGTAACGAAATCAGAGAAAGAGAAAAAGAGAGATATACTCTTCTAAATGATAAGCTGAAGTGGGTTGTGCTATACTTTTTGTCTGCAGTCCTCTGTGTTCCGGAAAAACTCATCCAAAGAATTGATTGCGAATTCTTTAAAATAATTGATGATCCAGATTGGTGTGTGAATTACCTATAGGGAAGAGAGACGTACTAATATTTGATGACTCAGGTTCAGAAGTTAGACCTAGTTACAAAATGGAAAAACGCTTTTGAGATATTAACAAGATGGAATTGTCATGTGTTCATACTACTATTGATGGTATGTAAATTTTATTTCAATTATAAGATTCTCACATTTAATTTATTCTAAAATGTTCTCACATTTAATTTATTCTAAAATGTTCGCAATCTAATATATTTTATTGCTCATTTGTATAGCTTATACCATTTGAGTGTATTTCTACCTTGACCCAAATTATGTTGAGATTAGAAAAGATGTTACAGAATTGGTGCCAAGAATTTGTCGACGGAAAACAAAGTTTCATCGACAACAAGCTCCACCATTGGAGCAAATTCTACATGTAGTTGGGGATAGACCAAAAAGAGCATTATTATCCCAACTTTGGAGGAGCTGAAAGCCAATCACATGAAGAGGTTTGTTCCTTATCATGATGATCTCGATGCCATTATGGACAATTGGGCAACTATCTTAAAGTCTGGAATAAGCATATTTTGGGAGGACTTATTACATGCTGATCTAGAAAGCTGACGTAACTTCCTTCATGGTTATGGTGAGAGAGTTCAAGGAAGAGATAGAGAGACATATGAAGATATTATACAAGAGTAGTCTACGCCTCAATAGGGTACCACTGCAGCCGAGTAAACTAGGTCTCTGCCATCTAACCCTACTATCGACGAGTCTATACCGCTACAAGCTAGCTCTTATGTTGACAATTTAATGGTGCTACGTGAGATTCAAGCTCTAAAGCAAATAGTAGAAAATATGTGCACCAAACATGAATATCAGTTTTAACAATTAGAGAAATTGATAACCAAGAATAGTAACCATGTTGATATACTGACAAACATTGTGTCAAGATTTGTTCAACAATAATTAGAGACTTGGAAAGGTAGAGATCGAGGTGAAAGCAATAGAGATGGAGGTAAGCATAGTGAAGGTGTTAATGTTAGAATTAATGGAGGTGGTGATATTGAGGCTCAGAATGTTACATATGCACCAACAGTTGCTATGACTACTATAGGTGGAGTTATTTAGGTTGACTCTTGAAAGTGAAAAGGGAAAGAGATATTCTAGAAGAATGTAAGAAAGATTTATTTCTGATTCATGAAAGAATAGCTTACAAAAGTTCTTTATATACAAAGCTACTAACCAATAGCAAATCTCCACGTGTAATGACTATCTAACAAACTAACAGAATTAGCCAGCTAATCTAACTAACTAACTAATTATAATTAGTGATAAGCTAATTCTCAATAGCCCCCCTCAAACTCATTGTGGAAGACTTTCCACTGTGAGTTTGCTTCTAAAAACAACATATTGAGAACTGGAAACTGCCTTGGTGAAGACATCAGCAACTTGGTCCAATGAGGGAACATGTTTGACTTCCAATTGTTTCTGTATCACTCTTTCTCTCACAAAATAAAGATCCAGTTCTATATGTTTGGTTCTAGCATGTAGAACTAGATTTGCTGCCAACATCACTGTACTCTGGTTATCACACCAGATCAATGGAACTCTCTTAAGCATCACTTTCAGCTCACCTAACAAGGACTGTATCCATGAAATCTCTGCCACTAAACTAGCAAGACTCCTGAACTCTGCTTCAGTAGATGATCTTGAGACTGTGTGTTGCTTTTTAGAGCTCCATGAGATGAGATTAGGACCTAGAAAAACACAGTGTCCTGTAGTTGACCTCCTGTCATCCACGTCAGAAGCCCAATCAGCATCACAAAAGCCAACCAACTTCAGATTATCCATACAGCTTCTCTTAAGATGAAGTCCGTACTCTAAAGTCCCTGACAGGTACCTCAAAATTCTTTTGACAGCTTTCCAATGCACCTCCAATGGATTTTGCATGAATTGACAGACCTTATTGACACTAAAGGCAATTTCTGGCCTTGTAATTGTGACATACTGAAGAGCTCCGACTATGCTCCTGTAAAGCTGTGGACTTTCGACAGGATCACTTCCATAGGCAGTTAGTCTCAAACCATGTGTCATTGGTGCTGTGGTAGGCTTCACGTACTGCATCTTAGCCTTACAAAGCAGATCTCTAATGTACTTGGTCTGTGACAAGTGGAATCCCTCATCAGTTTTCTTCACTTGTATTCCCAGGAAATAGTTTATTACTCCCAAATCCTTTAGAGCAAACTTCATATTCAGTTGAGTAATCAAATCAGTGATAAAGGCTTCATTGCTTCCTTTGATAAGTATATCATCAACATAGACCAATATAAAAGTAGAATCCTGTCCAGAACTCCTAACAAAAAGCGACTGATCTGATCTAGCAGATACAAAGCCAAAGGAGATGAGAGCTGTTTGCAGCTTCTCAAACCAGGCTCTAGGAGCCTGTTTGAGACCATAAAGTGACTTATGCAACCTGCAAACTAAAGTTGGACTTTTGGGGTCTTCAAAACCTGCTGGTTGTGTCATATACACTTCTTCCTGCAAATCTCCATTGAGAAATGCATTATTCACATCTAACTGTCTCACATTCCATTTACATGCCAAGGCTATAGTGAGTACCACTCTAATGGTAGTTGGTTTAACTACAGGGCTAAATGTCTCAGTGAAATCAAAACCAGCAATTTGATGAAACCCTTTAGCAACCAACCTGGCTTTGTATTTGTTGACAGTTCCATCTGGATTCTCCTTGATCTTGAACACCCATTTGCAGCCAATTGCCCTCCTATCCTCAGGCAGTTCCACAAGTGACCAAGTGTTGTTTCTGATTAAAGCAAGAAACTCATCTGTCATTGCTTGTTTCCACTCTGGGTGTTGAAGAGCAGCCTCTGTCGAATCTGGTTCTCTGGTAGCCATGTAGACCTTAGGTTTGACAATTCCAGCTTTCAGTCTAGTCACCATAGGGTGAACATTTTTTCCACTGCCATCACCTGCTTTCTTTCTTCCTCTTTCTACTACTGCATTGGCAATCTCCTCTGGTGGACATCCTAAATATCCTGCACCTGGACAAGTCAATGGGATAACATGTAGAGTAGTATTAGAGGCATTGGTTAGTTCTATGTTCTCAGGAACAGCCAAACCAGTGGGGTTTGCTGTGTTAGGAAACGGATTTGAGACAATTGCAGGAGATTGAATGACATAAAGAGGAGAAATAGGAGATTGTATATCAGGATTAGTGGGATTAGAAAGTTGTGAGATGGAGATTGAAAAGGGGAATACAGACTCATCAAACAGTACATCCCTAGATATGTAAACACGTCCAGATTTGTCCAAACATTTGTAACCTTTATGATTGAGACTATATCCTAAAAACGTGCAAGGAGTGGAGTGATAATGGAATTTGTGGGCATTATAAGGTCTGATATTAGGAAAACACAGACATCCAAAAACTCTAAGTTGAGAATAATCTGGTTTTATGTGGAATAATGTTTCTAGAGGGGATTTTCCTTGTAAGACAGTGGTGGGTAACCTATTTGATAAGAAGACAGAAGTCCTAAAGGCTTCATCCCAGTGTTTAAGTGGCATAGAAGCTTGAGCTAAGAGAGTGAGTCCATGCTCAACAACTGTTCTATGTTTCCTTTCTGCCAAACCATTCTGTTCATGAGTGTGAGGACATGAGTTTCTGTGTATAATGCCATGAGTTTGAAGCAAATCAGTGAAAGCCCTATACTCACCTCCCCAATCTGATTGAATAGCTAGAATTTTGTGACCAATCTGTAATTCCACTTGATTTTTGAAGATTTCAAAGGACTGTAGAGCCTCAGATTTTTGTCTGAGTAGGAAATGCCAGGTAAAGCGTGAAAAAGCATCAGTGAAATGAATATAGTATTTGTATCCATTAGAAGAAGTGTAAGGGGAGGGACCCCACAAATCAGAGTGGATTAGTTGGAGAGGTTTTGAGTAAATTGTATCTGAAATTGGAAACGGCAATTTGTGTAATTTTCCTAGACAACAAGCTTGACACAAAGAAGAAGGTTGTTTATTGATGTGTTTGTATTACAATGAGTCAGAACAGATTTTACAACCTTTCCTGATGGATGACCTAAGCGTTTGTGCCAAAGCTCAAACACATTATTCAATGAAACAGAGGATTTATGTGAAGTAAGTACAGAAGAACAAGAATTTGGAATACAGGAAGAATAGGCACACAACTTTGAACTATTTGGTTTATTGGACTTCAACTGGTGAGTGACTGGATGCTGCATATTTTGAAGCTTAATTTGGGATTGATCAAAGACATAAAGACCACCTTTAAGCTTCCCTTCCAGTAGAACCTTGTGGGTAGCTTTGTCCTTCACACAGCAAGAGAAAAGGTAAAACTCAAAATACACATCATTATCTTGAGCAAATTTTGACACACTAAGAAGGTTTTTAGTTATTTCAGGTACATGTAATAGATTAGATAGGAACAACGTTTTAGATGGGACAAAGGGAGAAGAGAACATAGAGTCACCAATGTGTCTAATACAAATTCTCTTACCATTCCCCATGTGAACCTGTTCAGATCCATGAAATTCATTCTTGTCCATTAGATTTGAGACCTCAGCAGTAAGATAATTAGTCGCACCAGAATCAGGGTACCAGTTTTCATCAGTGAGAACTTCTGGTGTTGCAAGCATTCCAAACATAGCTGGTCCTTCACACCCAAAAGAGTAGGGAAAAGACTGTGAAATGTCTTCTCCATTGCACTGTCCAGCTTGAGCAAGATTACCCTGAACCTGTCCATAAGACTGAGAAGGCCCACGAAATGACTGATCGAACCTATAGTAGCAATCTTGAACCACATGTCCAAATTTAGTGCACAGTTGACATTGCACCCTTCCTCCATTAGCAGTACCATTAGAACTCTGTCCTCTTCCACCAAAGGACCTGCCTCCATTGAACGGGCCTCTATCTCCAAAGAAATTACCTCTGGAGTTCACACCTCGTCCCATTGTATGTCCATTGTAACCAGGAGCTCCTGATGAATTGTTAAAGTAACCACGAAAATTTCCTCCACCTTGAGGGTTAAAGAACCTCTTTTTTCCTGGATTTGTATGAAATCCTGACTGAGCCAGATTTGCTGCGGCCAATTCCAGAGTCTTCACTTGCTTTTCGAATCTGACTTCTTGAGCCAGCAACAGAGACTCTATTTCTTCTACACTATACGGATCTGTGCGCGTATTGACAGAGACAATAAAGGTCTCATATTCTGGGGGTAAACCTTCAAGAATTGCATCTATATGCTCTTTCACAGACAAAGATTGACCAACAAGCCCAAGCAAATCTACATATTCTCTGATCTTGAGTAAATACTCATTTAGAGTCAAAGATCCTTTCTTTGTAGACTGAAGAAGAGTTTTGTATTGATTTACCTTGGCTCGTATCTGTTGGCCAAAGTACACCTCCAGAGTCCTCCAGATTTGGGCAGAAGTCTCGCAATTCACCATTCTTGTGAGAATCGTATCTGTCATGGAATTCAGTAACCAGGAAAGAATAAGCTGGTCTTGTTGTTCCCAATCTTGATATTCTGTGCTGACTCTTCCAAGAATCTCATCTCCTGCCGCGAGGTACTTCGTTGGAGGTAGAATTGTGCCGAAAAGAAAATTCTGCAACCGATGCCCTCTGACTGTCGCGAGAACTTGTTTTCTCCAAACCAGAAAATTATTTTGATCCAGCTTTGAAGAAATTGGATGATTGAACGATAACAGAGTAAATCTCTGTGTTCCGATCATTGTCGAAGATGAATCCGAATCCGTCATTGACAAACCCTAGCAAGCTCTGATACCATGAAAGTGAAAAGGGAAAGAGATATTCTAGAAGAATGTAAGAAAGATTTATTTCTGATTAATGAAAGAATAGCTTACAAAAGTTCTTTATATACAAAGCTACTAACCAATAGCAAATCTCCACATGTAATGACTATCTAACAAACTAACAGAATTAGCCAGCTAATCTAACTAACTAACTAATTATAATTAGTGATAAGCTAATTCTCAACAACTCTAGTAGAGGTGGAGGTAAGATGAGAAAAGTAAAGGTGAAGGTAAGAATAATAGAGGTACTGATGATATAATAAAAGGAGGTGGTGACTTTGAACTTGAGGATGTTACAAATGCACCTCCAGATGTTTGTTTTGACACTGAAATCAATGCAGAAAGAGACATGAAAGATTCTCACCTCAAAGAATTCTTTTATCGGACTCCGACTTGTTCAAGTGATGAGGATTGTGAAAAAGATGTTTTGGATGTTGAGCAATCCAAGGGACGACTTCAAGGACATTTAAAGAAGTCAAAATATAAAAGAACTCCCAACTTTGTTTTTATTTAGGAAAATGGTCGTTTGTCTTTTTTCAGATATGGTTAATCAGTAATTAACTATGAAAATTGTGTATTGACTAACGATCAATCAGTGATTGACTGTCAATTTTAATAATTTACGTTATGGGTAATCAATAATTGATCATAAGTTAATCAATAATTGGCTATTACGTGACCATTCAAAAAAATTAATTAACCATTTGAGAAACATCACCAAGGGAAAAAAAATAAATAAATAAACACGTCGTTCTTCATGCTGTAGACACGTTTCTCTTTTTTTCTTTTTTCTTTTTTTTTTTTTTTTTTTTTTTTTGGGAAAGGAAGAACTTCAATTAAAGCCCATGGCCGAAGGCCCATGTTTCTCTCTGTTAACATTACAAGCCAACTCCCCTCCCCACCTCTGTCGCGGTAATAAGGGGAAAGAAAGAGGGTAGATAGGTCTAAAAAATATTGACAAGAAGTTGTATAATACATTTAGCCTCAGTTTTGATAAGTTAGATAGAGATAAAAATTTTAAGTTATAGTTGATTGACTTTTCAAAAACTGATTATAAACTTTATTGATTAAAAAAATAAAAATTAATATAAAAAATATAATTTAGTTGAAGTTAAACTTAAATATCAAACGAGATCTTAGTTATACATAGTTATATATAATAGATAATATATTAACTATTTCTCGGCCTATATTTGGTGAATAAGTTTAACATAAATTTAACTCAAATTTTTTATCTCAATTTTTATTTTTTTAAAAAAGTTAATAAAATTTATACCCTTTTTTTCTAAAGGTTTCAATCGACAGATTGATCATACCCTTTTTTTCCCTTAATTAGTTCAGTTTTGGAAAGTGTTTAATTCTATGTCCTGGTTTATTCTATGGGTTTATTATATGCGTTCGATCTAATTCGTTTGCCACTTTAAATCCGATTTCTCAATTTAAAATTGTGTTCAGCAACATAAATTTGGAGATGAAATGTTAATTCAGAGTTAAAAAAGTCAAACTTATATGAGAACTCAATTTTAAAGATACTATCTTAAAAAAAATTAAAAATATTGACTTTTTTTTCGTTTTAATTCTTATTATGGCGATTTTTTTTTAATGTACTCAAAACAAAGAGAAGAAAAAAATCCCTAGATCTATCCCTATTAAAATTTGTCCTGATGCTAGGAAAACCATTAAATTTTCTAACATCTAATCAAACACATATTAAGATTTTATTCTCTTTTCATATTGACAATTTAATTAACACTCGAATATCAATTCGAATAACAATTTAGATATTCTATTTAGGATTTCAACTTAAATAAAAAAAATTTCAAACAAAATATTACATACGTAAGACATGTGAAAGACTTAGTTCACGTTTGGCATCTAAGTTTAACTCGAACTAAACTATATTTTTTCATTTCAATTTTTATCTTTTTATAAAAAATTAACAAAATCTATAACTAATTTTTAAAAAATTAACTAACTCAAACTTAAATCTTTCATCTCATCTCAAATTCAATCTAAACACCATACACCAACTCTTATTTTGGACCAATAGGGGACCAAAAACAATAATAATAGGGGACCAAAAACAATAATAATAATATTAATCAAGTCCTAGTTCTACTACGACTACAACTGCAGTTCGCAATATAAAAACGCATAGGAGGACTAAACGTCTCAAACTGCTTCTTCATTCTTTGTTTCGTCCACACTTTTTCCCTATTTTTCCACCATCTAGTCCCGTTATTTACAGTTATACCACTGCCGGTTCTTGTACGCTATAGCTTTCGGTTTCCGTCGTCTCAGATTCTTGTGGAACCGGCGCTTGCGTATATACCGGTGAACAACCAAGAAAATAAATCATCAAGTTTCCCGATTTTGTATTTGAATAAGGCGTGATATTTACGACAATGACAAGTCAGCGGAGAGGACAGGAGGAGAAGAACAGGAGATCAGGAAGACTGGCGGAGAAATCATCGTCGTTTCACTGCCGAAGTTCGTCGTCGGAAATGACATCTCAGCTCCGCCGGCCCAAAACGGCACCGGATTTGCTTTCGGGCCTGAGCGTGGTCGCGACAACGTCGTTGGAGCAAGTACGGCCGATGAAGCTGACGAAGGTGCTTCTGAACGTGACGATCCAGGGGAGAGTTGGGGCCGTACAGGTGTTGATGACGCCGGAGTCCACCGTCGGCGACGTAGTTACGGCGGCGCTTTCTCGGTACGTTAAGGAAGGTCGCCGTCCGATCTTGCCGACCACCGTGCCCTCGCGATTCAACCTCCATTACTCCCAGTTCAGCTTGGAATGTAAGTACTTTCTTTTCTTTTGTGTCGTTTGATTGTTTTTTTTTTTTTTTTTTTTCTTCTCCCGGAAAAGAGGATATATGATGAAAAACGTGCAAGAAAAGAGAGTGATTGTTTGTCGATTTGGTGGACCAGGCTTGGATAGGAAGGAGCACGTGAGGGAATTGGGATCCAGAAATTTTTTCTTGTGTCCAGCAAACACAACAATGAACGACTGTGGAACCACGTCGTCTTCTTCATGTGCTGCTCAGGCCGATAAAGGAGTAGCAGAATCTGGCGTCAATTGGCTCAATTTCATGGATTTCATGCTGTAAATTAATATTAATTTTTAACTGATTATTGACTTTCGTATTCTGAAATAAGTCAATAATTGTTTCTATATACCCGTGTTTAAATCATGTGTGTACAAAGTATTGTATAGGTTTCCAAAACTAAAGCTGTTTTGTTATATTCTTTTAATTTAATTGCTAGCCAGGATTTTTTTTGTATAGATTTCAATCCTTTGTTAATTGAGAATTAATGTAGATTTATACCAATTCTTTTTTTTTATTATTATTATTAGTTTAGTTTCAGAAAGTATTCAATTGTCCCGATTTATTTTATGAGTTCAATCTTAATTATTTGTGAATATGAAAAGCATTATGTTTGACAGAATAAAAGTAAGATAAAAATAGGAGCCTAAATCCTAATTTAATGTTGAAAAATAGTGATGAAACTTTAATTTTTGACTTTTCAAATTTAATATTTAGATTATTAGTTTCTCTCACTTTTATTTTTACGAAAACTCAAATTTTAAAACATCTTAACTTCTTTGTTTCATAACCGATTAAGACAACCCTTTTTCAAATGCCCTTAGAATAAAGGGCGCAACCAATCTTCATACATGTACCTATTAAAACATGTCATGGTACTGAGGCTTTATTAGATTTATTAGAAAATCATTCAATTTTCAATATCTATTCAAATCTAAATATATAGAAATGTCAAAAAAAAAAAAAATTTTATTGTTCGTCCAAAACGCACGTTTTGGTTAAAACGTTCGTTTTGTCTTCTTTTTTTTTTTTTTGGCTTCTAGTTTGTGTCCGGAAAAGGAGTTGGTTTGTCCTCCTTTTTTTTTTTTTGTTATTAAAAGTAGGGGGTGGCAATTCGTGTCACGTGTCGGATTTATGTTGTGTTAGAGCCGTGTCGAATTTTTTCTTCCTCAACCCGAACACGACCAGTGACACGAAAATGACTCAAAACCGTGACACAAACATGACACGAACTCGTAATGGGTTAACACGATACGAACTGAATTTGACCCGCGACACGAAATTAACCTGTGATACAAAATTAACCGGAGACACGAAATTAATCCGCGACACGAAATTAACCCAAAATTGATACGAAATTCAGGTTGGAACCGGGTCATATTCAGGTTGAACCCAAAATTGACCCGAATTGATACGATATTTAATCCGAAATTGACAGGAAAAAAAAAGGGTCGTGTTCGGGTCTACAGGTCCAATCCGAACATGACCCATTTTTTCCTGTGTCAATTTCGAGTGACCCGAATTTGACCTGTTCGTTATTTTTCCAGCCCAAACTCGCGAAATTCGTGTCGTTTTCGAGTCGTGCCATCGTGTCGCGAGTCGTATTGCCATCCCTAATAAAAATGAGGGAAGGTGTGAGAGAGAGAGAGAGAGAGAGGATGCGTTGGGACTTGGGAAAGAAAGAAGGGGGAGTGAGGGAATGTGGGGTAAGTGAGAAAGAGACCATTTCTTTTTTTTTTTTTTCTTTTTTCTTTTTTACTTCTGTTTGAGAGAGATAGAGAGAGAGAGAGAGCTTTTTTTGGGTTTTCTTTTTTTTTTTTTTGGCTTCTGTTTTCAAGGGAGGGTGAGAGAGAGAGAGAGAGAGAGAGAGAGAAAGAGGGTGCGTTGGGAAAGAAACGAAAGAAAGGAGGAGCGTGAAATTTATGGGATTCATAAAGTTGAATATTTTGTACTGTCACAAATAATATATATCATGTAAGATTTATAAGATTTATTTATTAAAAATAAAAAATAATAGTTATCTATCTAAAATTTTAAGGAGAGACCGTGGTAGAGTCTCTTTTAGAGTAACGACCGATAGAGTTCTTTTTTAAACCATTAAATTTAATTGAATGGATGATATATTGTTGGTGTACCATACTTACCATACACATTCCCTCATATAAACTTTCTTACCCTTATCTTCTCCATCGCCGTCGCCGGCGACCTGAGCCTCGTAGTCGGTGACCCCCCAATGCCGGTGACCACACCCCCAGCCCCCCCACCCCAGGCTTGGCTAGCCCCTCACCCCCTTGCCCCCCCTGGCCCCCATCCCACCACCGATCCCCTCTCTCTTTCTTCCCCTTTCTCTCTCTTTTCTCTCTCCCCGCGCCCGGTGCCCCCCCCACCGCAGGTCCCCCTCCCCTGGCCCACCCCCTCTATCTCTTCCCTTCTCTCTTTACCAGGCCCACGGCCTCCCTCTACCCCAAACCCCCTCCCCCCCCCCCCCCCCACCCCCGATGCGACCGACTCCCCTTGGCTAGAAAAGAGAGAGGGGGGGTCCCTGTCGAGGGTGGGGTAGGGTGGGGGGGGGGGGGGGAGGCGCAAGGGGGTCGGGGGTAGTAAGAGAGGAGAAGAGGGAGAGAGGGGGTTGCCAAGGATGGGGTGGGGGGCTGGCCGGGCCTGGGGTGGAAGGGCTGGCCGGGCCTGGGGTGGAAGGGCTGGGGGTGTGGTCGCCAGCATCGAGGGGTCGTCGGTGACAGGATGCAGGTCGCTGGCGATGGAAAAGATAAGGGTGGGAAAGTTTATATGAAGTAAAGTGTATGGTAAATAGGTACACCAACAATATGTCAACCGTTCGATTAAATCTAATGGTTCAAAAAAGAGCTTTGCCAATAGTTACTCTAAGAGAGGCTATACTGCAGCCTCTCCTAAAATTTTATAACACATACTTTAATTATCTCAATACATTTATTTTCTAAAATTTTAAATATAATTTATATATTTTACATTTTTTAATATTTATTCTTAGTATAAATATTTATTTTATATATTTTAAAAAAAGATGCATATCATATTTCAAGAAAAGATTTATTTTATATCTTGTAAATTTTTCTATTTCATCCTTTTTATCTTTTTTTATGACTTTTTATCTACTTTTTACTTATGTATTTTTTTATTTAGATAAATTTTCTCTAATACGTCTAATACGTATTAACATTCTATTCTCTACAAAGATTGATAATTCAATTTCACATCTAAATACCAAGAGAATTACAAATTGAATATTTTATTTAAGTTTTCGACTCGAACAAATTTTCTTTTCAAAAGCATATATTATAGGGGTAAGACAAGTGAAGGACTTACTTTGGACCCATAGGAAAAAAGGTGGAGCTGCCTTAGCCCCAAGGGCTGTTTCAATCTTGGCCCCATAGTTTAAAAGTTTTGCAAAAATTTTTTTCTCATTCGCCCTCATGAGATTCTTTAATTACAAAATTTGCACAATGTTTTTTTAAAATTACAATGATTACCTAAGTTTTTATTTTTAATTTTCACATTTTAGACGCAACATCTCAAATAAATAAAGAAAACAGATTATATAAATATATAAATTAGTAATTTCTTGGTCTCTAAACTTAAAAGTCGAATCAAATTATATTATAAACTAGTTTAAAAAAAAATAAAAAAGATATCCAAGATACAAACAAATAAAGAAAGTTAAAATTTTTATATTCCAATTTTAGTTCATTTCAGGCCCCCCTAAAAATAATTCATGGCTGCCACTGCATAAGAAGACATTGATGTCAATTATCTCAAGTTGTACAGTCCCTCAATTTGTCCAATTGATAGTAATTTGCTTTATTAGAAGTGTGGAGTGACGAATTTATCAGACAAAGGGAAGGTTCCTGTGATTCTCATAACTTATCGCACTTGCTTGTAAAACGAGAGAGAGAGAGGAAAATAATCCAGTGCTAAACAAACATTACTCTGAATTTCTGATAAGTGCAATAAGTTTTTTTTTTTTAATCAGTAATTATCTAGAAGTTGTAATTAAGTGAGGTTTATTTATGAGTCAAATAAATTTATTTCTGAAAATATTTGTGGTCGATGTATCTCGTATGATTGCATGTGTTATTGCATGTGTGAATATAAAAAAAAAACGAAAAGAAAAAGAAACATTTTTTGTATGTAAGTGTCATTTTATGTGATAGATGCCCATCATGTTTTTGAAGTGTTTATCTCATTAAAATTATATCAAAAGTAGAAAGCATGGATTTGATATAAATTTGGCATTTCAAAACAGCAATAAAAAGATTTGTTTTCGTATATACCAGTTTAGAAGCACATGCAAGTTAAGTTTTTTAATTTTTTTGGACATAGTGAAGAAGAATATTTAACTAAGAATGTCGTTGAGGATTACAAACACGTTAAAAAATTAACCAGTCACGGATTACGGGACGGGGATGGATTTAGGGTTGGCCGACCCAATTCCCCGTTTACCCATTTAATTATGCGTTATTTATTATTATATATACTATACAAGATGTTATATAATATATAAGACTTTAAATATTAAATTTTAACATATTTAATATATAAAAAGTTGAATGTGATAATTTTGATTTATTTTAACTTAAAATATCATATTTATTCATTATATTTTTATTTTAGTTTTTTAATTTTTTTATGATGGAAATATTCAATATGGTTAACAGAGCACCGTGTGAATACCCCGAACCTATTATAGAGAAACTTGCCCCGTCCTTGCCAATTTATATAGGTTACGGGGTAGGTATGCAGAGTATTTTTATTCACAGGACGGGTTGGCGAGAAGATCGTCCAGCCCTGAACCTGCTCCATTGCCATCCCTAAGTATAAAACATAAAAAAAATATATTTTCATTAGACATATTTAAAAATACAACATTTAAAGCTAAAAAAGAAGAAAGAAAAATAAGAAGGAAAAGAGAGTATACTTGAAATTTTTATTTAATTGGGGACAATTTGAAAAGAAGAAGGGTAAGACTTCAGAAAATTGTACAAAAAAAACCTCAAAAAAGGACCAAAATAATTGGGAAAAATTTTTGAATAGTAACCCAACAAAACTAATATGAGAAAAAAAAATATTAACAAGACAATTGAAAAAAGTAATTATAAAATAATGCATGAATGAGATTCATAGTAATTCTGATTACGAATCCAAGAACACTTGAGTTATTCACATGAATGTCTAAATATGAGGTTTAAATTTAAAAATGCCTATTTTTCTTTTATTTACACGAATGTTTAACGCATGAATGAGAATTGTAGTGACTCTGATTTCGAATCTTAGAGCACTTGAGTTATTTACAAGAATGCCTAAATTGGAGGTTTTAATTTATGAATATATATTTTTTCTTTTATTTACATGCATCTCTAAATTGATACATATAAATACTATATTTACCCTTTCATAAATATTTAAAAATAAAAAGAAAAGAAATGATAAAAAAAAAAAGAAATAAAATCTCCAAAAAAAAAAAAAGGGAAGTCAAACTAAATAAATATTTAATAAAAGGAATAAAAACACCATTTTACTTTATTTATTATAAAGAAAAAGGATAATGACATATTCAAGTTGTTTGGTATGTGAAAAGCATTCATTCAAGTAAATAATTGGTTATTAATATAAAAATCACAATGAATGTTAAATAAAATTGAATTATTATTGTAAAAAAATAGAAAACACTTTAAAACTTAAAAACAACAGCATATTGATATATTAATTATCATAAAGAAAAAAAAATATTAAAAATATAGTAATATTATAAACAAAAAAAAAGCATAGCACATTTTGGGGGGGAAAAATCATAATGAGATATTAATTATCATAAAGAAGTAATCAATTTCAAAACACATTAAATTTTACGAACTAACTACTAAAACAAGACCAATAAGAATACAACAAGAAATTATCATACTAATGTTATAATTTTCATGGAAAACCTAAATCGTACAAAAAAAAAAAAGATGGTTTCTAAGAAATGTAAAGCACACTTAAGAAATATGTTTATAAAAACATAAATGATACTAACAAGCAATTATTGTAATAAACAATTAGTGATTAAGATAAATATACAATAATAATAAAAAAAAAGAATCATTATGAGAAAAAATGAAATTAATAAAAAAAATAATAAAGCAAATTAAGTATTACAAGCGACTATTTCTTAATAAATAGACATTTAATGAAAATATTTTAAAATGAGATCTATTTTATGATTTTTTGTAGAATTATTTTAAGATACATTCAAAACCATGGTCTATTTTATGTCTTATGGACTTGTTTTAAGTTTTTATGGCACGTATCATTTATATAATGGACTCAGACCATATTATAGTTTCTTAAAGTTTCAAACTTGTCATGGGGCTCATTTCATCTTTAGGATTACCGAATTTCTAGACAATTTTCTTGGTGAGTACAAATCTGTTATCGTAAACTGGTTGTACTTTTTGTTGTTTCTCCTACTAAATTTTGACACAGCATGTGACTTTTACACGTCAGCAACAGCTACAAATGAAGTTAACTGTTATGTTATGATTATTTTTCAAACATTTTATTATCTTTTTTGCTTTTCATCTGAACACAACTTTATTATCTACCTTTTTTTTTTTTTCCGACTTGCCACTCCTCCGTTATAATACATACAAAAGTACAAAATGGACAACACATAGCCATTTTTTCCGATTATGAACGGATGAAGACCACATCAACAAATCCCATAACCCTCCCAAAAAAAAAGAAACTAAAAAAAGAACCTCAAATGTGTTGAATCCAAAAATGAAAGCTTAAACTAAATTTGGGAAAAAAGAAAGGAAAAAAAAAAATCATTGCTTGCCCAGTCGCTCGCAAAAGATGAAGATAAAGAATCGCTACTCTTGGGAAGATCAAAGGTCCTACAACTCGGACGATGAAGCAGCGACCACCATCATTTCTCCGTCGATACTGACGATCTTCAACTATTGAAATGCACACAGAAGGCACGAACGTCGCTAGATTAGAGCTTCTGTGGCTTCAGCCAAGAAGCCAGAAAATTCTCAACTGACAGAAACTTTTGGGAACATAATCAGATTCAGATTCCTCCTCCTCATAATCACTTTGTTAATTGACTATGATCACAACACTAGAGCACTAGCTGATGTGTGAAAGTTAGATGACGTATCAAAACTTAATTGGAGAGACAGTAAATGGGACAGTCACTTGGGATAGTAGATCCAGAATCTTTCCTTAATTCCACTCACAGCTTATATACAGTTTCAGAGTTTAGTGACTATTCCTTGATTTTATAGGTTTAGTCTATACACTTATAAAAATTCACGAACTTAATTACAATGAGCGTACAGCTCCAAGTCAGACTCAGTGAAACTCCCTATTTTTCCCTAACTTTGCAAAATTACCCTTTTGCCCCTTAGTTAGATTCTATATTGTCCTAAATTCATTGTTTGATCTTGACTCTGCGTACAACTATACACTGTTTATTGTGGTTTAGTTAAAGTTTTTATTTATTTATATATTTATTTGAAAAGCAGTTTGGAAAAATTATTCACAGTATAATTTTTCTATTTTTATCACCCCCAATTCCCCCACGTTCCCCATGCACACACAACCCCCCCCCCCCCCCCCCCCAAACAAAACACAAAAACCACCCCCGAATTTTTTTTTTTTTTTTTTCAATTTTCGCGCTCCAACCCCTACCAGATTTCTCTTTGTTTCTACTTCTATTCCGAATGGTCTAACACTTATTTGGGCCTAATGAAATGTCCATTTACTGAAATGTTTCAAAATTTAGAGAGAGAAACTTCCATTTAAAGAGAGAAATTTCCATCGAAAGTTTTTTTTTTCTTTAAATCTAACATTTTTTGTCATTTTTGAATAAATGTCATTCCTGTTATGACCACCCGATCATAATAGTTATGACCTATGTTTAAAAAAAATTAAAAAATATATATAACATTTTTTATCATTTTTTAGTACAGAACATAACAGTATGGTCATAACGGTTATGACCGGGTAATCATAATGGTTATGACCTTTACTCAAAAATGATCAAAAATATTAGATGAAAAAAAACTGGTCATAACGGTTATGATCGGGTGGTCATAATGGTTATGATCTTTACTCAAAAATGGTAAAAAATGTTAGACAAAAATAACAAAAAATGTTAGATTAAAAAAAAAACTGGTCATAACGGTTATGACCGGGTGGTCATAATAGTTATGACCTTTACTCAAAAATGACAAAAAATGTTAAAAAAAAAAACTGGTCATAACGGTTATGATCGAGTGGTCATAATGGTTATGACCTTTACTCAAAAATGGCAAAAAATGTTATATTAAAAAAAAACGGGTCATAACGGTAATGACCGGGTGGTCATAATGGTTATGACTTTTACTAAAAAATGATCAAAAATGTTATATTAAAAAAAAACTTTCGATGGTCATAACGATTATGACTGGATGGTCATAATGGTTATGACCTTTACTCAAAAATGTTAAAAAAAAAAAACTTTCGATAGTCATAACGGTTATGACCGGGTGGTCATAATGGTTATGACCTGTACTAAAAAATGACAAAAAATGTTAGATTTAAAAATTAAAAAAAACTTTCAATGGAAGTTTCTCTCTCTAAATGGAAGTTTTTCTCTTTAGAGGAAAGTTTCTCTCTATTATATGAAGATTTGGATTTCAAAATGAGTGGGGGGCTAGGCGGAAAAGTAAAAAAAAAAAATAAGATTCCGATGGGTGGTAATTTTTTCTCTCTCTAGATTTCAGTTTTCTCTCTCTAAATGGAAGTTTCTCTCTTTAGATGAAAGTTTCTCTCTATTATATGAAGATTTGGGTTTTAAAATTGGTGAGGGACTAGGCGGAAAAGTTTAAAAAAAAAAATAAGATTCCGGTGGGTAGTATCTTTTTCTCTCTCTAGATTTTAATTTTCTCTCTCTAAATGGAAGTTTCTCTCTTTAGATAAAAGTTTCTCTATATTATATGAAGATTTGGGTTTCAAAATGGGTGGGGGCTAGGCGGAAAAGTGAAAAAAAAAAAAGATTCCGGTGAGTGGTAACTCTTTCTCTCTATAGATTTCAGTTTTCTCTCTCTAAAACACTGTAGATGTTGGTTTGAAAAAATTTTAGGCCATGCGAGGGAGAGGGATATTTGAGCTTGTAGGAGATGAGGGTAAACCCGTAATTTGATATACATTAAATGCTACTGGACCCCATATTAAGTGCTAATAATGAATAAAAAAAAAGTGATATTATTTTTAATAATAAAATTTCTACGGGTGTTATTAATGAAAATAACCCTATATATTTATTCTCAAACTACTTCAAAATGTGTGTATAAATTGAATATACTGCACATACTAATTATTCTCATTGCATAATAATCGTTTTAAATGAATTTTCAAAGTCTAAAATAAACTAGGCTTTTCATACTTTCCTATCGTGCACACTTTACATGACAAAACTTAATTCACATGCCACAATACATCAGCGTTCACTGCAAAAATCCAAACTTTATCTATAAAGTCTAGCCTTTGCTCATTAACCAATTCAATCAACATGATAATTATGGAACCCATATTCATCCACACACAAAAAGCTCTCTTCACCACTTTTTTAAAATGTGAATAGTGAGAAATAATTTTTAACTCAAAAAAAGGGCAAAAGAAGCATTTGGAGATCGTTTTGGAGATGTGTCCCAAAACAAACCCTTAGAATGTTCTTCACAAATCAACATCAGGCATCAAAATTGTCATAAAAAAGAGTAAATTCCTTATTTAGTCCATAAACTTTTAACCTTGAGTAACTTTGATCTCTGAATATTTTTTTCATTGCTAGAATGTCCCTAAACTTTTAAAATGTGCTACGATAGTCATGTCTGTTAATTTTTAGACGGAATTTGTTAGTAATTTGATCAAAAATTAGGATTAACTATAGATTTCATACAAAAATTAATAGAAAGAATTACTATAATAACGTTTTTAATAGTTTTTAGTCATTTCAGCTACGACAAAGAAGAGCATGAAATGCACCTAATTTATTAAAATATTGCAACAATAGTTATTTATGTTAATTTTTAAATGAGATTTGTGAATAATTTGGTCACAAAGTGATGCTAACTAATGAATTTTATCAAAAAATTAATATAAAGGATAGTTATAGCAATATTTTGAAAGTTTAAGGATATTTCAGCTACGAAAAAAAGTTCAGGGACTAAAGTTGTAGAAAATTAAAAATTTAATGACTAACCTAGAAATTTACCCTAAAAAAAAAGTATGTCAAGATTAAAGAATAATTATATATGTCAATGATTTCAAGATCCACATAATTATATATATATATATTCATATTGTGTAACATCATTTGTATTCACCTAGATCCATTCCTGACAGAAGGCAACCATCTCACCAAGTCACTTGTGGTTTATTTTAACTGCCATCCAAATCATGACCTTAGTTGAATTGCTATTTTTTTTTTTTTAGACTGGGGAGTGAGGGACTCAAACTTTACACTTTTAAATATAATTAGATATAATATTATTGTTAGATTATGTCTGCAATCTTCTGAATTGGTGTTGATTCTTATAGCTGAATTGGGTATCAAATCACCTATGTGTTTGTTTATATGCTCATATCCTCAAGAAATGGACTATTTAAGGCCCCTTAGTGCACAAGCATAGAGAGCCAAGAAACGCCGACCCAATGCAAATTATCAAAACCCAAGTCTATTAATTTCATTTTCTGTTTTTTTTTTAATTATAATTATAATTTTTTGGGGATGGGGGCATGAAGGGAAATAAAAACCCTAGAGGTAGGGGGGGGGGGGGGGGGGGGTCACAAAAACTCACGAAAACCTGGCGGCAACTTTGTTATAAAAGCCCCTTCAAACCCCTTCTCTTCTGCCTCTCTCTCTCTCTCTCTCTCTCTCTCTCTCTAAACCCCTTCCAAAACCCTAGCGCCTCCTCTTCTCTCTCGCTCAATAGCCTTCAATGGAGTTCTGGGGTAAGCGTCTCCTTCTGGCCCTTCTTTGATATCGTCCATGGATTTCGTCCCTTTTCATTTTCTCTTTCGTTTGTTTTTCTCTTTTCTTCTCATGTTTTTATTTATTTATTAATTTTAATGTTATTCTTGTTTGGTTCTGGTCTTATTTATGAATCCGTATTTTCTCTGTTGCTTATGAAATGAAATATTGAAATGATTTAGGAATACACCAAATGGCCGAGCCGGAAAACCTTTTCTTGTGCCTTCGTCGAGATAAAAGTTTAAATATATTTTTAGTTGTTAAATAGTGTCACTCTTATGATTTTTCTGGGCACGAAATTTCACAAAGTCTGGAAAGTAAAATCTAAAACCTTCAAACATGACCGTATTTATGGTGTCTTTTCAGTCTTGTCTGAATTTGTATAGAAATTGTTCGTTTTTCTGCTGTTTGCCAAGTTTAAATCCGTTTTTCATTTCTCTTTATCCTTTTGTTTCTAGGTGTTGAAGTCAAGGCTGGAGAGTCTCATAAAGTCGAACCTGAAGCCGGTATGGTAATTCACGTTTCCCAGGTAATTATATTATATTTTTAATTTTTTTGGATATTCGTCATTTTGGTCGTCTTTATGTTTTCATTTTCGGGTTTGTTATAAAAATCTATGGACAGGTTTGAAATGTGGCTTGTTGTTTTTGTTTTTCTAGGCTTGCTTGGGTGAGACCAAGAACAAGGGGACTGAATCCATTATTCTCTCTGTGAAAATCGATGACAAGAAGTTTGTTTTGGGAAACCTTTCCTTGGATAAGATCCCGCAATTGACATGTGATTTGGTTTTCGAGAAGGATTTTGAGCTTTCACACACATGGAAACATGGAAGTATTTACTTGTGTGGATACCAAACCTATGCTGGAGATAAATATCCTTTTAATCAATTACTTTATATTCAGCCTATATCTTTTAACCATATAGGTTTGTTTGCTGTTTGTGTGTATTTATTTTTTTGCAATTCTTGTGAGCTTTTTTTTAGTTGTTTCCTTGACTATAATGCCGCTGCTTTGCACTGAGGGAGATGATTTTGATGGTACATGTTAATTTCTTAACGCCTCTTTTTCAACGCATTTCATGATCATCATGTGGAGACACTTTTTAATTTGATTTTCTTGCTATAGACTTTGATGATGATTCGGAAGAGGAAGCGGATGTCCCACAGATTGCCCTTCAAAATGGTTAGTGTTGATTTGGCTGCCTTTATTGTATTGGTTTGTGACGTGAATTATTTACATGTTTGCTTATAAAACGGGTTGGTTTATTATTTTCAGGAAAAGGTGGTCCAAAGCTTGAGCTTGTTAAGCCAGCTGCTGCTAAAACGAATGCTGCCAAACCTGAATCTTCTGAGAAGCCGAAAGTTAAAGTTGTAGAGCCAAGCAAAGAGGAGGATGGCGACGATGATGATGAAGACGATAGTGACGAGGATGATGAGTCTGATGATGAAATGGTTAGTTCAGGAGATGATTCTGATGAGGTATTGTCGGAGGTTTTATCTTTTACTTGATTAAATAAATACATTTAGGCATAGAAAAGTATTCTAGGGGCGTAAAACCTTATTTCTATACAGTTGAATTGGAACCAAAAAATATATTATGTTTGGAGGAAATTTTGTGGATGAGATTATATAAGAGTTTCGGAATTTTGGTTATTTATGTGTCTTGTACGTCTTTTGTAGGACATGGCTGATGGTGATAGTGATGATGATGAAGATAGTGATGAGGAAGATGATGAAGAAACCCCTAAGAAGGTAGCGGTCCTGCAACAGCTTATTCATGTTGCTGGCAAAATTTAAACTGGTTTTTGAACTTTTAGAGTTCTGTTTGTTTGTGGAGCTGTGTTTTAATTGTGATACTTTTATTTTGAAGGCTGAATTGGGCAAGAAAAGAACTAATGAATCAGCAGTCAAAACTCCTGTTCCCGCTAAAAAGGCTAAAGGAGCAGCTTCTCCTAAAAGTGGTAATCTCTCCGTTCCATTTTTCATTTTTCTTTCTACTCTGAATGTGGCTTTCAGCTTTGGTAATCATTTTGCAAAATTCAAGTGACGTCATGTTTTTTCTTTGTTTTTAAGTACTGTTAAGTTATATATTTAATATTATTTCTCGAACCATAGTGATCTCGGTAAATTGTTGCTGCTGATTGAAAGAGATTTATGCTAATATGTTAATAGCGGGGTTTGTCACAGAAGGTAAGAAGGGTGGCCATACTGCAACACCACACCCTGCAAAGAATGCTGGAAAGACTCCTGCCACTGGAGATAAATCGAAAGGCCAACAGACTCCGAAATCCGGTGGCAAATCTGGCGGCATCTCTTGCAAGTCTTGCAGCAAGTACGATATTCAATGATAATATTGTGACTTTTACCTTTTCCACTTGTTGAGGTAATGCGCTTACCAGAGAAATGTTTGCATGCAGGACCTTCGCCTCTGATAAGGCACTCGAGTCTCACACGAAGGCGAAACATGGATGAATTAGGCCAGGAGCAAATGGGAACATGCGGTAAAAAGCTTGTTTTGGAGCTATTTTTTTGACATGAATTCTATAGGAAAATGACGTGAAGTTTTGGCATAGTATGGGGAGGCTTTCTGGTGGGTGGTAAGGACGGTTATTTTTGGTTACCGGATTCGATTTTGTTTGGACCGATCTTTTATGTAGTTGCCTGTGTTTTCTTGTTTCAGTAATTAAATTTCCATTCGCTCATGTTTTACTTTGTGCAAAATATCTCCCTCAATGTGCAACTTGGTTGTTTATTATTGCACTGTATTTTTTTTCCCAGAATTTTGTTATCGTCTTCTGGTTAACAAGGTCTTAAAAACACATTTGGTGCAATTTCTGTCTGTAGATTAATCATTATCCAATTGTGTAGCCAATGGAGTTTGGTCTTTGATTTTTTTTTTTTTTTTTTTTTGAATTGTTGAATTGAACGATAAGCTAATAGCTTAAATTCTATTTCTGGTATGAGAACTACATTTTTCATTCAATTCTCTCTGTTGGCCAAGTCTTGCTAGGATTAGGTCTTGTGTCAACAAAACAATCTCAAACAGAGTCGCATCTAATTAAGCTGAAAATTAATTTTACTTTGAAGTTTGTCGGTTGTCAAGATTTTAATATTACAGTCAAATTTGCCATATTCTAGAAGTTTAGGGGTGTACATGCAAATAGCCCTTTAAGGAATTGGAATAAGTTGAACAAATTTTATTTTTTCTCCTTCTCGTTTGGTTTTTAATAGTTGTGATTTGTTTGATTTTATCATATGCAATTGTTCATTTTTACTAAAAAAAGAGTTCAAATTTTAACAGAGATGTCACGTTAATTACATAATTTACTTTTAAAGTATAATTAAGTAGAAATTTTACATGATCAATTTATTTGTTATCATAAGGGATCATCCAGTTTTTGACTTTTTTTTTTTTTTTTCAGTAAAAAGGATTAAATTGCATCTATTTAAAGAGTTTAAGGATAATTTAGTCATAAAAAAAGACTGGAGACTAAATCGTAACTTTATAAAAGAATATTAAAGACTAAACGAGTAATTTATTATAATTTTGTCTTGAATTTTACAAATTAATGCTAACTCGCTTTGAACCTGAAAGTGTTGGAAAAATTTCAATTGAATTTCAAACCGTTGGCAAAAACACTCCTTGTCATATTTTTGCAGTTAAAACTAGGATAAATTTTATTTCCCCCTCTAATTTTAGTATCTTTGTAACTTCACTCCCACCCTTGAACTTTAAAAATAATGCTTATACCCCTGAAATTTTAAACTGTTAGCAACAACTCTCATTCAATCACATTTTGTCCACTTAAGGTTACTTTGACATTAGTTTAAATAATAAAAAATTAATTGAACTGCTGAACAAAGCAAAAACCTTTAAAATTCAGAAAAATAACCTTTATCATTACAAAGCATTTGTATAATAATAATCATCATAATTTTTACTAAAAGTTTAAAGTTCCAAATGTGTATGCAATTTTTTTCAAAATTGAAGATTAAAGTTACAAATTCATTAAGGGTTATTTATATAAATGTCTAAATTGAAGATTGTGATTTAAAATATATTCTTTTTATTTTATTTTATTTACAGGAATGTCTAATTTAATACTTATAAAGTCTACATTATCCTTTCATCAAGAATTGGACATAAACAAATAAAGAATTGATAAAGGGAAGGGGAATCTCTTAAAAATGTCAAACTAAGTAAATATTTTATAAAGGAAAAAATATCATTTTACTTGATTTATTATAAAGAAAAAAGGACCTAACAGATATTAGTTGTATGGTATACGAAAAAAAAAAATAATAATAAATTTGTCATCACGATAAAATTCACATCGATATATAAAGAATATTAAATAGATCTTACATAGAAATATCAAACACTTTAAAATCTAAAAAATACATCAGAATGATACAGTTATTATCATAAAAGAAAAAACATCATATTAATATAATAATCATAAAGAGCAATAATATATACTACATTTAACAAAGTATCATAATGATATGGTAATTATTATAATGTAATAAAGAATTTCATATGACATTTAAATTTTAGAAACTGTTAAACAATTCCAATTATAATAAATAAAATAAATAGTAATTGACGTAAATAGTTCTTGAATTCTTGCAAAAGAGATTGTTTGGTCTATGTTTTTTTTTTTTTTGCCGAGGTCATCCTAAACTCTTTTTTTGACTGTTATGATTTTTTCAATCAAAATCCGTTAATTTCTAACATGGGGTATTTTAATAATTTATTAATAATTAATTTTAAAATTTTTTTAAAAAAATCTCTCTTCTCTCTCTCTCCTCCAAACCAAAGCCCTCACACACACACTCTCTCTCCTCCAAACCAAAGCCCTCTCACACACACTCTCTCTCTCTCTCTCCTCGATCTCTTTCTCTCCTCCAAACCAAAGCCCTCACTTCTTTCTCCCTCCACGAATGCACCGCATGGGATAAACACGATTCCCTCCGACAAGCACTGACACCCAGGCATTCCAATTTTCGATCCACCCCCATTGCCCTACCTCGCATTGGTGCTGTAGAGCTCTCTCTCACTCCTCCTCGAATTTTTGCCCACCGCCCCCACTCACTTTTCTCCGCCCAGCTACATAATGCCGTGCAACCTCTGTTCTCTTTCTTTTATTACCACAGAAATGACTGTCTGGTTTTTGCTATTGCTTGTTGATACCTATTTTTGAATAAATCCTTCTCTTAAGGTCCAAGTCCAATACTCGTATGGCATCTTGATATGTGAATGTGCTCGTTTAGTTACTGGAACCAAGCCACAATCAGGGAGCTTGCGTGAGCCATAGTTTGGTGGGCCGTGAGTAACTAAGTAGATCAATTTATCCTTGGTCAAAGTTGGTTTTTGGTCTTACTTGGGGGTTGACTTATCAAGATAAATGAGTGGCAAGAGAAATAGCTAAATAAACCGAGTAACTTACCTTAGGTAGACCAAAGTGTATCCACCATGAGTGATAGTTCAAAATGGCCATTTGTTCTCCATAGTGACCCAAGTGTTGATTCTAAAAGCCTCCTATAACTAAATCAGCCTCTCCAGAGACCAAGACAATTTTTTTACGTTAATTTGACCAGTCTCTAGGGGGCTCCTTGACTTGACTCCAGAGACAAGATGGTTTTCCATTTCCAAATTTGCTCTGGCTGCATATGTTTTGGACCAGTCCATAGCAAGTCACCTATTTTACATAAGGACACGTACTAAGCATGTGAAAAGCAACCTCTACAAGCTTCTAAAAACACTCCAAGTCAGATCCCTTAAAATCCGAACACACAACCGTTATTGTCTTGGATACTAGAAATAGGATGGAGTACATTAAGAATCCCCTAGAGCCCAATAGGGTATGCCACAAACTACTTCCAAACCGGCTGAAGACTGACTCCCTTCATAAGTAACCTCACTTGTCCAAGACAAACAAGAAGACACAATACAATAAGATAAAGCAAAACAACACAACTCAGCCCATCATACCAGCTCTATCTCTCCATTAGGAATTCACCCAGAAACTTATCCTCTGGTGTTAGAAACCTTGAACCTTCATTATCTTCATCAAGCTCTTTATTTCTGAAAATTTTCGGACAATTGTAAAAGTTAGTCTCTGCAGACAACTCATGTTCGTCTCTAGAGCAATCTTGAGCTGCTCTAAAAAATACTCCAGAGACAGAACTCATCTCCATCTTACCTTACCCATATATAAACACACAGTATTTATATTTTGCGATATAGATAATTCACCATTAAAAGCTATGTTTGCTCATAACCCATTAAATTTCCAATCTAATACATCACTTCATTACTGCCAACGTCATTTCTAATCTAATCTAATTCAATTATTGCTAAATATTTAGATTCGAGTCGCCCCCACCATATTAATTAGAATATATGAATAATTCACTTCGTAAGGAATTCATGTATCATACGGGTAACCAATTACTTGAGTATGTTAACCTCTACTAATATATTCCACTTGTACTTTAAAATAGATCATTTGAGACAATCATTAAATTTGACAATTCTTGAGTTTTTTTTTTTTCTTTTGAAAAACAAAAGAGAATTTAAAAAAAAAAAGATAGATGTATTTATACTATAATTTATGGGTTAAAAATTTTAAATTTTACATCATATAGAGTTTGATGTGAAATTATCGATGAATTATAACTATATTCATTTAAAAAAAAAAGTAGATTTTTTTAGTTGCTTTTTTTTTTTTTAAATTTAATTTTCTTAATAGTTAAAATTTGAAACTTGCGGTGGGATGCCGTACCACGTAAAAGTACACCCAAATTATATTGAGGGTTAAAAAGTGAAATTCGATGGCAATATAATGATTAAATCGTAAGAATTCAGTAGAGATTTTTCAGGAGAAAGAAGTAATTGGTTATTTACATAAATAATTAAAGTAAACAACTGATTTTTTAAAAAATATTTAAAATAAATAACAGTAATTAATAAATTTATCATATTAAGAATCTATTTTTTAATAAATGATAAATGATATATTTATTTCTTGTAAATACGTTATTTACTTAGTAAATTATTTATCCTAACTAGTAATTTTTTTATTTATTTAGTAAATTTACAATTTTTTGCAAATTTTTTTTTTCAAACTTTCTTTTAAATATTTTAAAACCTTTCTGTTTTCTTTAGTTATTTATGAAAAAATTTACTAATAACAGTTTCTTTTTTTTTTTTTTTGGCAGTCTATTAAATGATTTTCCTCTAAACATTATAGGAAAATTTTTAGGAAAAGAATATATAAATACTCTATTGGAATATTAAAGTATGCTATATGGACCACAAGAAAAATTTATTTGTGTTTCTTTTTTAATTTTTTTTTTTAATAATCTTCCCTGCGTACTAAAGAACAAATCAAAAAACAACAAAGTAACTTTTTTGTAAGGGGACTTCTACAATGATGTGCACTTTCTTTAGTCCATCAACGGGGTAAAAATTATTGACCATTAAATGTCTTTTTGCTTTTGAACATTGAATGATTTGTTCGTTTGTTTGTTTGTTTGTTGTTGTTGTTGTTGTTTTTTTTTTTTTTTTTTGGACAATGTTAGAGTAACAATGGAGGAGAAAAAACAAAAAAACAAAAACCAGCAAACTGAAACAAATGAGAAACCAAACTCTCCTATGAGTGAACTCTGCTGTGCCCTTAAACATTACAAAAATAGAATGGATTAATCATTGATCGGCTGAGTATGTTGTCATTTGATTTGTGTTTTAAGAATCGTTTTTCAGTGGTGCAAACAGGAGATCTCGCCACACCCCCCGGCGGCCCGGACACGACGTGGTTTCTTGTATGCCCAAATGCCAGCGGACTCATCTGTTACCTTCGACAACTCCTCGTTCTCCTCCGGTGACGGGTAGGATTCGCCGATTTGGAGTAGGAAGAACTTTTTTCACGGCAACCATTTTTATTTTTATTTTCTTTAAACAACCGGCTTCTATTTAGAAATAATATAATAATTCTTCTGATCACGTGTAGTTTTGCACATAGTGAATTCTGTATACCCATAACATCTATACCGTTGAAATGCAGTTGGATGGTTTAGAATTTTTTCCCCACCATAGAATTAGCCTTTTTGTAATCAGTGAGTAGAGAAGAGTAGTCCAGAAGAATAACCTAAAGATACTGACACCCATTTTATAAAGATACGGGCCGAAATGTCTGTAAATCATAGGACAAGAAATTTGTATTTGAGCAAAAATTGGGCAAGAAATTTTTTGATGTGCCAATTTAGTATTTGAGGCAGTCATTGAAATAGGCAAATGCAAACGACAAGACAGAGTACATAAAACAGGCCCAAATACAGCGGAGTGATAAGAAAGACACCTCAACTAACATGTGCAAGAGAGAGAGTCAAGTCAAAAAATAAAAATAAAAAAAAAATTTATTCAGAAATAATTAAAACAAAAAGCAAAAAGACATGTGCAAGCAAGAGAGAGATAATGCGTGTGGTAGCTTTCAGATTGGAGGACCAAATTAAAGTTGCCAAAAAGTATGAATTTAGGAATTGGGGTCAATCTGCTGGTATTCGTCGGGTTAAACGGGGTTCAGTATAACTCATTTTCAAAAGTTAGTTACACATTTTTTCACGCTTGATACGTTATGCAAACTAGCTCATCACATGTAAAATTTGAGCATGATATTATGTTAAATAGTTTTGTGTTATTGCTCATTGCTTAAAGCAATCTCAAGAAGAGAATGAGTTCAATTAATATACAAACCGTATAATAGTCCAATAACTTAATAATATAGGATAAATTCACAATCTAGTTAGTCCTATTATATTATATTATTTTTTTTGATATTTAGACAACATAATACAAAAATATATATATATATATATATCGTGGATAGTGAATCCCTCGAAATTATTACATTTTCATTAAGAAAAAAATATGTAACATCTACATATTGTTCATTTTCTATTATAATTTACACATAATTTAACATTTAGAACTGTATCATCTTATACTTTTATGGTTCTAACCAAAATATTATTTTGTAACATAAATAACTATTGTAGTGAGAATTATCACATGTTTATAGACTTCAAATCGCATTAAAACTAAAGAAGTGTGTAAAACCAAATTCGAGAAAAATTTGATGATTCGGAGAGGGTTCCCTCCCCCAACCAACTTAAATCCGTAAATCATGTGAGATTTTTTCTTCTTTTTCCTTTTCGCGACAAGAAAAAACCGGCCTTGAAACAACTACCTGGATTTCGTAAAGAAACATTTTCTAAGGAAATCCTGCAGGAAGAAAAGTTTCTCAATGAGAAAGGGAAAGATTTTCCAAGAGTTTTTTTTTTTTTTTTTTTAATTTTTTGATAGGAAAAAAGATTTCTAAGACTTGTTGAATTGGTGAAAGATACTTGCCAACGTCATGTAAATCCAGGATGCATATGGCCTAAATTCTCTCATCCCAGCATCTGGTTTTTCTTTTTCTCTCTCTGTTTTTTTTATTTTTTAAATACTTGAGGGACCAAAAAATTAACTTATCACGTTTTAATCTATAATACTAAATATAAAAAGAATTTTGAGTTTTTTTTTCTTCGTTCTAAAGAATAAAAAAGATTATAAGAATAGAGATTGGAATCCTATAATTACACAATTGCATATGAGATATACTACATATGTTTTTGTCCTAAAATCTGATTAACCTGATAAGAGCGATTCGAACCCATTTCGTATGTAAAGAGAGAGAACTGCTTTATTAATCTATCATTTAGTCCATTGACAAAGAATTTGAGTTAATTCTCTCTCTCTCTCTAAATTGATAAAGAAGGATTAGATCTCCCCAACTCGGAAACTGATTTCCATTTTTTTTTTTTTTAAATCGATTAATAGTTGAGGGAGATAGCTGATCTACTCCTTGCTGGTGCAAGTTACAACTTGGAACAAGAACATTACAAAAATGTGACACTTTTATTTTTATGGTTTCATCAAGAAAATCCAACAAAGCTTATAATATATATGATCGATTTTTTAACGCCGACACTTTCGTACACTTTAATTTTTCTTGTCAAAAACAAGTAGATAGATACACGTATACATACATTATATAATATATGACCATGTCCATGTCTTAAAAGCTTAACGCCGACACTTCCTACCATGTCAGTTTTTATGGTGAAAATTAGTGGCATATTATCTTATAATGGAGTAATTTTTTAGAAAACTTCTAAT
Organism: Ficus hispida; assembly: GCA_025413025.1. Taxonomy (NCBI): domain Eukaryota; kingdom Viridiplantae; phylum Streptophyta; class Magnoliopsida; order Rosales; family Moraceae; genus Ficus; species Ficus hispida. Next base: position 3,106,041 of record CM046363.1, read on the forward strand.
ACTTGCATTTTAGCCTAGGCAATTCTATCCATCCCAGTGCCCAACAAAAATTCATCATTTTTTTTTTAGGGTGACTTGTTAGACTGCCCTTCAAAATGTATATTTCTGAATTATGATCTCATTTATAATAATTTCAATTTTTTTGAGTTCTAATTAAATAAATATAAAATGTCAAATAAATCCAAACTAGAGGGTAAAAAAACGTTAATATGTCTATTTAAAAAGTTTTTTTTTTTTTTTTTCCGAGAAGGGCTATTTAAAAGTTGTTTCCACATTTTTTTTTTTTTTGGTTTATAATTTATAGTTTGAGATCTACAAGTGATACCATATATGAGTTGGCCCCGTGTATAGTGTGAGTGTACTGAATAGCTTTTTCTTTCTCTCTCTCTTTTTCTCTTTTCGTATATAAAGAAGAAGGTCTACTTTTCTTATCTCTAAATTCCAAAATTAAAAAAAAAAAGTTATTTATATTTTGTATTTTTATACCTTGTATTTTTTTTTTATTTTGAGGGTATTCTCAATATTTTTTAAAACAAATAACTATTGATAAATATATATATATATATAGATTTACGTATTAAATATATATTAATGGTATAAAAACATAGAACTTTAAAATATACGGTCTATTTTCTAAATAAAAATAAAATACTGAGTATTAAAAGATAGTAATTTTACTTTTTTTGCTAAGGATAGTGAGGGTGTTTTTAGGTCAAAAATTAAGTTTTGATCAATAAAAAGTTAAATTTATATTAAAGTTAGGTTTATGACACCCCACATTTTACTTTTCTCACCCATTTTTTAAAATCACTTACCATATTAATTTTATAATTAAATAATTACTTGTTACACCGCTTTATTTTTCCAAAAAAAAAAAAACCCTAATAAATAAATTATTTACCTTTTTCTTTCTCCTCTCATTACAGTCTAAATTCCTATAATTTTTTTCCTTATTTTATTAAATGTTCTATTTTGTTGTTATTTTTTAATTCACTTTCACGATAATTTTTTTTAAAGAGAAGATTCTTTCATTTTGTTTGTTATTATTTTTAATTTTCAACAGTTTTTATAATTTCATATTATAACTCTTTTTTTTTTTTTTGCTAAAAGTAACAAGTAAATGGAAAACATGTAACCATGATATTAATATATAATCAAATAATGTGGACATATAATCAAATATATTGATTTGATTGGTTACTCATTTTATAAATAATTGAGAGAAATGGTTATGAATTCATATAAACACTTAAATGTGAGCTTTTTCTATTTATCGACTAAAAGTATTAACTAAATTTATTCAACAATGCTTGTGGAATACTAAGCTTCATCAGTATTTATCCTCAAGTTTTTATTATCTTAAAAAGAAGTATGTCAAAGAATAAGTTCATTGATTTTTATCTCAATATATAAACTGATGAATAATTTTTATTGGATATCTAAATAGAAAAAAATTAAAAATTAAAATAAAACTAAACAGTTAAAAAAAACTATACAATGGTTTTGATTTAGTATGTGAAAAAAGAATAAAGAAAGAAGAAAGACAAATAATTTAGTTATAAGGGTTTTTTGAGAAGACTAAAAGGTGAAATAAATAATTTTTTTAATTTTAAAATTAATTTATTGATGATTTTAAAAAATAAATGAAAAAAGTAAAATAAAAGACGTCAATAAACCCACATTTATATTAAATGTGTGATCTGATAGAATAAAACACAAAACTTTCAAAACGAAACGTATATTTTCTGAGCAAGAGTTTAAAAGAAAAAAAATCTCTTAGCCAAATACAACTATAAAAGTATATCTACAGTATATATATATATATCAAATATGTAAGGCATTGATTCCTACACCACAGCAACACCAATGAATGCATGGAATTAATATCTATTATAACCTGGTAGATTTCATATGAAAACCCATCTTCTTGGATTTTTAATTGTGAGTGAGAGTGTAGTTGTGGACTGTCAGGATAAATTAAAAAAAAAAGATAATGTCATATATGGAAAGTATTTACCAATTAGACTGACAAAATAGTTGGCAATTTTGTGTGAGCAAAACACATGGCAATGTGGTTGAAGTTGAACATGGCCAGCTACAGCTCGAAGATTTTTTGATCTCCTTAATAAATAGTGGAATAATTGAGTTCAAAGCCCTTGTTTTTATTCCAAATTAACTTGGATTCTCATGCCAAAAAAGCAAATAGTGTTTTTCTTTTTTCTTTTTTGTATAGTTTTTCCTTTACTAGTTAAAACAAATAACTTGATTACCTTAATTTGAAAGGCACATGAGTTTATTTTTCATTTTTATGCTTTATTTGGTATTTTAATTTAATTCTAACTAATTATACATTTTCAGTTCAGTTTTTATCTTTTTCTGAAATTTTAACAAAATTTATAACTAATTTTTACAAATTCAACTAATTCCCACTTAAAAATTTTATCTCCAATCGACGAATCAAAATGAGCTTAGTCTTTTTCTCTGAGAAGCCAAATTGATACACTATATATATGCTTTTTTTTTTAATGGGTTTTTCAGAAGAACATATTTCTAACGTAAAATAAAATATAAAAAGAGCTTAATATGATATTTATTAACATAATACTGATATTTAAAATGCGTGCATCAAAAAATTTAGTTATCTCAAATTTTTGTTACACTTTTTTAACGTAGTGTGGACATTGAAAAGTGTATAACACCAAATAATTCAGTTATTCAACTATTACTATGCCCTTTTAATTCATGGTTATATAAAATAAATATTTTGTTATTTCAATATGTAACGTTAGAAATATGATTCTTCTGATAGGATATAAACAGACCCTATACAAATATATAGACTTATATGTAAGAACGTTATAAATTTGACACCTCATTATATTTATGTCCATTATAATATTAAAATTGATAATTTTAATATAATAAAATAATAAAATTATAGATAGTTAGGTATTTAAAACATGATTCTCCACCTAATTTTCTCGTAAAAAAAATACACACATGTATATAATTTACATGTAATATGATGGAAGGAGATTTTACCGAAAGATAACTAGTTATATATATGTAAAAAAAATACACACACATGTATATAATTTACATGTAATATGATGGAAGGAGATTTTACCGAAAGATAACTAGTTATATATATATATATATATATATATATTTTTTTTTTTTGACATAAACTACACGTTATATATATATATATATATATATTTTGACATAAACTACACGTTTATGTTCATGTTAGGTCAAACCAGTATGCATGTGCAAGACCAAAGGCCTTTTTTTTTTTTTTTTTTGGGCATAAAGTAAGACCAAAGGCTTTTGAAGTTTAGAAAAAAAAAATGGAAGTTTATTTATTTATTTATTTTTGGTGAAAGTCAAAAAAAAAAAAATTCCTGCATTTGTCAGGACAAATTGCCTTGGAAGTTTCCGTAATGCGTTATTCAACGTTAAAAAAGCTTACTTAATTATATTATACCATATGATATTAGCGTTAGGACAATTATCGACGTCTTTTTTTTGTTAAGATTAACAAATAAAAACAGAACTAATTGGTATTCCCAATGTACTTAAAAAGCCTGGATCTACTCCTTACAATTTATAGTTTTACGCATATAATGATTACAGTGCCTTCATTGTATATTTATTATATATATATATATATATATTTACAGTGCCTTCATTGTATATTTATTATATATATATATATATATATATATCTCCCTCTTACTTGCACTCTATTGGTTTTAGGACTGATAATGACGCTTCTAATGCAAGCAAGTATGAACTTTTGTCACTTTAAACTTTTTTTTTTTTTTTTTCAATAAAAAAAGAAAAAAGAGAGTACAAAATTTTTTACTATTAAAAAAATCTTTGCAGCACAACCCTTTTGGTCACTTTGAAGGGTAAACATGATTTCATGTTATTCACAGGCTTTCAAATGATTGCGCTAGATAAGGCATGAAAAGTCCAATGAAAATGTTGGCCAAATTGTTTCACTTTTCACTTAGCAAATTAAAGTACATATTAGGAAAGGTCTAGGTGTAATGATGATGAGTGATCCTATAGTTTATACCATGGTAAAACAATTGCTTAACACCACTTAAAAAAAAAAAAAAACTCATTTCGTATCTAATCATAGTCCTGAAATTAAGCTTATTTTTCAAAATGAAAATTTATTTTTTTAAGATAAAAGTTAATATGAAATTGCAATTATCAGGATGAGGATGCTTTAAAAAATGGTAAAAATAACAACCATATGATATGGACATCAATTAATAGAGTTATTTTTCAGAAGGTCCTAAATTATATATTATGTCTCATGTTGATTCTCAACTTTTGATCTTTACACATCAAACTCACTTGAATTATCTTATTATTATGCTAATAGTCTTTCTGTCAACATTTTGTTAAAAAAAATTTAGACAGATATTGAATATGTTTTGACCACATGAGATTTATTTATAGGTAAAATCATAATTATACAATTTTTAGAAAGAAATTGAACCACTACCATAGATATTTTTAAAGTAAGTAAGATACTTAAACAATATTCTTGAAAATGAGGAAAATCAAAGATCTGACTCATCGGCACAGTTAACCTATAATTTTAGTAGAATTGTACATTAAAAGATGAAGTTTTGAAGAAGGTTTATACAAAAATAATCAAGTTTTTAGTTGAGGTAAAATGAAAAAAAAAATATATAAAACATTTAGAGTTAAAATTAAATAAAATTAAAAATTCATTAAGGATGAAAGCCCCCGCTTGAACAAGGGTGGCTCCACCAGGCCTAAGGGTTAATTTCACTTTTAGCACCTCTGAAAAAAATAATATTAAAAACAGCAGCACTTTTTGTTCTATTCAATTTCAGCACTTACCGTGGGGCCCAGTAGCATTTAATGTATATCAAAGTACAGGATTACCCTCATCTCCTACCCACGAAATTTTCTCTCTCCCTCGCATGGCCGAAAAAAGTTTTTTTTTTTTAAACCACCATGTACAGTGGTTTAGAGAGAGAAAACTGAAATCTAGAGAGAGAAAACTGAAAACTTATTTCCGCCTAGCCCCCCACCACCCATTTTGAAACCCGAAGCTTCATATAATATAGATAAACTTCCATGTAAAGAGAGAAACTTCCATTTACAGAGAGAAACTTCCATTTACAGAGATAAACTTCCATGTACAGAGAGAAACTTCCATCGAAAGTTTCTTTTTTTTTTAAATTAGAATTTTTTGACCTTTTTAAGTAAAGGTCATAACCATTATGACCACCCGGTCATAACCGTTATGACCATAACCTGGCTTTTTTTTTCGAATTTTACATTTTTTACTATTTTTTATCAATGGTCATAACCATTATGACCGCCTTGTCATAACCGTAATGACCAGTTCTTTTAATTTTTATTTTTAAAGCATTAAAATTTTTCGTTTGTTTTATTTTAAAAGAACTTTTTTAACTATTAGTTATTTAGCTATGGTCATATCCATTATGACCACCCGGTCACAACCATTATGACCACGCTTTTGTTTTATATAATTAAAATTGTTTTAAGTCGAACTATTTTCACTATTTTTTAGCGGTGGTCATTTCCATTATGACCACCCGGTCACAACCATTATGACCACCCCTTTTTTAAGTCGAACTATTTTCACTATTTTTTAGCGGTGGTCATTTCCATTATGACCACCCGGTCACAACCATTATGACCGGTTTTTTTTTTTTTTATTAAAAATTTTTTATTTTTTATGTCGAACTATTTCACTATTTTTTAGCGGTGGTCATTTCCATTATGACCACCAGGTCACAACCATTATGACCGGTTTTCTTTTATTAAAAATTTAATATTTTTTATGTCGAACTATTTCACTATTTTTTAGCGGTGGTCATTTCCATTATGACCACCCGGTCACAATCATTATGACCGGTTTTTTTCTTTTTTTTAATTTTTTTTAAAATTTTTTTGTCGAACTATTTTTTAGCGGTGGTCATTTCCATTATGACCACCCGGTCACAACCATTATGACCGGTTTTTTTTTTTTTTTTTAATTTTTTTTAAATTTTTTTTGTCGAACTATTTTTTGGCGGTGGTCATTTCCATTATGACCACCCGGTCACAACCATTATGACCGTTTTTTTTTTTTTTTTAATTTTTTTTAAAATTTTTTGTCGAACTATTTTTTGGCGGTGGTCATTTCCATTATGACCACCCGGTCACAACCATTATGACCAGTTTTTTTTTTTTTTTAATTTTTTTTTTTGCCACGTCACCATACAATTTTTGGGTATGTATAAAGTCATATATGCCCTCAGCCAACCCTAAGCTGAAAATTTTCGTCCTAGCCCGCCATCCTCACTCCATTCCCTCCACATCCATAGCGACAGTATATAACCAACTGAACATAGAAAATTTTAATTTTTCGTCTCTAGTTTCGTTGATTTTCTCCCACCCAATCCTCGCGAATCATCCCTGGACCATTACCCATTGATCGAAACTGTCTCCCAGTATTAAAAATCCTTCCACATCTTGTTTCACTCTGTTAATCCGGCCGAATCTGCCAGATCTGCGTCAACGGCGTTTCCGTGGACCAGATCTACGACATAAGCCATCATACCTTGCTTCTTAACTGTTCCTCATTTTTTAAATTTGTATTTAACCCTTTGACAGGAAAATTGTTTGTAGTTTTACAGTAAATGGAGGACGTTTGTGTTTTCATCAAGTATAATGGTCGATGGGACGGCACATTGAGTTACATCGGTGGAGAAATGAAGGGAATATTGGTGCCCGAGACGGCAACATACGGAGGTCTTATTGAGTTGGTCAGACGGGCAATCGGTATGAGGGTCCCAACCAATACTATAGTCATGAGATACGGTGTTCACCCTAGTATGCCTCTTGTCAGGATACAGTGTGATGATGACGTTAAATTCTATATACAATTGAAGAAGAAGGATGTTCATGTGCTTAGTAAATTTCCTATTACCGTCGACGTTTTGGATGATACTGCGGCTGACGTCACGCCACCGGAGGTGGGTGAAAGCAACCACATTGACGGGCAATTCTCCAGAGTGGGTGCACAGAGTGATGAGGCCATGCAAATTGCTGATGAGAGAAATAAAAAAATTTCATCTCCTATTACTCGTTGCCCTCAGCTTCCACCTCATGTTGACGAATTGAATGTTGGGGGTGATGCTCGTAAATCAAACGATAATAGCGTCGACGTCAGCATTGGAGATCATTCTTTTGCCAATAAAAGGACATCTCAATCCGATACTGTACCAAGCCCTGACAGGTTATCTGGCTCAGTAGTTGTTGCTGATTATACACCTGTCGCAATTTGCAGAAACTGTATTTTTCTTAACAAAAAGTTGTTGCAATACCATCTTCATCACGATGCCATGAGTAAACACTATCAATTCAGAGTGAAGAGGTCGACCGCTACTCTGTTACACGTTATATGTATAGATATCCAACAATGTCCATGGCAATTGCGTGCGACCAGGATGCGAGGTAGTGAAATGTTTGTCGTTAAGCGCTTCGACGACGTCCATACCTGTTCAATCGAAATTGTTCAAGGGCATCATCGTCAAGCCAAGAGTTGGATGATTGGGGAGTGTGTCAAGGCAAAATACTTGGATCCGACTAATACCTCATATAGACCTCGAGAAATCATGCGAGACATGCAGGCCGAATTTGGAGTCTCTTTCAATTATCTCCGAGCATGGCGAGGCAAGGAAGCAGCACTAACCAGGTTGAGGGGCAATGATTCAGATTCATACAATGGTAATGCATTTCCCTTTACTCTATCTTATAATACGTTTATCACTGACATTATAAGTCTTATAATAGGCTTTAATAACTGTTAAGTAAACTTGATTACATTACAGTTCTTCCCTCGTGGGCTGAAATGGTTAAGAGGAAAAATCCTGGTTCCGACATTGACATCGAGACCGACTCATCAAATTGCTTAGAGTGAAAACAAAAGTTGAAGTGAAAATTAATAATCTTTGTCATTTGTTCAACAGGGGCGACTGTGGAGTGTTTACCATAAAATTTGCTGAATGCTTAATAGAAGGGAGGGACGTCAATTACTGGGTAATAGGTGGACGGATGAGGCTATTTCGGGAGTGGCTAGCATGTTACTTGTGGATGCATGCCAACCGGAAAATTGAAGGAAATTACAAAAGTGATGACGACGTCGACAAGGAATTCGCCTGAGACATATACTATTTTTTCATTTAACACATTCCCATTAATTGTATTTTTCTCAAATTTTTTGTTAATTTTATATGTCATAGTGTAATAACATATACAATTTCAAGAGTAAGGGTTAAATTAATCCATGCAAACCGCGTTTTATTATTAATAAGAGTGAAATGTATTGCCCCTGTTTCACATTCATGAAAACAGAACGAGTCCAAATGGATTTCATCAAACTGACGTGGCCAAAAAAAAAAAAAAAAAGAAAACCGGTCATAATGGTTGTGACCGGGTGGTCATAATGGAAATGACCACCGCCAAAAAATAGTTCGACAAAAAAATTTTAAAAAAAATTAAAAAAAAAAAAAAAAGAAAACCGGTCATAATGGTTGTGACGCGGTGGTCATAATGGAAATGACCACCGCTAAAAAATAGTTCGACAAAAAAATTTTAAAAAAAATTAAAAAAAAAAAAAAGAAAACCGGTCATAATGGTTGTGACCGGGTGGTCATAATGGAAATGACCACCGCCAAAAAATAGTTCGACAAAAAAAATTTAAAAAAAATTAAAAAAAAAAAAGAAAACCGGTCATAATGGTTGTGACCGGGTGGTCATAATGGAAATGACCACCGCCAAAAAATAGTTCGACAAAAAAATTTTAAAAAAAATTAAAAAAAGAAAAAAAAAAGAAAACCGGTCATAATGGTTGTGACCGGGTGGTCATAATGGAAATGACCACCGCCAAAAAATAGTTCGACAAAAAAATTTTAAAAAAAATTAAAAAAAAGAAAACCGGTCATAATGGTTGTGACCGGGTGGTCATAATGGAAATGACCACCGCCAAAAAATAGTTCGACAAAAAAATTTTAAAAAAAATTAAAAAAAAAAAAAAAGGGGTGGTCATAATGGTTGTGACCGGGTGGTCATAATGGAAATGACCACCGCCAAAAAATAGTTCGACAAAAAAATTTTAAAAAAAATTAAAAAAAAAAAAAAAAAACCGGTCATAATGGTTGTGACCGGGTGGTCATAATGGAAATGACCACCGCTAAAAATAGTTCGACAAAAAAATTTTAAAAAAAATTAAAAAAAAAAAAAGAAAACCGGTCATAATGGTTGTGGCCGGGTGGTCATAATGGAAATGACCACCGCCAAAAAATAGTTCGACAAAAAATTTTAAAAAAATTAAAAAAAAGAAAAAAACCGGTCATAATGATTGTGACCGGGTGGTCATAATGGAAATGACCACCGCTAAAAAATAGTGAAATAGTTCGACATAAAAAATATTAAATTTTTAATAAAAAAAAACCGGTCATAATGGTTGTGACCTGGTGGTCATAATGGAAATGACCACCGCTAAAAAATAGTGAAATAGTTCGACATAAAAAATAAAAAATTTTTAATAAAAAAAAAAAACCGGTCATAATGGTTGTGACCGGGTGGTCATAATGGAAATGACCACCGCTAAAAAATAGTGAAAATAGTTCGACTTAAAAAAGGGGTGGTCATAATGGTTGTGACCGGGTGGTCATAATGGAAATGACCACCGCTAAAAAATAGTGAAAATAGTTCGACTTAAAACAATTTTAATTATATAAAACAAAAGCGTGGTCATAATGGTTGTGACCGGGTGGCCATAATGGATATGACCATAGCTAAATAACTAATAGTTAAAAAAGTTCTTTTAAAATAAAACAAACGAAAAATTTTAATGCTTTAAAAATAAAAATTAAAAGAACTGGTCATTACGGTTATGACAAGGCGGTCATAATGGTTATGACCATTGATAAAAAATAGTAAAAAATGTAAAATTCGAAAAAAAAAGCCAGGTTATGGTCATAACGGTTATGACCGGGTGGTCATAATGGTTATGACCTTTACTTAAAAAGGTCAAAAAATTCTAATTTAAAAAAAAAAGAAACTTTCGATGGAAGTTTCTCTCTGTACATGGAAGTTTATCTCTGTAAATGGAAGTTTCTCTCTGTAAATGGAAGTTTCTCTCTTTACATGGAAGTTTATCTATATTATATGAAGCTTCGGGTTTCAAAATGGGTGGTGGGGGGCTAGGCGGAAATAAGTTTTCAGTTTTCTCTCTCTAGATTTCAGTTTTCTCTCTCTAAACCACTGTACATGGTGGTTTTCAAAAAAAAAACTTTTTTCGGCCATGCGAGGGAGAGAGAAAATTTCATGGGTAGGAGATGAGGGTAATCCTGTACTTTGATATACATTAAATGCTACTGGGCCCCACGGTAAGTGCTGAAATTGAATAGAACAAAAAGTGCTGCTGTTTTTAATATTATTTTTTTCAGAGGTGCTAAAAGTGAAATTAACCCCTAAACCTTGTGCTCTATAAGTTAGATATAGTTTTTCAATACACTCTAACAAGGAAGCTTACAGAGATATCAAAAGGTAATCAAATTACAAATACATCCTTTTCAACTATAATCTTATTCCCAACAATCTAGCAAAAACTACAAATTCCAAACCCCAAGAAAGGAAAGAACAAAATTTGATTTAAAAAAAAAAAATTACAAACAATAACCTGATTAAAGAGAAAAAAACAAACAGCAATTTCCTTGTCTAAACCTAAAGCTGTTTCTGCTTCTTAATATTCCTTAACAAATTGAACCTGTATGACTTTCGTCCATAATACGAACAGCATTTTTTAATCTTTGTAACCTCAAAGTTTACCTCAACTCGAGCTATCAAAGAGATCTGCTGTGGAGAAGTGAACAGCAAGAACTTCTCTCTCTCTCTCTCTCTTTTTTTTTTGGCTTTTTCTCTTTTACACCAATCTGATGAATTTAAATGAGCTGATGAAAAACATATAGTACATTTTGCAAGCAATAATTGCTCACAGAACCCTCTTCAACCTCTGTAATTTTGCAGCAAAGGACAAAGATTGGGACATCGGATGACAAACAATAAGAGGATTCTGTCAAATTTGTAGGTATAAATATATATATATATATATATATTGTCTTGTATGCTGGAAAACTAAAATCAGCTCGGAATTATGGTGCCAACAAAGCCAAATCCACAGATGAGGAAAGTGATGGTTTGCAGGAAGAGGTATACGAAGTAGTTGTTCTTCCCGTGCACGAAATCGTAGCATCCGCATAAGAAAAGGAAGACTCCGAATCCCAGCTCCAACAGGTGAAGTCTGTCATTACATTATGGAAAATATACACATTATATATTTGAGTAGAGTGTTGTCACTTTGCAAATAAAAGCCAACAAGAATCCGACAATCCAGTGAAATTTCAAGCTTCACCTTGTTCTCTTTAATTTAAATAATAAATCTTCTATGCAAAGATTCTTCTCTAGGATAAGAACAAATTAAAAAACAATATACTAGTTAACCTTACTTGTGGATTAGGTCATATTGTCTAAATAGTTTTTATGTATCCTACATGTGGGTTGGTTTTGAGACCGATGAGAGCCGCACATAATGCAGAAACTGACATTTTCGATCTTTGTCTCGGTCTACATGTGCTTGTCAGTGTAAAAACTGCTTATTAAACTCCATTGATGTTGACAAAGTAACATGCCTAGAGCAGAAAGAGAGAATTTTAGAGATGTGACTAAGCTCAAACGTACCTGTCTCCGAACTTGAATCGCGGTCTCTTGAACAATTTAAAGGGCGTTTTCTTGGTGGCGGCATCTGCCTCTGCTTTCTTCTTGAGGACATCTCCCAATTTCTCGGTGACAACCCATTCGTTGGCTCTCCCTGCCTCCAGAAGGCCAATGAAAGTTGCCTTGGTACGGTGCAGGGACATCACATTCTCGAAAAGGATCCAGTAAAACAGAAGGTGAATCGACCTGTAAACGTTCAAGGATACAAATGTTACGAACCTTTTCACATTACGATGAAAAAGAAGACGACAATTTGTAAGCATCAAAAACCATACCTTGGAGTTCCGACCGAATTGAGAATGGTGATAATGGAAGGAATGTAAACGGCTCCCCAGATCGGAACATGGACTTCGGGAACCAAAATGGTTAAAGGAAGTACGACACAGTAAAAGCAGAAGGTCACCATGTGGGCTATGATCTTCCTCACAAAGAAGAAACTGTATATGACATACACTTTCTTCCAGAACTTCACTTTCTGCGGAGAAACATATCGACAATAAAACTAGTAGAAAATGCGACGAGAAAAGAAAAAAGAAGTTTGATCGGAAATGTTTATATATCACCAAGTAAAGAGAGTCAGCTAACCTTGTTTCTTACGATCTCCATAACCATTTTCCTGAACAGATTTGCAGGACCACATGACCACCTGTGCTGCTGAAAACGGAATGCTTTGAAAGTACTAGGGAGTTCACTTTTTGCCTAGAGAAGTAGAAAGTAAGTGTAAGGAAGGAAGTTGAAGGTATCAATAGAATCATTTTATTTCTTCCACTGCTAATTCCGCAGGATGCTACTCTCTCTAAACGCAATGAGGATTACCTGAAGGTCACCAAGGTACACAAATTTCCAGCCTCTGAGACTGGCACGGACGGCGAGATCCATGTCCTCGACCGTGGTCCGGTCTTTCCACCCGCCTGCCTCATTGATAGCAGCAATTCTCCAAACACCAGCGGTTCCTGCAACACACATTCACACATAAAATGTTTACATTCAAATGTAGAAATCAAATGCGTGTTTCAATAGTTTTTTGTTACTGTAAAGTTAGAAAAACGAGTGTTGTACGTAATACCGAAAAGTGAAATTTCAATACGGACCATTGAAGCCAAAGAAGGCATGTGTGGCTGAGCCAACTTCTTGCTCAACGGTGAAATGGTAATCCAAAGACATCTCTTGCATCCTTGTCAACAAGCACTCATCAGCATTCACTGCAACAACAACCCAACAAAACCAACCCCTTCGAATTAGTAATTACTCCTTTTTTTTTTTTTTTTTTTATTAGCAGCAATAATTCATACACTCACATAAAAATATGTTACACCTCTTATTACTCCCTAAACTATAACCGCCCTTGTCTAATTGCATCAAGTTATTTCCGTTTTACGAAGTGACGATCAGGATGATAAATTTCAAAAAAAAAAAACAAAAAAGGGTTGGTCCCACTCCCACGAGAGTGCTGTGATTGGTGAGTTGGCGGGCTCTCATTAGTTGCTGCGCCAATAATAGGAAAGGGCAGCTCAAAAAGTTGGAAGCCCGTTTTTGTAGTCACGTGACACAAAGCACATGTTGCCACGTCACGAGGGCACGAGGCTCCAAGTGTCGGTAACAAGGGAGTGAGGGCCCACCATAAAAACTTACTACAATAACAGACCCACAATAACAATTCCTTATTTTTTTAAAAAGAGAACACAGAAAGCAAGAATTCAACTGCACGTGGAGAGTGCAGGAGATAAAGATGAAAACTGCTGAATCTGAAATGACGAGAATAACCCTTCCCCTTTCTCTGCTTTTCAATGCACGGAAAGGAAGTTGACCGTTTGTCCGTACAATCCGGGCCGGTCAGAAGCCGCTGTCGAGATATTTTAGTATTTAAATGACGAAAATACCCTCCCAATTTTTGCACCATTTTCACTGGCACTGAGAATCCGTATATCACGACAATATCGCACTTAAAGTTGGGACAGTTACGTCATTTCAGCTGTTTTGCGGACGGAAAAATGATCGGGACATTATACTCGAAATACATTTATTTTTTTAACGGAACTAGGGAACACATAATTAGAAAATTTAATATGTATCAGAATTCAAAAAAAAAAAACCCTATTTAATAAAACTACAAAATGAGGAATGAAAGACTACCATTTCATAAATATGGGAAAAACGTAAGAAATGAGTTAAATATGGAAACCCCAATTTCCCAAATTAATCATATTTAATGAGGAGCCACTAGTCCTAATTAGGGGAAATTAATACTTACCTTGTTTTTTTTTCAACCCCAAAAAAAAAAAAGTACAGCTCTAGTTCAGATTTTTAAAATTATATTATAAATAATTTTATAGGTAATTATTTTATATATTTTTTTAGTTAATTATTTTTCTGTGGTCCCACACACAGGTGATGTGGAGCCCAATGGGATTAGCCAAGTTCAACAATCATGGAGGTCGAAGAGGAGAGAGGAGTGGGGGCTGGTTGTCCCAAGTGCTAAGTGAAGCCCACCCCGTGATTGATGGGTTTTCTCCTAAGTGGACCTTTTTTTTTTTTTTTTTTTTTCCTTCATGCAGGTTACAAGCAATCCCGCCGACGAAAACAGTTATAAAAAAAAAAAAAAAAAACCATCCTAGAAAAATATCAGTGTTAAACATCATCATATAAAATTTAAAAAAAGGTCTCATTCGTGAGTCGCATACGGTGCTTTACATCTCTGGTGCGGTGCTCCTATAACGTTATTTGCCATAAGAGAGTAATAGTGATAACTAGTGTGTGCTCTTTAGCTCTGTTATGACGATCTAAAAAGTGCAAAAACATCGTCCATAGTGTATTTTCTGTCTTTTTACCTTTAATATATATATTTATAAAATTATGTATAAAATTATCGTTTAAATTATAATAAAAATTTATCAAAAAGAAAAAGATAAAAGCAAAAACATAAGAAATAAAAGACCACCGACAGTTTCCGAAATATTAAAACAAGGAAAAATAAGGCCAAGCATTAATTAACCGTAATCAATGGCTCGAAAGAAAGAAAACAAAAAGAAGAAAACAAGAACAACAAAAAAAGAACAAGGAAAAAAAAAAAAAAAAGGAAGCGAAAGTGTTGAATAATACCAAATCGCCAGCGAGCTTGGACCAAAGCAATGTCGGGGTTGTGGACCAAGAAAGGGATGGAACGGCGGAGAAAGTCTGGCTCCGGTCGAAAATCGGCGTCGAAGATTGCAACGAACTCGCAATGCTTAACATAGCTTCTCTTAAGCCCTTCCTTAAGAGCTCCAGCTTTGTAACCTGTTCTGTTTTCTCTTATTTGGTACGTTATGTTTATCCCTTTGCTTGCCCATCTCTGACACTCCATTTCCACCAATTGCTACAACGAACCCCAATATATATATATATATTCATTTTTTGGCCAAAAAAAAAAAAAAAACTCATTTCCTAATCCACTCATATTCGGAGTTTTCCTTTTTTTTTTTTTTTCGTTTGCATAAAGTTTGATTTTATTTTAGGCATAATTAACATTCAATGGCGGTACTAAAACAAACCCCATTTCGCGAAATGCGGTCAATGACTCAAATTCCTTTTCGGAACATTTTCCTTTTCTGAAATAGTAAAAAAGTGGAAACAACCCCATTTCGTGAAAATTTGCCAAATCCGAGAATCAGTGAGTTTTTTCTGTCGGTTTTGGTTTTTTGGAACAGAAACTGATTTCCTAAAAAAAGGTGTCATTTTTGCAGAGAAATGAAAATTTGTTGTCAAGCAGTTTTCGTGGGTGGTATACCTTAATTGCTGGATCAGTTGAATCGTCGAGGACTTGGATCACGAGACGATCGGACGGCCATGAAAGCCCACATGCAGCACCAATTGAGATCTTGTAAACCTGACCAAAAAAAAGAACCCACACTTTTAGGCTTTTTTTTTTTTCTCCAAAACCCAGAAACAAAAAAGAGAGAAACAACATAATGATGGTGAAACAGATAAATTATAAAAACAAAAAAACAAAAAAACACAGAGAAACAAACCTCTTTTTCGTTGAACATGGGGATTTGGATCAAGACGACAGGGAAATTGGAGCTGCCCATTTCGACATCGTCCTGAAGGGGCTCGAAATTGTACCTCTTTTCTGGTTTTTTCCAAAAGAGCTTCACCAAAATGATGACCACACCCATGTAAAGCCTCTCCATGAAGAGCATGAGAGACATTGCCAGGCAAATGTAGACCCCCAGCCTCAGCAGTGGCACTATCACCGGCGCTTTTATCAGCCCCCACATCATTCCGATCTGCGCCGCAATGTCGTATCCCGGATTCTGAAACGCTTCCGGGATCGGGATTTTCTCCGCCATTTTTATTTTCCTTTCAATTCTGTCAAAAAACAGATGGACAAATTGACAGGGAAAATGGTTTCGGATCTTTTTTTCACTCTCTCTCTCTTACTCTGTTTTTCTCTTTCCCTCTCTCTGAGTGTGTAGAGATGGAAAGTACAGAAAAGGTTTTTGGTTTTTTTCTGTACTTTCCGTTTCTCCCAAACAGACTCTTTTATTTGTTCTCTCTCTCTCTCTAAACCTATTATGCCGACCTATATTTCTTCTTCTGTTTCTCGCGACAAGCTAAGTGAAGCGGAAACAGAAGAGCATTGAGGCAGATTATGAGAGATGGAGGGAGAAAGAAAGAAAGAGTGTCTTTATATAGTCAGTCCTGGTCCTATTCCGGTTTTGTATCTATTTGGGGGGTTACGTAAAATAATTTTTCTATTTTTAATTTTTCTATTAATTGCCTGGCTTTTTATGTATTCTAATTACTCTTTTCTTTTTCAATAGAAAAATCCCTTTTGTTGTTTCTCCATCAAAAGCCTTTGAACTTCTTTTTTTTTCTTTTTTCTTTTTTTTTTTTTAACTGTTTCAACCCAACTGTAATCTGGCTCTATTACAGTTCAGACTCTCATGCCTATATTATATAATTTGGTTGCAAAAAGATATGAATATAAAATGAAGGGGCATAATAGACAATCCAATAAAGGGACAAAAGTCTAATCAGCATCCGTTGGCTTTAGATCTTCTTATGGAAGCTCCTCAATAATTTCTATAGAGGCCAAGTTTCTTGCACTCATGAATTTATTCGGGGCAAGTTTGCTGATCGAGAATTCAAAGAATAGAAAACTAATTAAAAAAAAAAAAAAAAGACTTACGTTACGCAGATATAAGTTCAAAATTTTGATTAAAGTATTTTTAATTTGTTAAGTAATCAAATTCCATGAGAAAATAAATTTCTAATTTACTGTTTATTTTGATAATTAGAAATTAAAACTATTGAAAATAGAGTTACTATAGTTTCAAAAATATCCTAATTTGAGAAATTTATTAAATTGAAATAAAGATGTATTTGGAATGTTTAGTCAAAAAAAAAAAAAAAAAAGAATATTTGTTAGAGAGGTTAATTAGTTCCGATATTTTGGAACAAGAATTTAATTATGTTGATAGTGCATGGAAGACAGATGAATATAAAACCTATTTCTCATCTTTAGGTGAGACTCATAACATTCAATTCGTAAATGTAAAAGCAAACGTTAGAATTTAAAATCGGAAACTTAATAATGTAACGGGATATCTAAAAGTTAAAAAATATGTATTAATTCTTACCTTAACACCAAATTCTCCCTATTATTTTATTTTATTTTATTTTTTTTGAAGTTAATTCTTCCTATTATTTAGTCCAAAGAGATTAGCTCCAAAAATGTAATTGATTGTTGAGGAGACCTAATTGCTCCAAATCTGTTGGTCTTACCTTGCTAATCTTCTTCTCCTTTTGTTCTTTCTGTAAGGTTAAAACTAAATTATTATAATTAAAAGACTTATTCCCCTTTATGAGCAAAAAGATTTATTGCTCTCTTGCAAGGAATTGGTAGTAGGCGCCAAAAAAAAAAGTGTATTGCCTACATTTTGTTATTTATCTCCAAAAGAAATCACCTAATAATCACCTTTTTTTTTTTTTTTACATTCATTGATCAACATGATATAAATTATTCATTTTTGATCAGTATGACACAAATTTTAGTTTTATTAGTATCTGATTTATGCCATATTAATCTAATTTCAAAATTTTTTTTATCATGTTAGTACAATTGTTTTAAAATTTATGTTATACAGGTACTTTTATATCAGAAAATTATAGTGCAGTTCTCTTTAATTACCTACCATGTGGTATCCAATTAAGTTATTGTTAATATATCTATATATATATATACCTTTTGATATTGTTTTGGGTATGAAAATGAAAATGAGAAATTTTTTTTAAACGATACTAAAATCATTTTTAAATTAATGTGTGGTTGTGTTTTTAGAGAAATTGATTTGAGTATGAGAAAAATAAAATTATTTTTCGGTATGTTTGAAAAAAAAAGAAGGAAAATAACGTTCATCCTTTTTTTCATTTACTTAATAAAACTATTCTTACAATTTATTGTGTTTGTTTCCGTTTTTAAAATATTTAACCAATAAATACAATCTAAAAAATGTTTTAATTTTTGTACCTCAAAAATTGTGATTTCCTTTTCAAATGCTTTGAAAATAATGCCAAACGCTTTGGAGAACAAAGAGTTCTAAATGAGTGTCCTATTATATTGTATTTGATGTTGACTGTTTCATAGTATGAGTCATTTATATCAGTCACTTTTTCTTCATATAATCGCTTTAAATATGGACTAAACACTCGGTGTGAGGCCTAAAGAAGAGAATCCCAATGCCATGTGCATGGTAGGACTTATGCAAGTAATAGAAGGAATTAGAGAGCTTGGGAGTAAAACTTTATAATAAAAGTAGTGCGAAGGAAGGACATCAATTTTAATTTCGATTTTTTTAAAGTAATAATTTATGTAAAATTGAGTTGTCATATTTTTATTAATATATAAAATTTTTTAAATTTTATATAATATTAAATATATCAATTTTAATATTAATTTTTAAATACTCATTTATGTGACAATGAGTTAATAGTTTTTAATGATAGATACTTTTAATTGATGTGATAATTATATAAATAAGAAAAACGATTACTCATATACGACAAAAGATGATATTTAAAAGTTAGGATCGGAGTTGATATCACTATTTTTTCTTTTTTCTGTTTTTTTTTTCAATTTTAAAGATTTATTAATTAATAAGAAAATGACAATTCACGTGGTATTAAAGATATCAACTCTAATCTCAATTTTTTTAATATCCACTTACATGACAGTGAGTTATTAAATTTTTAATAATAGATACTTTTAATTGATGTGTTAATTATATTAATAAAATAAGTGATAACTCAGATACTCAATAGTTGATATCAGAGTTAGTATCCTTATCTTTTTAATTTTAAAGCTTTATTAATTAATAAAAAAAATGATAACTCACCTACATTGATAATTAAAAATTGAAATTAAATTTAATGTTCATAGTCTTGTTCTTATAATAAAGGATTTGTGATTTTGACACTCCCTTGTGGTCCAACTTTGCTCCACATTTAATACACAGAAAGCATATTCTGAAGAATAAGTAAGAACTCTCTCTCTTTCTCTCTTTTTTTTTTTTTTTTTTTAATTATTCTTCAATGTTTTTGTTTTTCTCAAAAAACTAATAAGACAACCCATAAGTCTTTATTAGAAAAAATCTGAGAGGTTCTTCTAGTTACATTATACACACAAATTACAAAACAACTCATTTTTCTTGTTTGTTTTTGTTTTCTTTTGTTTTTTTGTTTTGTTTTTTTTTTTTTTGTTTTTTTGTTTTTTTTTTTAATAAAAAGAGAACCAACAAACATCTTGCAGAGGTTTCAAATTTTAAAAACTTTCACTTTGGAAATATTTTTTTGTTCCCCTATCGCGTTTTATTTGCTAGCATAATTAAGAATCACAAAGGAAAGGAAATTACGAGATTGTAATTTTCTTTTATTTGAGGAAAAACTAATAAGCATTTTTCAAGTAATTAATATTTAAGGATTTTCTTTTAATGTGTGGCCATACAAATGAAAATATTTTTGTGTGTCTAATATAATATTATTTGATCATCGGCACACCGCATTATCTTTCCATCCCCTTTTCTGCCGTTTGACACCACAAAATAGATAAATAAATAAATATAAGGAAATTTCAGACATATTTTCCTAGCTAGCTGCATTTTTTCAGGGTAAATGTCCATTAGTTCTCATATGTTCTCATATTAGAAAAATCTTACATCTCATCTTATTCTTCATATGTGTTCAATAATAATATCAAAGATACTTTAGTAAAACAATATTTTGGGAATCATTAAGGAGGTAGTCATATTTGACAATATTGTGATGGAATCAAATTAAAAATGTTTGGAAAAAAGTACAAAATAGTTGGGTGTATTTATTTTAGTGGCTAGACAGAAGACATAAACATTAATATCAAGAACTCTATTGAATGAACACACAACATAATTTTCCATATGTGCTGAATCTTTGGTATGGAGTAATGTGCAAACAGTGAATGGGTCCACTGGGGGCCAATAAATGAAGTTCACCAAATGTTCCAAAGATGCACATTATTATGATTTGCAGGCATATCATAATTAAATAACTTATAATCATGGGGTGATATTTCATGACAAAAACATTATTTTCATTTATGTTTTTGAATTTTAAAATCGTTCTTACTTTATCACTGAACTTTGAAACCCCTCAGTTTCTCACTTCGCTTGTTAGTTTTGAATTTCTCCACTTAAACCATTTTACTATAATTTTGATTAAAAATTAGTCCTATTAAACCCAATGATCACATAACTACAATTAGTTCACCTTTTTTTTCGTTTATTTTTAACTGAAGTTAAAAGAAAATGGATTAAGTGGGGGTTAATTTAAAATTTAAGGAACGTAATAAGAGTTTTCAAGGGTCCCTAAAATTCAGGAATATAGATAGATAATTATCATAGATGATATAAAAAGTACATCTAATTTCTAAAACTTGGCCATGCGAAACCAGATTTGACTAAGATTAATTGTTAAATTGTACTCTTAAGGGAAATAGTCCGCAAATGGGACCACTGGCTTCAACGTTCGGTTTGGAGTAGAACTTGGGGTTATAACGTTCCGATCTAGTTGACAATTAAATAAGAAAGTTACTTCAAATAAAAATAAAAATAAAAGAAAAAAGAATATCGAAGGGGGGACAACTTGAAGACCATTGCTATATGTCATGTAGTGATATAAAACCGTTACGTTATTATTATTATTTTTTTATGAGTTTGAAGTCGAGAAATTTAACTATATATTTTTAATAGAGTTTACATCTTTAATAGAATCAGATATAATATTATCGTTAAATGTGATATAAAACTATTATATATAACAACGGAATCACTAATTAAAAATTGAAGTAACCTCAATCTTGTGAATAGTGTAAGCTTATATTTTATTTTATTTATTTTTCCAAAAACAAGTTTATGCCTAATTTGAAAAAAATATCAACCGAAATATCACACATATATATATATCTTAATTAGCAATATGGAAAAGGTTGAGTTGAGATATTAATAAATTATTAGGCTTTTAACACTAGTGCATTGTAAATATATTTATGTTTGACTATTTACATTCTAAACTTTCAATTTTTACAAATGAGAATATAAATTTTTAATCCGGTTGCAATTATAATCCAATGAGTAACCAATATCAAGTGAATACGATTTTTGAACGGAATGCCCTATACTTTTGTTCGTCAGGAAGTTGGATATTTTACACTAGTAGATTTATTTGGTGTTTGGGTTGAGTTTGAGATAAAATAAAATTTTTAAGTTTGAATTGATTGATTTTTTAAAAATTAGTTATAAATTTTGTTGGTTTTTTAGAAAAAGATGAAAAAATACAGTTTAATTGGAGTGAAACATGAATGCAAAACATAAACTAAATTTTTGATATTTGGATACCTAATTACTGTTTATTTTGTCCGTTGATAATTGAACTACATTGTCAAAAAATTATAGAGATTTAGAAATTGACAACTTGAACTCCAACTATAAAGTAATATCAAACCAATATCAAAATGTTTGGAAGCATATATATATATATATATATGTATATATGTATGCATATGTATATATCTTTTTGTTCATCGATCCATTGAGCCATTACTCCGCGTATAGCGGCACTCCATGAGGCGTTATGCTGATATGAAATTATAAATTAAAGTCAAAGATTTCCGAATTTCGTATGTGTAATTTTCTCTACGTTTACTAAAAGAAATGTTCATTCTTTTCTTTTGACACCTGCAACACCAAATCCCATTTTACCTAAAAATTAAAATCCTTCCTTTTTGCAATGCGGCAAATGAGGTTCCGATTTTGTTTTCACTAGTAGAAAAAAAAAAAAAAAAAAGAGAGAGAGAGAGAGAGAGAGAGGACAAAAGAAAAAGATAGACTTTTGCAAGGAAAACAAAAAAAAATATATATATATATATATTTATATGCAAAAATCGTTCGCGTATAATTATGCCATGGAAGACGGGTTTAATGCTATTTGTGATTAGTGACGTCGAAAGCGATTTGTGTCTGCAAAATATAGGAGAGGGGTATATTTGCAAAAGTGAAACAACGACATTGGTACGTCGTTGTAATTAATGAATAACTAGGGACTGCTTTTGTGAGATTCGATTAGGGTCCTTTCGGCACGTGCCTATGACATAACGAAAAGCTCATCCATTGGGAAATGACCAAACTACCCTTGTCTATTGGTTTGGGAGACCGTTGCATTATTTTCTTTATTTTTTGTTTATAATATTCAATAATATATAATTCCACAAAAAATCATTTGCAAATAATTATTTTATGTTACTATCCCAAAAAATAATGTCGGTGGAAGTAAGGTGAAAAAACACCATAAATTAGTTACCGTTAATTTTATAATAAGATTAACGTTAATTTCTGTCATCTTCATCTTTTTTTTTTTTTTTTTTAACATCTTATACAAGTGAACACTTTTGTATCACAAATTAGCATTCAATTTATTGTATTTTGTATTTTATGGTTTTGTTTATATCTATTTCATTTTAGTTTAACTAGAGCTTGGTTATAAGAGTTGGTGATGACCTCAATATTATAGGTTAATGGTTCGTAATTAATCGATAGATTTCATCAATTACAAAGAACTTTACAAAATGAATTTTATATGTGTTCAAATATTAATGTATCGAGAAACTTTCTTATTAATGAGTCTCTGTGTATAACCTTTTTCATAAATTTGATTAGATTTTATTGACATCTTTGATCTCAGTTAAAGATTTTGTTCCATATATTACATGGTTATTTGTTCGGATGTTTGTAAATTTTGTTTAGTTAGATATAATTCATCCTTTAAAAGAAATAATAACTCGTGAGAATCTTTACGAATAGTCAACTTTTTTTTTTTGTTTTTTTGGGTTCAATTCTTCTGACATTTTTATTGCTGTTGGTTCTGTTGAAGATGCAGTCCATGGGAACTTGAGTTAAATTATTTTATATACGTAAGCAAAGTCGATTTAAAGTCTCTTCATGCTTATCAGAATATTACCAACACCCTAACAAAGAAAATTAAAACAAAACATAATAAAGAAAAAAAAAAAAGGAAAAAAGTAAAATAAAATATAAGTAAAACCTAGAGCCTTGTGTCAACTCAACACACCTCAGTCGCTCGCTCTTTAGTGTCGGTCATTCAGTTGCGTATGCTCATTATAAAAAAACAAACAAATTCACACACACACACACACACATCATGCATATATATATATATATATATATACACGTCATACTGGACTTGCATTTAATTTGTGTTTATTCACATATATAATAAACAAGAAATATGAACTTATTAAAAAAAAAAAAGAAATATAAAACCGTTCTTTTTTATTTATTAATAAGAGATTAATATTTTTGTTTTTTGGAATTCATAACATTAATTAATCAGATAGATAATTAGCAAGATAAGTAGAGTGAAGATCAAACAAAGGAAGATTTCAGGGGAAAAAAGAAATATTGAACGCAGTTACTGCCTTGCTGCCACTTGTCATTATGATATCATGATTTAATTCCATTTCACAACATTTTATCCTCTACAATTTCTTTTCTTTTCTTTTCTTTTCTTTTTTGTTTTGTTTTGTTTTTGTTTTTGTTTTTGTCTGTGTTTTTGGTTTTATTTTGTTTTTTTATACTTTCAGGAACAATGGTAGAGGGGGAAACAAAGGCCTCTCTTACTTGACAACAAGATTGTAGCAGCATTTTATACCAATTTATATATATATATATATATATATATAAACATCTTAGTCACATTTTTGTCATGGTTTAGGTTTCTGCTAATTAATAAAACAAAAAAAATTGAAGGTTGAAAAATAATATGTATAGAAATACAATACCAATTAGTACACGTAAATTGTAATATTTTTTCTTTTTAAGCCCGTTTAGATAAACTATTATTATTATGCCCATATACAATAGATGTTAATTTGGTTGGTTAACTGTTGGAGTGGATTTCTTTGAAGGGTAAATTTCATATTTTTCTCATGAATTTTAAGTTTTATCACAAATTATCTCCCGAATTTCAATTTATAACATTCGTTTCCCTGAGCTTTGAAACTTTTTCAAATTTCTTCCTTCTGCTAGTTTTATAGACGGAAATTGGCTTGTTGTGATTAAACGAAGTTAAATAATTGATCTAAAATGACTAATTTACCTTAAATTTAGCCTTCATAGCTAAAGTTAGATATTAATTACTGAATTTAAAATATTAATTGCCCATTTAAAGAATAATGCCTTAATTGTTTGAAAGAAATCAGCTTCGGTAAGAACCGACACTTTCTCACTCCAAAAAGAATCAATATTCGCCTCAGAAAAATTATTAAAAAAAAAAAAAGAAACCCTCTTCGGAAGATCGTTCTTTTCTAGAGTTTTTCCCCGGCATTGTTGATAACTTTCGATTTAAAAAACCCAAACTCTCAACAGAGAATCCAATTGGATTTGATCATATTACAGGTTCGAGTTCCCTTTGGATTTCTATTCCTCGTGGGGATTTAGGTTTTATGGGGGGTTTTTATTATTATTATTATTATTATTTGTTTTGGTCTTGTTAATTGTTGTTGTGATCTGCATATGATTTGTTCTTCATTTTGAATTTCGTGTGATTTTTGAGTATGGGTCTTTGATCAATTTGATAGAGAGGCCTTGTAATTTTAAATCGGTAACGAAAGGGGGGGGGGGGGGTTGGTTTCGGGTCAAATTTGGGGTTGAAAAATGTATGTAGATATTGCTTTGAATCCGTTCCCCAGATAGTCCGGACATTCCGCTGGGATTTTGAAGAGCCGGCGAGGACATTGCTGTGACGGATCGATCCTAATTTACCTAATTGTTGCCGGCTCTGTGACTCCCATGCGCGTTCTAAGATCGGACTCGATTGCGTTGGCGAAGCTAAGGATCAGACGTGTAAATGGTTCGTGTGCAGCACTTGCTTATGGTGGATGCACGACCTTCTTCGACGGAGGGAGTCGAGTGACCACTCCGAGTTTTACTTGCCAACTTTCCGGGATCCTCTGCTCCCACGAGGAAACCACTTTTTTCTTAATGTTTTTTAACTTTTCAATTTTTGCTTCTTTTTTTTTTTTTTAATATAAATATTATGTTTGGTATTACAAAAATACCCTTTTCATCTTGCAATGTATCAATTTCCATCCACAAAACTAATAGAACGGGGAAATTTGAAAAAGTTTCAAAATTTAGAAGGAAGGGGATGTTACAAATTTAAGTTGATATTTTGTGACAAGACTTAAACTTCAGGGAGACAATATAAAATTTGTCTTTCTTTGAATTTGACACAAATATTTACATTCAAATGTAAAATTTGAATTATGTATTTAAACTAAATATGCACTTGAATAATTTTTGTTAAGATAATATTTATATAATATAAAGAGAGAAAATTAAATGAATGTGGTACAAGATATAGATTTAAGTTGAATAATTGTGAAAAAGTTTTTAGACTTTTTTCCCCCTTCAGGACACTAGTAAGTGCTTTTTGTTTGTTTTTTTTTTTTCAATGAAAGTGTAGAGAAAGCGGGTACAAAAAAAGAAATTAATAAATGATAGCTAAGATTATTCATTGAAAAAAATAGTGCCTAGGACATTAAATATAGAAAGCATAAAATAGTTTTATTTCAGTGGGGGCATATTTGAGAAAAAAGTTATTTGATGGGGTCATGTTTGAAAAATTCAGCAAATATATAGGTCAAATTTAAATTTTGAAAAATTGAATGGGGACATCGCCCCCACCAATCTTGATGTAGCTCTATGTATGAATTGAGTCCAATAATAACAATTCATCCAAACACAATATCAATTTAAATAAACATTCAAATGTAATTTATAATCCAAACAAATCATATATTTTTTAATAATGTTTTCAGATATTATTAGGTAACATACCTAATTTACTTACATATCATCATCATCTATAAATGATTCATACGATGTGAAAAGTAATATTTGATCTATATAAATGTCTTTTTTAGCACATAATACAATTAAAAAAAGAAAGAAAGAAAGAAAACAAACAAACAACCTTTCTAAATAAAACAGAACCCATATGGAACTGTTGATTATTAAATCATTTGATTCATTAATGGCGATTATTGAGCACATATAAATTTATATATATATATATATATATATAATGTGAACCATCACAAATTAAAGCACATTAAAGATGGAGACCTTAATTCATGGGTCATGTCTGTCATTTTGCCAAAAATATTCCGCCATATATTAATTTCCCTCGTAACTTTGCTTGTGGAAAGTAATCGAGATCAAACCCTTCGAAAATCGAGATCAGAAGTGACATTTTCCAAAATTTTGTGCGACATTATATAGGAACACTATACAAAATTAATTTGTGCTCAAAATTTGCTAGTATTTTTTAAAATGAAAATTATCATTCAAGATAAAACGGGATACAAATACTAATATCAAAGATAAAACAATTTTGTTGTACAAGAGACATAATCCTCGATTAACATGATTTTATCAGTAAAATCTAATGAAGTTCGATGAGGAGGATATAAGCCGAGATCCGTTGACGGAAAAATTCTTGAATTTCTCGACAATCCTGTAATCGAGTATGTGTAAAGCTCTTTAAAAAAAAATCTACAATTAATGAAAAATTTCGATCAATCAAGAGACAGTCATTGCAGTATAGAGACTGCAACAAATTTGCCTAGCCATAACACTAGCGGAACTAATAAACATATTTGTGAGAAAAGAACTTAAGTGCAACACAAAAAAAAAAAAAAAACAAATCAGAGGTGGAGAAACTACCTCCTTTATTACAAAACTAAAATTAAAACTAAAACACATGAACAAACCATTATATATAAAAAAATCAACTGTAAAATTCTCGCCCATATGAAACAACTACACTGCTACGTGCCACAACTTAGAGAAACAATCGGCTCCAGGTAAGAGATCGTTGTACCTATCATCGGATAACTAAAGTATTGCTGGATCCCAAACCGTTGAAAGCTGTCGGCTAGATCTGATCGAGAAACTCCTATTTAGAATCTTCTGACTCATTCCAGCCGAAATCGTCAAAACCCTCACCAGCCGCGGCAATGGAAGTTCCACCAAAAGAAACTCTAGTTATGAGAAATTTGAGAGAACAAAGGGTGGTAGAAAGAAAGGGAAACCCTCGAAATTTTTTTTTAAAAAAAATACTAGTTTTAAGTATACTTTTATGTGGGGTCTAAATTTTTCTCTTAAAAAATTAAAAAGAAGTTTTTAAACCTATAAAATGAAAACTAAGAGTGAACAGGCAAACTGCATGAGCGTAGGCAGGCGGTGGGTGGACACGCCAACGGTCGGTGCGGCGGGGTGATTCACTAGTGCGAAGCGGTTTTTATGTGGCCCTAATTAAATCTTTTACGCGATAAATAAAATTGTTCTATCGAATGATATGTATATGTATCATTGATATTAAATATTTTTCTGAACATGAATTATTTTGTTTAGAGAAACATGAAATTATAGAGTCAAAGAAAGTCTAAAATAATTTTTTACATTAATTCCCATGTTACTTTTTATCAATGGTGTGTACTTATTACGAATAAATTGGCTTTGAAAGACCAACGTATATGCAAACTAATTGAACTAGAGTAAAGGGCACAAAGATAATTGAAAAACTGAGGAAAGATATTTATGAATTTATTTTTGTTTTTGTTTTTCAGAGAAAGAGAGGAAAAATCCCTTGTCCATTACTTCTTGTCTCTTTTTTTTCCTTTTTATTACATACCTTATTTATAAGAGAGTTTCTTATGACAATGTTTACAACGTGACAAAGGGTGTTCATTAGCAAAATATTTCTTTAGCACCTAATAGTTTGTTTATTTGTCATGATAAGTAGAAAAACTTATCCGGAATATTGATTAACATAAATTAAATATTCCAATAGATAGCACAAAGTTAGAACACTCTATATACTCACAGCGCATATAACTAAATATCATATCCATCGTATTCATATAATATTATGTTAAATTTACTGATTTTGATACAACTAATTGTATATATATATATATATATATATATTTTTTCTATCCAACGTCCTTACAAAATGATATTTATAACTTTTTTTTTATATTATTATAACAACTTTTGATTTTAATATGTATTATATATTTCAGTGATAATTATTTTTCCGCTAGTCGTTCTCATGTCACAAGATTCTAAATAAAATTCGCATGTAAATCAATTAGTAATATAAAATGTGAAATAAAATATTACAACTATTGAATTTATCTTGCTGTTAGATATGAGACATTTTATATACTAGTCTAAAGCATGTGCTATACACATGTTGGACCTATTTGAGAAAATTTATCGAATTAGAAAAAAAAATTAAAATAATAAGTAAAAAAATCAATAAAGAACCTGAAAAAAATAAGCATGAAAAAAAGACCAAAAAATAAAATGATTAAAATAAAAAAAAACTTTATCATTACAGAAAAAAAAAACTAAAATGAAAAAAAAGTCTGAAAAAAAACGGAAGAAAAAAAAAATTTTGCGTTCAAAACAAACCGTTTTGGAGAAAAACTCAAGTGCATAGCAAGTGCATTTTGAGCTCTATATTGGTCTTTTGTCAAGTACCGGCTAGTATCTTAAATGTAAATTTCAGTTACTATAAATATAAAATTCAGTTATTATGAATGTAAATTTATACAGAAAAATATAAAATAAAGAAAATTTATTCATTTAACTACATTTACGTCTACATAAATTCACATTTATAGTAATGAAATTTACATTGTCTGATATCATACGGTACAAATATAAGACTTCCTCCGTGTGTTTATATATATATACACGTACGTAAATAGGCGTCGTATTATTGAGCATTTGGTGTGTCGGTGTCTTTGGTTGGTATAATTAGGAGGTTTAACTCTCGTCCTTTTTGTGGCTGCCACTTGAATTTCTCCAAATGCCAATTGAAGAGAAAAGGATAATGTGCCAAAAAGTTAGGACACCAGCTGACCCTACTACCACATTTTGATGTGGGTTGTGGAACCCACTCATGTGTATACCTTTCTCTTCCTAAGGCTAAAATATAATTGTCAAATACAATTAAAGGAGATTGAATATCACCATTTAAAAATAAATAAATAAATATCACCATTTTTTTAGATAAATAAATATCTTTAGGTATTAGAATTTTTGTTTTTGTTTTTGTTTTTTTTTTTTTGGCTTATGACCGACAAATTTAATGCTAATAACCGGGAAATTAGTTTGCGTGTTGTCATTCATGTGTTCAAATCCATTAGTCAAATTAAAACAAAAAAGTACATGTCTAATTGAGTGGAGACGTCGAAGGCATCTTTTCCATTGGTTGCAATATATATATATATATATACACGTATGTATATATATACACATACATATATACTGTACTATCTACACATACATACATACTTTTCCGCAAACAAATATCACCATTTTTTTAAAGTCGTTTTGCTAAGCCACTAGGTTGTTTTAAAAAAATATATATATATATATATATACTTTTATAGCTGAACTTATGGGAATTATTTCGACTATTTTGACTTCGCTAAAAAATACAACCAGGACTTCTTTTAGTTTTAGTTTGACTATGTTTATTTTTGACTTACTTCTCTCTTATTGCATAAGTGTTCTTGTGAGATTTCATCAGACAGTGCTAACAATTATCTTAACGAGATTTGTGTTGAGCTTCTCACGTTTTAAAGAAGAAAATCATGTTGCGGATAGACTTACTCTTATACAATCAACTTAGATGATGTTCCGTAGTGGTTCAATGCTTTGGGCTTCTGTTCCTCTTGGCTGGTCGTTTGACAACTTTTTCTTGTTACAGATTTTATAATTAAAAGGCCCTGATATAGTAAATATTTAGTCTTTGTTTGATAAGTTAGCTATAGATAAAAATTTAAATTAGAGTTAGTTGATTTTGTAAAAATTAATTATAAATTTATTAACTTCTAGAAAAATAAAAAAATTAAGATTAAAAAGTACAATTTGGTTATAATTAAACCTTAATCCCAAATAAAACATTACTCTCTTTTTTTCCCCTCCCCTCTAAACTTTTTTTTTTTTTTGTAAATTTCTTTTCTTTCTATTGTTAATATTCAGTTGGAATTTGCTAGAAGATAAGACTATTAGTGGGTATCAATCGAATTGACATGTGTTAATAATCTAAAGTTTTGTTTGGTATTTCAACGTAACTCTAATTAAATTGTATTTTTTCATTTCAGTTTTTATCTTTTTCTGAAAATTCAATAAAAATTATTATTAGTTTTTGAAAAGTAACAAACTTCAATTTAAAAATTTTATCTCTAAACGGTGAATCAAATGCAAGCTTAATTTTGAATTAATTTGTATCTCAATTAATATAACAATATTTATGTCAATGACCGAGAAATTAATTTGTATTTGTGTTTCTTTTTGCAAAATCATTGGTCAAATTAAAAATTAAAAAATAAATTAATGTCTAATTTGAGATCTTATCCTTGTATGTTATCCATTGGCTGTGAGCTATGTATATACTGCATCTATAAATATACGTACCTGTATATACATACATTTTCCCCGAACAAGTCAAAGACATCTCCTTCCCAACTACTGGCATTTTGGATAGTATATGTATGGACGCGGTTCACTGTTCTACTTTGGATTCTTTTTTCTTTTCATATTTTTTTTTCTCCATTTGTGTCTGTATGATACTCCAAGTATCATTCCAAATACTATTGTAATATAATAAAAATCAACTATGGAAAATTCTAAACACCCACCCACAGTGTGGATGAGTTGACAACAGTAGATGTTTTTATTTGGCTTCTCCCCTTCATCCACCCAGTTTCGATTCTCATTTGCCTTCCCTTAGACGTCGTTCTAGTTTCGGCTGTTGAAATATGGTTTGATAATTGAATGGTAGATCCTAAATGACTGAATGAGAGAAATTATTATAACAACATGTTTAATTATCAAGGATTCCTATTTATGGAGTTGAAACCTGAAAATAATAGAACCATCTCCTGATCTTTTTATTTACAAAAAAAAAAAAAAGGTGGAAAATTATAAAGCATTATCGAATTAAGAAAATATTATGTTTGAGAGGCTCCATTTCAATTGAAGTTTGTTCTAACTCTTTCTTTTAAATTGTGATAAAGATGCACCAACACATTTTCTTGTCATATATCATAGAGTCGTGAGTGTTTGTATTACGTGTGCATGGGGTCCACGGGCTTAGGTTAAAAGATGCTAGTGGGGACTAACGAAAAAGAAAGAAAACATAATTAAAATCATTTTCTTAATTAAGTTAATGTATATTTATGTATAAGGGTAACTTTCATATATACTCCATGAAGAATTTTAGTATTATTCTCACTCTATCACTTAAATTTTAAAAACTCTCAATTTACATACTAAAATTTGAATACCTTCCTATTATAATTTCATATAAAAACAGACTAAAAATTAGAGACATTCATGGTGCTAAGCCCATTATATTAATTTATGCTAAAAAAAAACCATACTGAACTTAATTCACTTATTTTCGATATGTTATTAACTAAAATTTTGATAAAATAGATAAAAAGAGGTTAGATTTAACATTCATAAAAATAAAATGAGATTTCTTAAAAATCAGATGATAAAATAAAAGTGACGTCCTTAAAATTTATAAGATATACTTGAGAATAATCCTATATATGGTAAAAAAATAAATGCCATGTTGTGGTGAAAAAAGAGAGAGAAATGAGTCCGTATTGTATTTTATTGCACTGTACTGTCATAAATATGTGTAAATAATCAAGAAAAGTAATTGAGCTAGTCTGATCATACTTGTAAATTGTCGTAGTCTATTCATTAGTCCTATTATTTCATTTATTTGCGAATAAAAAAAGATGTACAATATTTATGTACCTGGGTATATTGATCTTGTCTACTTCCAAAATTGTAAATTGGTTTAATTCCCATGGGCCATCTGATGGGAAAAATAACAAGAAATAAAATTGCATTTATGAACTTTCTTTTTATCAATTATTGTAGGTGGCAGAGTCAGCAATATAGCATATTCTATATTCCCAACATTTGGTTTTGCTTTTTTTTTTTTTATAAAGAAAAATGCTAGAAATGTTGTGATTCTAATCCAAATTTTTTATATCAATTTTAAGTTGTCATATTTTTTTAATTAAGATTCTCTATCAGTTACTAGCAAGAGATTGTAACACTAGACGATGAGAGTCATATCACTTCCTTATAAAGCTCTGTTTGGACTTGTAAAATCCTGTGTGAATCATCAAGGATATACCAAAAAAAGAAAATAGAGATAATTTAAAATATGTTAAAAAAAATTGGGATTATTGGTAGTTGGCACTTTTTTTTTTTTTTTTTAATTTTTTGTTACCCCTTTGGCTGTGTATACTTATTTAATTTTATATGCGGTTGGTTGAGGCTATTTTCTGTGGGTTTACGTACCAACCCCGACAAAAGAAAAGTATAGACTAGTTCTTCATCATGTCATGATAATATATATTTGTGTGTGTATATATATATATATAATTGTCTATAGTCAAATTATTAACTTAACCATAGTTTTCGCAAAGTTAATTTTTATAGAATGTCTAATTATAATAACTAACCATTGTAGCATCTAATTAACTAATTATTTTGCAAGTTGGATATGTTCCATGGACCACAAAATACATCCCATCTATATCTATATATAAATATATATATTTGTGTGTGTGAAGTAATTGGTTTCCTCATTAATTCTTCTACGCTTTGTGTTGGTTTTTATGTTGCAATCAACACTTTTAAAAAATGAAAAAACTCAAAATATCCACAATTATTCGGTGTAGGTGTGTTGCTTTAGTGATCATGAATTGGTTAAGAATCTAGTATACACTGGTAGTATAAGGCCTATTTGTGCTAAATAAATAATTCGGGTCTATATACATATATATATATATGTGTTTATATTATTGATGCATTTTCTGGTTTTATCAAATCCATTTGTCATTGTCGCTTGGTGATTTTGTCATCAACATTTCTATATTTAAAAAAATAATAAAGAAAAATCATTTTTATTGTATTAAGATGCTTGTCGTGTGTGTGTATTTATCTTTTCATTTTCAGAAAATTCAAGAGTTGTATTAAAAGAATAAAGGCGAATCTATAAGCGTCGACCTCAATTTTCCCTAATTGAGAAGAATATGTCTGTATTTGGATCCTCCTATCTCAGTTCATTGGACTAAGTATAAACATATATTTGTGTCATAATTATTCATAGTGGTGTAATGTCTCTTATCGATTCTTTCTTCCTCTTTTTCTTTTTCCTCTCAATAGAAGGTAGCATATGGGAGATATCAAAATATTACTTTCGTTT
Source organism: Ficus hispida (assembly GCA_025413025.1). Lineage (NCBI taxonomy): Eukaryota > Viridiplantae > Streptophyta > Magnoliopsida > Rosales > Moraceae > Ficus > Ficus hispida. The sequence goes on from CM046363.1 coordinate 3,139,788, forward strand.
ACTCAAAAAAAAAGAAAAAAACAAAAAACAAAAAACCTACTTTCGTCCAAAAAATTAATCTAGCTTTAAAAAAAAAAAAGAAGGAAAAAAAAAAAAAAAGGAAAGAAAACTAGCAAAGGAAAAAACTTTCGTACAAAACAATGGCACTAACTGCTCCTTTGGGGTACTCTTTTGAACATTGAAAGTCCTTTTTCTCCTTTTTCTTTATTCCCCATTTTCACAACTTTTAAAATGTTTATTATTATTATTATTTTTTTAAGCTTTAACAAAAGTTGCGTGGCAAATTAGGTTTTTAAAACCAATCTTCCTTCAAATATCTCCTCTTTTCCAGCCACCAAAAAAGAGATTCAAAGTCTCCATAAAAATCTTTTCAAATGTGCCCTTGATCTTGATGTGATTTTCCCTTCCTTTCAATCCCTTTTTCCATTATAGTAAATATTTTAAGTGCTTTAGTCTCATTTTGGTAGTGTATTTTGCAATCTTTTAGTTGCATTTTTTGTCGTATAGCTTGACCATAATCACCAAGCATATACACTTTTTTATAAGCAAAAACAAAAACCCCAATACAACTTTTTTTTTTCCCCTCTTTATTTTTACGTAAAAAAGTAGATGCCCTAATACAAACATACGTAAAATATTCCAAAAGAAAAAGCTCTCTCCTTTCATAGTTTTTACCACTAGTCCAATATATATATATATATATATATATATGTGTGTGTGTGTGTGTGTGTATAAATTTGTGCCATGAATCATGCTAACTATTGCACTGCCGTCAAGGATAAATCACATTGTGTTTCTTTGCACGTGGTTGCCGACAACCGGACTTATTTTGAGTGAGAGACATAAAAATTTAGTTATTCTCATTTATGCCCCTGAATCTTAGGATCGTATCTATTTTATCCCCGAATTTTAAAATCTTCTACTTTATCCTCTAAACTTTGAATTTATATCTCACTTTATCCCTTTTATTAGAATTTGTTTTTGCTATAAACATAGGGAAAAAGGGAAATTAGTCCTATTAAACATAGTTTGTTAGGATATATATTCCAAACAAATATGAAAAGATCAAATGGTTGTACTTAACTCACTTTTTTTTTTCTTTGTTTTGAATTGAAATTATTGTAAAAAGGGTTAAGTGGGGACTAATTGAAAATTCAAGAGGATGAAGGAGAGTTTTTAAAATTCAGGGGACAAAGGAAAAATGATCTTAAATTTTAATGGTATGTATTAGAATAATCCTAAAAATTTCAATTTGAGCCACAAGCAGCTGAAATTAGCTTGTTGGAATTGGATTACTTGTAATTGGGATAGTGAATTATATGATGACTTTATTGTTTTGTACATCAAAACACTCTAAAAAGAAAAACAAAAATGTAAGGCTTCCTACTCCAACGAGTGTTCATATTTGGGGAGTGTGCGAGACTCCTTTACCTTTACCAGAAAAAGAAAAATCATTGAAAGAAAAAAAGAGAATAAAATGATACTGCATTGGAAACGTCTTTGTATAAAAATTCTTTTTTTTTTTTCCGAGTCTTGGCTTTGTTTGGTTTAATTAGTTTAAACTAACAATTTCAAACTTTTTTTTGTCTTTTTTCCCAAAAGTTTGTCTTTTTCCCAAATTTTTTTTATCTTTTCTGAAAAGTCAACATAATTTACTATTTAAACTTAAAAATCTTAACTCAAACTTATACACCAAACACCCAAGTACTTTTTGGAGAATTTTAACTCTCAATGTTATACTTTAACGTAGAGTTTTTGAAGGGTTACAGGTCAATCACGAACAACAACCTTACTTTTAGGGATGTAATTGGTCAAATGTATGGACTTGCACAGTGAAAGTGATTTTGTTTGTCATTTTCTTGAGAAATTACAGCAATAAATGAAGGAAAAATTGATGTTCCACATGTGACTTTCTATTTGCAACATATTATATATATATATATATATATATATATATATATAAGGGTCGCCAAAAAAGAGAGGGAAATCAAAAGAAATAAAATGTCTAATTATTGGTATCATGGATTGTTTTTCATGCTTAAAAAACCTTTATAAAAAGGGAAAAAAAAAATAAATAGGCAATTTTTAAACATAAACAAATGGACAAATTTTTTTAATCTAGAAAATGATCATTGATTAGTGATTGAATATCTATGATAATAAATCAGTAATTAATCATACTGATGAATCACTAATTAATTATAATTAATCAGTCAATCATTAATTGATTATAAAGAAAAAACTGTTTTCCTAATTTTATTAAATTTTGATCATTGATTTGAAAATTTTCTTAAAAAAAAAAAAAATCACTTATCCACATATTCTTTTATGAAATTATCTCTATTTTGTCGCTCTTCCAATTTTCTTTTCCTAGTCTAACATCGATTCGGTGCCTAGATTAATTGGACAATGGAAAGTGCAAAGCCATAAGAATAGAAGCAACCTACTCCTATAGGTGGACATAGGAGTTGAGCTGTTCTAGGAGACACTATTTTAGGTTCATTAATGAACGTACATTAGGGGCACTTAACAACTACTTTGGAAGTGGTTTACATCAATCAAAGTGTGCTCGGTAAAACTAAACTAGGAATTTTTTTTTTACACTTAGGATGTCCAATCAAGTCAAAGTGTACTCGGTAAAACTAAACTAGGAATTTTTTACTTAGGGTGTCAAATCAAAGTCCATTCCCAAGTAAGATGCAAATTGTTCGTTTTCAATTTTTTTTTAAATTTATTTATTTATTTACTTATTTACATTAGATTTAAAGCGTGCGTAAAAATTGATGGGACGTGATAGATATCTAATTAGTAAAACATTGTCCTTTTGGGGCTCAACATGAATGCAAATTATTCGGAACATAATCATTTAGAAAGATTCACAGGCCTATAATATATTTTACCCTACTATTTGGAGGCTCAACACATGAACAGAAACAAACTTAAAAAAAAATTGTCACATTACTGCTACTCCCATTCAAGAGTGTTCAAGACTAGATGAAAGTTCGACCAAGAGCAGTACTCCTTTCAATTACTAGTGAAAAAGAAAGAAAAGGAGAAATATGATAGCACTGGCAACTCGCTTCGAACAAATTGCCAATAATTAATAAATGTATGTGTGTGTGTGTGTCTATATATTTATTGGATGAATGAAAGTCCGGGAAGCAGACATAATCCCTAGATAATACCAAAGAGGCTTTCCGGATGCTAAATGAATGTTTCTGTAGTCCTAACAACGGGCCCTACCCCTCAAATGGGAGTGTGTCAACTTAGCCCCTCTATAGTCATGAGATGTGGGGGCGTTATTCCAGGCACATAAAAAAGAGTCTTTACCTTCAAGATCCTCAAGAAGACCACTCAATATTCGAAACTTTGATAACTGGGCAAATAATATATTCTACTGTTTTCCCCTCCCCCTCCCCCTCCCCCGTATTCCCTACATTGGATATGTCTCTAAAGAATATTAGGTGAAGGGCTTCTAAACAAAACACCCAAATGCGGTGGTTACTGGTTATGACAAAAGAATATACTACAGTTCATAGTAAGGGTAATTGGCGAGTGAGTATACCCTTTCCAATCTAATCTCTTATATAAAATTATGCTGTAGTTGTAAGCTAAGCAGAATTAAGTAGAAGACACTCAAATCAAATTCCAACTCCAAATCCAGAAGTCAGTTTTTTTTTTTTTTTTATTTTTTTTTTTTTTTTTTTTCAGGTTCAAAATATACTCTTTTAAGTTCAAGGGCAGATGGACCAACATCCATTCCCACCAAGTATACTTGATTCGAGAATTTGAATTTACTTGAAAGGTTTCTAAATTCAACGCATACCACTGAATAACCATTGAGAGAGATGGACAAAACTCATCGCGAAGAAGGTTTACCGTCCAAGTCGTGGTTTGCATTTGTTATTCTAATGTGTCAGAACTCCCCTTATAGCTGTAATCTATTTATTCAGAGGATTTTTTTCCCCCCTACTACAGAAACTAGTCTAGAAAGAACTAATCTAAACTTAAGATCTTCAAAGAAGTCAGACACAACTTCGGTGAAAAAATCGAGACATGTCAGATCCCAAAGATGAGCGGAAGTAGTACAAAGCAGGCCATAGAATCATAAGCATGGACTTCTAACAGTTTATGCTATAACATTTAACATGACACTAAGTTTAATACTCTTGATGGCTGAAATATACCCATTTTTGTACTTCTTTAAGAGGTGTAACTACAAATAACAATTAGACTACAAGCAGACGGTTTATCGTTTTCTTATCTTTCAGTCATCAAGGGGCAATGACATATTCAGTAAGGGATCAAAACTGTATTGCTATGCTGAAAAAACTTTGCATAACAACTTACCTTCGCGAGGAATAACCTGGTCCAAATTAGGCCCTGATGTTGCACAAAAATTGCCTCTATAATAGTTGATATTCAAATTTCACTCAAAGTAATTTCTTCAACAAGATTGTGTAGAGTATTGTACCAACCATCAAACATGTCATAATTTTCCGTCAATACATTCTGTTGCCTTTGTTTGATCAACATTAGTACGCTCCGATGTCTTGACTCCAGATTGTGAGCTTGAATTTGCATTTCTAGACCCCGATGAGAAGAATGGCAATCCATTTCTTTGACTATGAATTCTGAGATTCTTTTGAACAAATATGAGATCTTCTACTCTCTCTACTCCTAATCTTTTGGCTGTTTCTCGGTATGGAAAGCCATTATCTTGACAGATCTCTCGACACATCGTAACACTTGAAACCTGACTCAAAACTTTTATTGCTAGTGTCTGCAAGTGGGGCGTCTCAAAACCAAAGTTTTCCCACCATGCGACTGGGTCCATTTTATCCCTACAGTCCACAGCATCTTCATCTCCTAAGGATCCCTCTAATCGCCAGTAAGAGCTGAGTTGCTCTCTAAGAATTCGTCTGGTCGCACTTTCACTCTCGTATCTCTCCACGGTAGCCTTCCATCCCCGCATCACAGCTTTATCCTTCGCTTGACCCTTCCCAAAATATCTTGGATTCAGAATGTAACCAGCAGCATGAAGTGGAGAAAATAACGGATCCCATCTGTTCTCTATGAGTTCTTCCAATTGGTTCAATATGGTGCCATCGATTCCTTTATTTCTTACAGCTTCAAGAGCCTGAACCCGCCAATTACAAATATCACCCATGATGAATCTATCGACATCAAGTGTCACTAGCAATCTGACAAATGGCTCAAGCAACTGCAACAACAAATTAGCATTCCCCCAGAAACTATCCTCTAAAATGACAGCTTCAATCTTTACAACGTCATCTGAGAAATTATTTAGTTTCCACTGTTTCCACTCCTCACCAGCAACTAGCTCTTGAAGTAGTTCCTTAGTTCAAAAATCCTTTGGACAATGCAGAAGAACGGCACAAACTTGGAAGCAAGCAGGTCACAACTTCCTATTGGATTTTGAGAAAACATGGATGGAGAAAAACGCTGATACGTGATTACATGTTGTTCGATTTCTTTTGCGCATGTGACAACAGATTTTACCCAATCCAATTCAGCTATTTCTTCCATCAACATACGGATAGAGTATGAAGTGCAGGGAGACAAAAATATATGAGGGAACTTTGTCGACATAAGAGAATCCGATAATTGATTAGCATGCTCTAGATGTGAGACTACCTGAAGCACATTTGTGGGCCCAACATCGGTAATCACGTCACCCAGAACACCCACAAAAAGATTGTCTGCCCCTTCAATGTCATCTACATCCACTGCTTTCATGAAAACGTGACCTCTTGGACTGGAAACGAATATATTTATGTGCAAACAGCCAATCATGCTTTCTAAGCGACCGAAACAGAGTATGGTGCATCCTGTATGAGGCCAGGACTCCCTATCTAGAGCCACAGATTTCTCAATCCTTCCTTTCTCTTTACTTAAAAAGGAATCAGATAGCTCATCTACCGACAAAGGCTCATACCTGTGGCCGTAACATGCAATTGCTTTGGTCATATCACGAAAGTAATGAGAATTGACGATGCTGACATTTAATCCAATGGCATAAAAGAATCTCGCAACTATATCATCTACATCTTCCTTGGAGACAGGGTTGGAATTTGGTCGTGATGCCTTAATGCGCTTGCTGGGCTTGCCACCTCCAGAAATTCTCTTCTTCCGGGCAAGGCGCTCTTCCTCTAAACCCTGAAATGCTTCTCTTAGAGACTTGTCAATTGCTGGACAGCTTTTGACCCCGACACCCGTGAACCCAAGTAAGTGGGCTCTAACACGTGAATAGGATCCATTATATCGTAGATTACAGTGATTGCATTTCCACCTTTTGGTACCACTTCCCTTTTCAAACCCCCCAAACACACTAACATGCTTCCATCCCCACTTGTCAGATTCTGGTGTCATAATTCAACTCCGAGCACTGAATTCAAACGAGGACAATCGAAGAAATGAATAATTGAAATCATAAATGTCATCCTTGGCACCAGGAGCAGAAAACAAACACGTAAAGCACGGTAAGTGATCATATAAGCTCAATAACCTAAGATAGCGCACATTCAAGAAAATCAAAGATGTCCACAAAAAAGAATACAACCCTACACTCGACGTGCTCAACTGATGGACTAGTTTGTATGAAATGCAAGTACTTATGAGCTACTCAGACTTGACCATAATCATCTATTTAACTCTTGAATTTAACCATCTAGAGAAATAAACCAAATGATGCCCATTCAAAACGAACATAGAAGAATACTCTCTTATTCGGCGACAGGACTTTTAACTTTTTTCCTACGTCATTAACAACTAGTTGATTCCATTCTAACATTTTTCAGAGATAATTGTCTTTTGCCTCAACGGTTACTAAATCATACCATATCCCACATAATTTTACATGAAATTACAGGTTACAAGTTCAACATATATACAAATACATATATATCTATATATATGTGACAAAGGATATCCCGGAATCTCCCTCTCCTCCATAAAAATTGTGTTGTTGAACTAGAAATCATATATACCAAATAATGAGATTTTCGGGCTATTCTTCCAAAAAAAAAAAAATAAATAAATAAAAAGGAAAGAAAAAGAAAAACAGCAAAGTTGAAAAGATAGCAAAATTTGGGGTTAAAGAAAAAAAAAATCCTAAAAATAAAACAAACAATGGGTAAAGCAGCAAAACGTTTGTCAAGATTATGACAGTAGGATTTTTATTTCCAACATGATTTTCTAGAATTTAGAAATCGAACCCTTTATTTACCTAGTTGAATGAAATAATCGAAAGAAAGGAAAACAATTTTCAATCGGAAGACGAGGAGATGGCAAGAATTTTACCTGAAACGGCAAAAAAGCGTTTTGCTTGGTCGATTCGACTTGGTCGAAACTGGGCGTTTCTTCGTTTAGGGTTTCTTTCCAATAGGCCTCGGCAGAAACTCTCAACCACCTTGTTTTGCCTAATTAGAAAGATCATCATCCATTTTTTGTTTTCGACTCGGCTTTTTTTTTTTTAAGGGTAATTTTGTTAATAAACCTGAATTATATGTCATGTCTTATATTAATCCTGATTTTTGATTTTATACGCTACATCCCCTGAACTTTTTTACTATTATGCCGATGTTCACTCTTAATTTTCTATTAAAAAAACACATTCTGATCGCATGAACTATTTATAATAAAGTCATAATTAAATATATTTTAAAGAAAACTATACCTGGATCAAATAAATTTTTTAAAAAAAAACTATACTTTAATCAAGTTGTATAGCGCAAATTTTACATCATAAGGCTATTTTGATGGTACAATTCCTACCAAAAAGATATAATTAAGATTTTAACCTTAATTAAGCTTACGTGATCTAAAAAAGTGTGTAATTTCCATTCATTTTAATGAAATACCGATATCAAGAGCCATTTTCTAAAAATACAAAAATTTGATATAGTGTAACATATAAAAGTAAAATTAGGGATCAACTTTATATTATTAGCATGATTTAGAGATTATTTGTGAAAATACCTTTTTTTCTTATTATTTGTATACATATATATATGTACACACATATACAATTTCAATCCATACTTCCCAAATCAGCCCTATCCAGTCGTTTGATTAAGTGGTGCACATAAATTATAAGAAAATTATTTAAATAATCATTTTTTTCATCCATTAACAAATATAAAGCAAATTTTTCCCTTTTGATCAACATAACATAAGTTTAAGTTTTATTTTTTTGTCATGTTGGAGTAGTGTCAAATATTCATATCATGTTGGTATAATGATATTTAATTTTATGTCATTCATGTGCTTTTTCATAGTTATTCATCATTTGATGTCATTTTTTTAAGTTCTGTTATTATTATTTTCGATGAATAAAAGTATACAATTTTCTCTATGCTATTTTAGTTCGTAAATAACATATATATACCAATGACTGTATGCAGGAGCGGTTCAAAATAATAGTTTCAGTGGGTGGCGCTAATAAAAAATTTGAGATAATTTTCTTTCTAAAGAAGGACTTGATTACATAATATAACAATTGAATGTGAGCACAATATAAAGTTTTGTTATAAAATGGGTGCATAGTTGAATTATAAATAGATTTTGGAAGTAAAAATTAAAATCGCAATTTGAATGGGAACACAGTTATAACTTTTCTTATAAAATAAAAGCACAATAGAAATTTCTCTTTTTAATGTTTAAAAACGTTTTGCACACAATCCAACTATTCCTGATTGTACTTATTTATCAATATATATATATATATATATTTGTTTGTACACGTTTTCAAGAATTGAAGAGAAAATATCAAAAGAAATTTCAATAACAAAAATCTTGTTAGAATGTGATTATAGATATAACTTAACGGTAAATATTATATTTGACTCTATCTAAACGTATAAAATTTGAATTTTCTATCCTAAATTTAAAAGGAAAAAAAAAAAAAAAAAAGATCTCATCAGAGATGGAGTCAATTGTTGGCAGGTGTACAGCTGCACCACTCAATGGTAAAGAAGATGTTGCTTTCTATTTTTTTAAATGATTTTCAGCCTATTAAGAAGATATGTTGGGATAAAATGGTCTTTTATCACACCCGATTGATGTAGTACACCTTAGTAAAATACAAGTTACAATTCCGTTACTAAATTTACCAGCAAGATGAAATTTGAAAATATTTTAAAATTCAGGACAACAGATATATATATATATATATATATATATATTAAAACTTTGAGGGTAATTTCTTACGAGGTTTAATAACTTGGGGAAAGGCGTAAAATGTATCCTTTTTTTGGCTTGAGAACTCATGGCTGGAAACAATCCTTACCCTAATTAATTCTTATGTTTGTACACAAATTTCACTAAAAATATATTCTTCCTTCCAATTTGACTTTACAGATTTTTTTCCCTTTTCAAACTGTCTCAAAAAAAAAAAAAATTCTCAATTTGTTTCGATTCAATTACGCAAATCATATCCTAGGTTTACATAAATTTTAATACTCAGGATCTTAAAACAAATTAAAATGCAATAATATAAGAGATGACATATCTTGATTCTTGTTGATTTCCTTTAAAGAAATTGCTCATAGATGATAAGTCTAAATATATATATATATATATATATATATATAATTATTATAATTTTCTCTCTTGAGCCTTTTAGGTTTGACATACATTTTAAATGTAGAGAGAACTATCCATATATAGGGTCAGTTTCTAATTAAGACATTAAACCATACATTTAATCAAAATATACCGTTATTAGACAATATCTCTTTATCTTTTTCTTCTGTTTTTTTTTTTTTTCTACACTTGATGATTAAGGATTCGAATTCTGCACTTTTGATGGAATTAGATATGATATTACTACTGAACCTATAACAACACAATATCTTCTTATTAACCAATAAGATTTAAGCACATAATAATTGTAAAAACATAATTACCCATTAGTTAAGTAAAAGATAATTAATTAAAGAAAACCCACACGAGTTATTTAATATATAAAGTATATATGTGGTTACAGATATAGTCTAACAGCAACATTACACATGACTCTACTAAAAAATATAGAATTTGAATTTTCCTATCACAATTTCAATATATATATATATATATATATGTATATTCTCACATCCAATACATACTACCTACCATTTGGCATAATCATTTGAGAACATTTAGAAAATTTATTTGAATGATCATTTCAAACATGCGTTTGTTAAAACAATTAAAAATAAAACATCCAAATATCATTACCTTGTTCTTATTAGATGACAAAAAGTACCTTCCCAAAATTTTCTTACAAAATAAAATTTAAAAATTATTTATGATGTTATTTTTTTTAATCTCTCGTTATATCTTTTTAGATATATATTTGTTTGAAAAACATATTTAAATATTTTTATCTAAATATTATGTTCCGTATATTAACATTTAAATACTAATTTAAATAAAAATTTAAATGTTTATGTTCAAAATTTTTTATTTAAATGTTTTTATGCTAAATATTTTCACTCGGACGCTTTTCATAATCGGATCATACCGTTATAATAAAATCAAAGGAAAGATACATATTATGAAAAGTTTTATTATGAATATTATAATTTATCAAGTGTTAAAATTTTATAAATTTTACAAAATTAAAATAATTATTTTATCATTATTTTTTAACCCTTTGACAAATTAGTTTTTAGTTCAGGATGGATCAAGAAATTTTTTTTAATGATGTGAATCATTTTCCATAAAATCAGGCTGCATGGCTTCCCAAATGGATGATCATGATGACCAACAACGACAACTTCACATCCTTCTTGTTCCTCTAATGACTCGAAGCCATCTCCTCCCTTTCACAGCCATGGCGAGGCTATTAGCCCTCCGAGGCCTCACCGTGACCATCGTCACCGCACCTCTCAACGCGCTTCGCCTCCGAAAACAATCTCTCTTCAGACCCAAAACTCCATTTTCTTGCTCTGCCATTTTCATGGCCGGAATCTGGCTTGCCTCAAGGCTGCGAGAGCTTGGACTCTCTTCCTTCATCAGAACTTGTCCCGAATTTCCACGACGCCTGCGGATTGCTCCAAACCCCGTTGGAGAAATGGATTGGAGTTCAGTTTTTGGGTGAGAATTCGAACAAACCCAGTTGCATAATCTCCGACTATTGCTTTCCTTGGACCGAAAATCTGGCGAAAAAGTTCAAAATCCCCAAGTTTGTCTTCCGGCTAACCTCTTGCTTCTCCGGGGTGCGTAGCCAGAAAATCGCCATTTCTAAGGTTTTTGAAAGTATTAAGTCTGATTCGGAGGCGTTTTTGGTGCCTGGTAAAGCCGATGAGATTGAGTTTAGTAGAGGTCAACTTCCTCTGTGGATGAAATAGAGCGCAGATGACGGTTTAAGAAGCCAAGTTGACCGGTTTAAAGCTTCTGAGCTCTCCTTCAGATGGGGTTTTGGTGAATACTTTTGAGGAGTTGGAGAAAAAGTATGTGGAGGAATATCAGAAGACGAAGAAGAAGAAGAAGATTTGGTGTATGGGGCCTGTTGCAGATTGTTCAGTCGACGCGCACACCAACTGTTCGATGAAATGGCTCAACGAAAGGAACAAGCCGAACACTGTGGTTTACGCTTGCTTTGGAAGCCTGAGTCACTTGTCAAGTTCACAGTTGAAGGAGCTGGCCTTGGGACTAGAGTCGTCTAACCATCCGTTCATCTGGGTGATCAGAGGAAAAGAATATTACACGACGAGACAATTCAATCAGTGGTAGGTTGAGGAGAATTACGAAGAGCGAGTTGAAGGGAGAGGTCTTTTGGTCCGAGGCTGGGCGACGCAGGTTCCGATACTAAACCATCCGGCAGTCAAGGGATTCTTGACCCACTGTGGGTGGATCTCGACGCTGGAAGTCTCTGCTGGGCGGGCGATGATCACGTGGCCCATGTTCCGCGAGCAGTTCCAAAGCGAGAAGTTGATTGTGCAGGTTTTGAAGATTGGTGTGAGAGTTGGGGTTGAGGAAACTGTGGAGTACTCTGCTGGAGAAAACGATGTTAATGAGGAAGCTAGAGATGATGATCGGAAGGGTTTGGTTAAGAAGGAAGATATAAGAAAGGCGATTGACGATTTGATGAGTGAAGATGATGAAGGGAAAGAGAGAAGAAGAAGAAGAGCTAGAGAGGTCGGGGAGATGGCTAAAAAAACCTGTTGAAGAAGGAGGGTCTTCTAACTTGAATATCGCACACTTCATCCAACATATTAGCCAGCAAGTAGCTAGTGACCAGTCATAATTACAAATCCATAACGACCGAGAACAATTTTTTTTTTTTTTTTTTTTTTTTTTGAGTCGTTCCATTGTTAAAATGAAAGAAGATTAATTTACTAATTTCAAATTTTAAGGTTGTCACTTTGGCAAATATTTCTGTGAAGATATATAGTTTAATGGAGACAGAAATGCAATACAATTAGATTCCTTCATCAGAGCTTTTCACTCGGGAAAAAATTCAACTGGGATTCTTGGAAACAAGTCTATCTGGATGAAATCAAACTGATTACGATATTTGCTTTTTTGTTTGTTTGTTTTGTTTATTTTTGTTAGTTACTTTTTGTCACTAATACCCTTGAATTTCTCATGGTTATGGCAATTTAGTGCCTGAAAAATAAAAAACAACTGACCTTCTGAATTTTAAACCATGTAGCAAAAGGCCGTAACGTAATTCACAGCTATTAAATCTAAGGACGGTTTTATCACACATTAGCTTCTTCTGGAGTGGAGATCTAAAATTGGAGATTCCAATTTCCATGGGATCTCAAATTCACAAGAACTTAACCTTGCAAATGAAGGCACTTCTCTCGCTTCTTTAACTTGTCGCGATTGTTATCGAAGCCAGCATTGCAGCAATGGGACGCTGTAAAAGCCGGTTGCAGCAGCGTTATGCTCGTAGGCAGTGTTGGTAGTCATGGCATCATCAATGGCTGGTTTGTCATCTTCATCTCTGTAAGCGGCTTGGAGAGTGTCCATGGCAATATGGACTACGACAAAAAAATATTTCGTGCAGAAGGAGAAGATTAAGGTGTTAACGTGGTCACCAAATCATAAGATGAGATCTCCTGGTCAACCACAAGTTCTCTACCGTCAGAGTATATATCAAATTTGCATACTAGTTCTTGTTTAGTTTTAGTCTTAATTTTTGTGTTCCTTTAAAAAGTTAACTATGTCTCACTATTCATAGTTCAAACTATAATTTAAAAACTCAAATTTTAAAAAATTATATCTTTGCATAACAAAGTCTAAATAAGAAGATTTTTTTTATAAAAAAAAAAAATTACATAAAATTTCAAGACAAACAAAATCCATATTAATATATTTTTTTTCTAAAAAAATTTCAAATTTTTTCACTTTTAAATTCCAATCAACCAAGCGCATACTCAATTCAATTTAAAATTTTCAATTCAAACAGATGTCCAAACGCATGCATAACATAATTTAATTTTCCAAAGACACCATATTACTATGAATCTTGTACTATACAAGCCCTTTGAAATGCCTATTAAAAAAAATCTCTTTAAATGAATAAATACTAGAATATTTAGAGATGACAATGTTCCTGTAGAGCTGGTTAAAGTTGAGTCCTGCGAAACTTCTGTCCTAACTGGAGGAAGTAGGATACAATATTTAGAGACAAGAAAGATGATGAGATGAGAACGGGATGGGATGGATGTCATTTCACAAACCATGTATAAATTTAATTAAGTTAGGCTCTATTATTAATAATAATAATATTATTATTATTATTATGGCTTGCAACAAATCAGCTTGCCAAAATATTAAGCAAAATCAGGTTTCCCAAAAAGTTACGCTATCACATGTTCACACTACAGTCTTTGTAGAGATAAAAAGTCCAAATTGTGGACTCCTGTCTTTCTCTCTCTGTCGACTTGAGGGTGGACTTTACATTTTTAGGCGAAAATAAATATAATATTATCACTGTGTTATATGTATGTAATAGCGAGTCATTTTTAGGTTATGTTTGCTAAATTAATTTAAATTTAATTTTTTTTATCTAAGTTTTATCTTTTCTGAAAAATCAATAAAAATTATAATTAATTTTTAAAAGATCAACTAACTCTAACTTATAAATTTCTCCGATCATAATACCAAACCGAGACTAAATTTATTGGGTGCAAGACTATTTAGGCCTCCACTAAATTTTTAGGAACACTCACTAGGCTGGCATCCAACCGTCTTGCAGGGAAGAGAGAAAGAGAAAGAGAATAAAGGGACAATCCAAGATATTATTCGGTATAATTTAAGATACTATCCGATACAACTTAAAATATTAATCATTATAAGTGCAGTTCATATATGATAAAAATGAGATGTTGGACATGATAATAGTCATAACTTTTAAAATGTTCAAATGTTTGCACTTATCTTGTGAAAAAATTTCAGTTATGTACCCACGAGAAAAATTTTAATACTCTTATTCAATACTTAGAGTTTATTTAGTAAATGAGTTGAGTTTAAAAATTTTAAGTTTGAGTTGAAAATTTTTATTGAATTTACAGAAAAGATAAATTTTTTTAAAAACAATAAAAATAAAAAATAAAAAATATATTTTAATTAAAATGAGATGGAATATCAAACAAGTTCTTGAAATTCATTACCATTTCCTTGCTCATTAAAAAAAATATATATATATATATATATATATGTCTCCACCTGACAAGAACCTTAATTACACATGTTCTTCGGATTATTTCGGTCTTTTGACAACCGTACATATGTCAGGTAAATATTAAAATCTGATTCCTGCCATCATCTGCAAACAAACTAGGACAATTACAATAAATGATACTGTTGTAAGGGGAGGGGCATTAAGGTCCTTTTGTCCTTTTCGTTATGTTTTAGTAATGGAAAAAAGTTTATTAACACCCTATTTTATTTTCTCACCTTTTCTTGCTAAGTTTTTTTATTACAGAATTAACAACTAATAAAATTACTCTTAAGGGGAAAAATATTTTTAAAGAATACTCTTCACACAATTATTTTAACGACTAAAAAGACATTTAACCTTGTAAATACATTGATTATTGGAAAAAGAACACAAATTGACGTCCAATACCTTACTAAAAATGTTTTTTTGGTAAATACTAATAATATGAACTTTGAAAGCAATTGAAAACCTAAGTTTTTTTTTCCTTCTTTTTTTTTTTGTCCCTAATCTTTGATGGGCCGTGTGTATTACCCACAAATAAGTCTATTTCTTTCTTTTTATCAATTTGGAATCGGGGTGTCAAATACATTATATTCATTTATTTGCGAGAAAACATCTGCCTTTCAAAACGAGGAAAATAAATTCTTTATTATTATTTTTCAATAAAAGAGAATTGCTTTAAAAAGTAATTATATCCTTGGAAACGATACACAAGTCCTTACTTCAAGTTATGTGATTGAAGTTTTATATTTGGCTCAAGGTGTATATGCGAATTAATGAGCATATAATTTGTACGAAATATCTAGAGAATCATAGGAGAAAATAGGATTTGAAGAAACGAAAAAAACAATTATTGAAATGTAAAAGAATAGGAAAAATAAGTAGGGGAATACCGTGCTTGTTGATGAGTGAATGAGTTGAAAGAGAGGAAATTTTACAATTTAGTTTGTATGGACTTTTTTAAGAATATTAAGGGGTGTAATAAGTAATGGTTAGAATTTATAATTTTAATGATGAGTAGTTTGAGAGGGTGTATAGAAAGAAGAATAGAGGGTGGAGTGTGAACAGACCTTCCTTCTATAATTTTTATTCATATATTTGTGTCTTTAAAAACATATTTTTTTCTCTAAAAAAAAAAATCATTTTTGGAGGAATAATGCAATGATAACATTAAGGGGTGTTTGGTGTATAAGTTGAGTTTGAGTTGAGTTGAGATTTTTAAATTTAAATAGTAATTTTTTTAACTTTTTCAAAAAAATTAAAATTTTTTTTTAAAAAAATAAAAAATATAATGAAAAAAATATAATATAATTTAAAATGAACCAATATATCAAACGTGATTATTTTTTGTTTTTGTTTTTGTTTTTTTTTTAAATCAAAAGATGATTTGAGGATCACAGGCTGTACTAATACAAGATTAATTGAGGAAAAAATATCAACAGTTGATTTGACATGTGCATTGAGGCTGTCCACTCGCATGTCTTTTGCACAAATCATGTACTTTTTTTTTGAATATTTTCTTTTAAACTAAGGGAGTATTTGATTTGTTATCTAGTATTCAAAATTTTCATATGGGTTAATTTTTTTTATGAAAAAATAAAAATTATAAAATAATTTTTAAAAAATTAATTAATTTTAATTTAGAAATTTTGTTTTTAATTGAGAAATCAAATGAAAGTTAAGTTAGGTTCTCTTATTATTATTATTATTCGTTTTTAATTTTTTTTAAGGAGAATCAGTTTCTGATTTATTAATTAATTTGAATTGAAATATTTTAATTATAATTATTTGAATCTTTAAAATAATTAAGGAATTAGTTGATTTTTTTATAAATATATAAATATTAAGTTAAAATTTTAAATTAGATTGGTGAGCAGTGAAATATTTACTTAGCTTGAAATAGATGGCAAAAAAAAAAAAAAAAAAATTTTTGCTTCACCGTTGGAAGCGCGTACGGTCAACAAAAATGGGCAGGTATCGTCTTCAAAACCAACACTCTCTTTGACTTCTAATGGCCGTAGATTTGGGAGTGGGCATTAGTTATAGACATGAGATATGCGTGTATATATATATATATATATATATAGGAATTATATATTATATATTATCACTTCAATGTGTCAGCACTGTTATTAATTCCTATTCCAGCACCGAGAGGGAGAGAGAGGGAGAGAGAGGGATCAGATAGGGAGAGAGAGATGGGAACCGTTTCAACAAGCTCTAAACCAGTATACGAGGGAGAAGAAAAACTCATCTTGAAAGGGAACTAGATGCCGGTGCTCTTTTTGTTCTCAAATCCAAAGGTACGCAGAGATATATATATATATATATATATATATCCCTCGTCTCTATTAATCCCTTTTATATTCTTTTTAATTTCGAGAGCTTTAATTAAATCTGTCGCCTTTTACCTGCTGAACTAGACGAAGAGACTTCCCCTCTATATTATTTTTTGGTCTAGACATGTTTTTAGTCTTCATTAATTTATAAGGTCAATGTTTAAAAATTTGCAGGATCATGGGTGCACTGTGGATATCACTTGACAACTTCAATTGTGGCACCACCTCTCTTGAGTCTCCCGTATGCTTTCACTTTTCTTGGATGGAAGGCTGGGATTTTCTGTTTGGTGATCGGAGCTCTGGTGACTTTCTATTCTTACAACTTGATCTCTCTTGTTCTCGAACACCATGCTCAATTGGGTCGCCGCCATCTTCGTTTCAGAGACATGGCTCATGACATTTTAGGTACCATACTCATACATACAAATCTACATATACTCTTCTTTTTTATTAAAATGTTATTGGCACAATCTTATTTAGGGATGCTAATGGGATGGGAAGGTGGTGTATGCTTTCTACACTCCAATATCCATCCCATATCCGCATAATTTAAGCATATGTATAAGGAAATAATTCATGTTGAGGTGTTATATTCATATCATATCTACTTATTTATTAAGAATTAAAAAAAAAACCTCCAAACAAATTTAATTGAAGTTTTCAAAAAAATTTAGCAACATATAATTGAAAAAAATATCAAGATTAGGAATCCCCATTTGGTTGTTTTTTTCTTCCCTATGATATATTATGATATATTATGATACTTTGTTTCATGGATTTTCCCTTCTCAAAAGTTTTGGACCCGTTTGGATTAATGATTAGAGTTAAAACTATATATATAAGATGGTGTTGAAATGTGAGTTTGATTAGAATGTAAGTTAAAAATAAACTGTGATATATAAATAATGTAAAAATTTAATATGTATTCAGAAAAAAAAATATATATATATTATTTTTTTGTTTTTAAAAATTATTTTATTTTGATTGAAAGTAAAAAAGTTATAAATTTTTAAAATTTAAATTTTGTTAAAAATATAAAAATTAAAAAAAGAAAAAACAAGATATAAATATGAGAGTTTCCAAACCTTGTTTTTATTTTTATTTTTATTTTTATTTTTATTTCTTTTGAGTATCTGTCTTTCTGAGTAGAATAGGTAAAATTTCAAGTAAAGCCGTGTTCCAAACAGAGCTGTCCTTTCGAAGCAATAAATAGTGAAACAATTATTGCAATGGGTATGGCAAATAAAGCAATCCAGTACGGCCAGCGGGAAGCGTTGTATTGCCGTTGGATCAAATTTGCGGTTCTGATTTTTAAAGGGTGCTATTCATTCTTGGTATAGTCTAATTGAGTAGGTAGACTTTTAAAAATCCAGAAAGAGATTTATGAGTGTTACTTAGGACTCTTACAATAGTGTGCTTTCTTTATCTACTTTGGGCAGTCAGAAATGTTCATTGGAGTTGAAATTTTCTTAATTTTTTAAAAGTCGTCTGTTTCATAATTTTATTTTAAATTTATATCTTTTTTCCTCAGTCTTTCATAATCAACAAAACTTAAAAATTTAAAAATTTACTTTTTTATTTTCATGTTAAAATGATTATGAGATGATTATTCTTTCAAATTACGCACAATAACGGGGATAACAAAACAAGATTTACATATTTTTTCTGAACACATTTCAAATTTTTATATCATTTCCTATCTAAAAGTTCATTTCTAATTCACATTTCAATGAAATATATATTTCTAAATATTTAGTCATTTCCAATCATTAAAACTCAAAAAATTTCAATTTTAATCAATGCTTCAAATAGACCCTTATTTTTTTTTTTTTTGAGTATTGTTAAGATTCAAGTGCTTACACTCTCCACTTATTTTGATGTGAATATTGCTAAGATTCATGTGCTTAAAGTTTTATTTTATAAACACATTTTGATTTTTAGTCTCATAAAGTCACAATCAGGATTGTTACTCGAAAATGAGATTTTTTTTGAAACGAATATGAGATATTTTTATGTCACAACCATCTCTCAAGTGTTTTTGTATAATAGTTACGGCTTGGTGTCGAGTCTCTCATTACAAGTCTAAATAGTCATTTATTTTAGTTCTTTAATGCCCGTGCAACAATTACAATAAATTTCTAAAAATATATATATAAAAAAAGTCTTTAATAGTTCTCTTTACATTCCAATTTCAAACCATCGTCACCGTAAGCTAGAAAAACAAATTAAAAAACGAAAAACAAAATATATAAATTAAGGAAAAAAAAGCTAGAAATAACTTATAAAATCAAAAACAAAAGAAAAGAAAGCAGACCATACCTATATTTTGCTCCATCTTTTTTATCGTTAATTTTTTTTTCAAGATCTCCCTCAATAATAATAATAATAATAATAATAATAATAATAAACTTTTCTCTGGTGATACAGAGATAAAGATATATAAATAAAAATGATCACGATAATTAAAAATAAAAATTAAAAAAAACAAAGAGAGAAAAAAACCCAACAGGGAAAAAAAGATTGGAGAAAAACAACAAAACCAAAAACAGATTTTATTATTTTTTTATTTACTTTTTTTACAAAAAAAAAAAAAAGAAAAGAAAAGAAATAAATTTTAGTTAGATTATTACATACAAAATACAAAAACTAACTATAATATCTAAAAAAATAAAATCCATTAAATGAAAAAGTCAAAAAAACCAAACACAAATAAAAAAAGGGAATTAAAAAAAAATTGAAAATCATTAAAAAAATTATAACATAACAAAAATATGAAAAAAGATGAATAAAAAAACTAAACTTTAAAATTTAAATATTAGAAAGCAGAAAAAAAAACTGAAGAAAACAAAAGGAAAAAAAAACTAAAATGGAAAAAAAAAAGATTAAAGAAAAACAACAAAATCAAAATCAGACTTTATTATTTTTTTGTTTATTGTTTTTTACAAAAAAAAAAAAGAAAATAAATAAATTTCAGTTATATTATATACATACAAATATTACACTTTAACACATCTTCAAT
This sequence comes from Ficus hispida, assembly GCA_025413025.1. NCBI lineage: Eukaryota > Viridiplantae > Streptophyta > Magnoliopsida > Rosales > Moraceae > Ficus > Ficus hispida. The sequence continues at coordinate 3,159,829 of CM046363.1, forward strand.
GGACAAAATCAAAAATGCACATTAAAAGGGTAATAATGTCCAGTTATTGTAGCTATCAGAAAAACAACTACAAAAGAAGGGTTAAATCATCCATAAATAATTTTAGAAGGATAAAGTTATCCTAACACTGTAGTAAGCTAAAAAGTAACTAAAATCCAAGGGCAAAATTATCAATTGACCAAAAAAAGAAAAGGTAAAACCGGAATAACATTGTAGCAAAGAAAAAAAGCAACTACAAAGGAAGGGCAAAATCATCCATTAATAATTTTAGAAGGACAAAGTTGTCAACACTGTATCAAACAATAAAAGTAACTAAATCCTAATGGCAAAATTGCCAATTGACCAAAAAAAGAAAAAGGTAAAACCGGTATAATACTGTAGTAAAGAAAAAAAATAATTAGTGATAAAGGATAAAAAGTCATTAAACTGTAAAAAAAGAAAAGCAAAAGTTACTGTAGAAAAAATAGTAAAAGTTTGTAATCTTTTAGTATGTTATAATAATATGAAAAAGAGATATTTGCAAGGGAAGGTGGGAAAGAATTTTGTTAAAAAGAAGATGTATAAGCCTGTGTTTGGATCGCCGGTTAGAGATGGAAATTTTAAGTTGAAATTGGTTGACTTTTTAAAAACTAATTATAATTTTTATTAAATTAAAAAAAATAAAACTGAGATGAAATAATATAGTTTAGATAGAATTAAAATAAAATATTAAACAAACTGGTAGTCTAGAAACTGAGAGGGGAATAAAAAAATAAACAAGAGAGAAAGAAACATCAAGACACACGACGAACGTAAGCGTGGACGACACCTTGTGGTGCTGTCCAACTTCGAAACCACTTGCTTGAAGCTTTAGCCTATGTTTGATTGGAATGAAAGAAAACCAAAAGGACAAGAAAAAATAGTGTAAGAAAGTGAGAGGAAAAAAAAAAGGTTTTGTTGTTCTTTTTAATTATTTGATATTAAACGAAGGTAGAGTTAATTTTTGTTATTTGATATTGCAATTGAAAGTGAATGGAAAAAAGAAGTATTATTTATGCAATTATTTTTTCACTCATAATTTCTTTTGTCTTTAAGGATTTTTATAAAATATAATGATTTAGTAATTTTAAGGTGCAATTGGGACTTTAACTTCATAAAGAGTTTTCCGAGTCTTTTATCCAAAAATAAATCAATTTTACTATTTATATATTTTAATTTCTCTTTTTTAGGTAAAAATAAAACTGAAATTTTAAAAGTCCACAATTTTTTTAATTGAAGTCAAATGAGATGATTTTTTTTTATTATAGAATGACGATAAAAATAAAATAAGTTTCATATTATTTTTTTTTTCCTAACACATTTCAAATTTTTACATTTTTATTTCCAAATGATTAATTTTCAACCAAACTCAAATTTTCAAAACTTCACTCATTTTCAATCAAAGCATTTCCAAACTTCTAAATTCAGTTAGTGATTCAAATGAGCTCTTATTAATTTCGCCTTTTGACAACATTTTCAGTTTTAAAAATGTGGGTCCCACGGGTTTTTAATCCTTCCTACTTTCATTTTCCTCCACAAATCACTTCAACCAAACACCGTAAGCCATCCTAAAATCCCTCCATCTTCTTCCTTATTTTCACTTTTCATCCCTACCAAACATAACATTAATATCAAAGTTTTCCAACTAATATGAGGCACCATCCAAGTTTAGATTCCTAGTCCCAATATTTCGGACAATAAATCAGTATCTTAGTTGAAATTTGACCTTTCATATTTATAATTAGAAGTTATAATTAAGATAATAAATAAACAAAATGTGCTGATTAAGCCGGAATCTTACAAAATGACCTTTAAATTACTCACTCACATGAAAAAAAAGGATATATATGTTTATATATATATATTTATAATAGAAAAATAAAACAAAAAGATTAATAGTAAGTAAAAACAAGGTTAGGATAATTTTAGAACTTATTTTAGCAAATATCCACTTGAAATTTATGCACCCAAATTTCTATCTATATCCATCATCAAATAACGGATTTTGGTTGGAATCGTCTTAATGTTTTTTGACGGAAAAATAAAGAAAAAACACATGAACTTGAACGAACTTGGCAAGCCATCTTTTAAAATAGAGTTAGAATAAGAGAAGATGTAGTCTTAATACCAACAAATTGTCAATGACAGGACCTAAATGGGGTCGTTATTATGTTGGCCCTCTTCAGTTCATGGTTTGCTATGGTGCTGTTATTGCTAGTACACTTCTTGGAGGACAATGCATGAAGGTAAATCATCTAATTCCTTTTTTTTTTTTTTTTGTGGTTAGATCTGGAATTTGTCCGACTTCGCAAAATTAATAAGCTATTGTGTTGTTTACATGTGAATTGAGTTCTCTCTCTCCTTGAGCTAATTTTTGGGGATGAGTTCTACCTAAGCGCATTTTACATGGTACCAAAGTCATGCTGTGTAAGAAGGTGTCAGAGTATGAATTTTTTTACAAGATTTTTTGAAAGATGATATTCATTCAATTTTTTGTTGGGTTTTTGAATTGGGTGGTTAGGGGACTCGAATTCTATACCCTGTGATGGAGTTATGTGTGAAATTATCATTAGGCTGTGTTTGCAACCACGATCTTCATTCTTTGTCGTTAAAAAAGAAAAAAAAAAACTAGCGATTTCTGAGTTCTTGATCATCCTCTTTTTGTTTCTGCAGGCAATTTACTTGCTTTCACACCCACATGGGGCAATGAAGCTTTATGAGTTTGTGATCATATTTGGATGCTTTATGCTGATTTTAGCCCAAATCCCATCTTTTCACTCTCTGAGGAACATCAATTTGGTGTCCCTTATTTTAAGCCTTGCCTACAGTGTCTGTGCCACTGCTGGTTCCATTTATATAGGTATTGTATCTATCTAATCATGATATATATGTAAATATGTAAAAAGTCCTGAAGGAAACAAAACACACATTTGTCAGGAAATTCCTCAAAGGGACCAAAGAAAGATTACTCCATCACCGGCGATACACAGAGCCGCGTCTTTGGTGTGTTCAATGCCATTGCCATTATCGCCACGTCGTATGGAAATGGTATCATTCCTGAAATTCAGGTTCGATAAAATCATCCTTACAATGTCTCATTTCAGTTTCTCTACTCGGAATATCGTCTAGAGAATAATGAAGAGCTAACAATGGTGACAGGCAACATTGGCGCCACCGGTAAAGGGAAAGATGTTCAAGGGTTTATGTATCTGCTATACTGTTGTGACTGTGACGTTCTTTAGTGTCGCAATCTCTGGCTATTGGGCGTTTGGCAACAAATCCGAGGGCCTAATACTTAGCAATTTCTTGGTGGATGATAAAGCTTTGGTCCCGAAATGGTTCATCCTCATGACCAACATCTTCACTATACTCCAACTATCAGCTGTTGGTGTGGTGAGTACTAAAAAAATAACTAAATTTTTTAAAAGAAAGTTGTCTACAAATTTTAGCCGCCAATTGATCTGACAAAATTTAATAAGGTTCATCATAAGAACTAGCCATTTACCGAGAGGCGATTTAGTCACAATAGCAGTGAAAACAACATTTCTTGTTAATGAATGGCAATATTGCTTGTTTAACAGGTTTATCTGCAACCCACAAATGAAGTGCTAGAAAGAACATTTGGAGACCCATCAAGCCAAGAGTTCTCTTGTAGGAATGTCGTCCCAAGGGTAATCTCTCGCTCGCTTTCAGTGATCGCAGCAACAACCTTCGCGGCAATGCTTCCGTTCTTTGGAGACATCAACGCAGTGATTGGAGCTTTTGGTTTCATGCCTCTTGACTTTATCTTGCCTGTGGTTTTCTACAACTTGACGTTGAAGCCTTCAAGAAAAAGTTCCATTTTCTGGCTAAACTCGTCAATAGCTATCATCTTTTCAGTATTGGGGGTCATTGCAGCAGTTGCGGCAGTGAGACAAATAAGCCTTGATGCCAGTAATTACCGCTTATTTGCTAATGTTTAATCACGTACCTTGCTATAGTGCCTTTACTAGAATCATATTTACAGATGCATAATTTAAGTTTCAGTTTTACGTAGCAATTGTGCTGGCATTGCTCAACATGAATTATCAGAGATCAGTCTCTTGACAAGCTGCTAGGTAGTCATAGATGATCGTTCCTTTATCCATTATTTTGATAGTTTGATTGTGTGTGTTTGTGTGTCTATATATGCATTTATACAAGAACTGATTAATTTGACGTCTGTGAGCTGAGATAATGAAAATTTTTAAGTGAACAAAAGAAAGGGTCAAGTTTGGAGTATACAAACTGAAGAACGTCCTACTAGATGGAGATGGGGTGGTGAAGCAGTAAGGATGTCTTTTCTTATATATCCCCTAGGATGTCCCCAAATCCAATACTAGATGGCCCAAATCAAAGAGTCTGCTGGTCAATGGATTAGACCATTCCCGTAACATTGATGGACCGCAGGATTTCTTCTATGTATGATGGTACTAATGATCCTTAATATTTAAAAGGAAAAAAATATGCTGGACTTCTTGCAAATCAACAAGAGAATACAATGTCTAGAGTCCCATGTTATATTTAATCTAGACATTGTAAATTTGATTTGATTTTTTTATTTTTTTATTTTTAGAAAAGCTATTATAAATCCATATTGTTTTAAAATAACGTAACTAGCGAAAATTGTGGTGCTTTCACATTGACACCTTTCTAGCTATTTCTCACTGCAAAATCCCTATTGGATCAACATGCTCAACAGAGCTCCAAAACTAACATACCAAGTCCTCATGAGTAGCTTATTGATTTATTTGAAAGTTCTCATGCTAAACGGCTATATAAACTACCGAAAAAACACTAGTCTGCTATTTTTTTGGCTTGAACAAAGCACGAAGTTAATACAACAACAAAGAACAAGAAAATCACATGCGACGGTGTCAAACTTGTCATTGAGAAATTCTCTGCCTAATAAGATCCATCTCTCTCCTCTTTAGCCCTCTACAAACCTGAAGTAAAAAACATAGAAATTCATTATCACTTGCTCTTGATCAGCTTATGCTTGTTAAATTTCTCTTTGTATGTATCACGCACACGCGCACAAACACAAGAAGTATGGTTCTCAACAGACAGCTTTTGTCGAGAGAGAGAGAGAGAGAGAGAGAGAGAGAACCGTCTAAAGTGAGCATAGCCGGATTTGATGTCAAGAGAAGGTTTTTCATCAGGCATTTCTAGGAAGTCATTCTCATCACCAACATCAAGCGGAGAAGTATGGTTCATGTGTTGGCTTGCAGCAACGGGATTGTCTTCCTCGCCTTCGGTTGACGCCAGAAATGAAGATGTTAGATCATCATCATCAGCAGGAGCCTTTTGTTCCGGAATTCTTCCTAGATTCAGACCATTAACTGCACTGGCAGCCATGGCAGCTTCGATGGAAATCCTCCTCAGTTGGCTGCTGATGTTTTGCTTGAAAGTTCCTAGAATGAGCTAATAAATCAAAGCAAAACCAATGTAAGTCTCATAGCAATTTAGTTGTGATTCAAGGACTAATATAGGGGATTTGGCTCCTTGATTTAAAGCATTCTAGTCAAAGTAAGAACAACAGATAGAGATTTATTGGTTTGAGAAATGGTAATTAATAGGATTTCTTAGAGCATCTCCAACCATTGCCGAATCAATGTCACTGTTCAATTTCGATATTGGAGCGAAAAAATTACTATATAATAAAGTACTATTTTCATATTAACTTTGTAAATGTTATATTTAGTGACATCTTTGGTATGAAAAAACCTATATATATATATATGCAGTTTCATATCTGACATTTTATAAAATAACATTTATAGTTTTTTTCGAACATTAATATAACAACTAGTTGATTAATAATACATGTCTTTTACACCTAATAATTCTAAATTGTACAATATTACAAAATTCTATATAAAGTCGTTATGAATTAATAAATTGTTACAATAATCTAAATAGAAAGTTAGAACGATCAGAGCCGGACTTAAGGCATAGTTACATCTACATATATGTATTTAAGTGTACATGCTATACAAGAAAGAAAGAGAGAGAAAAAGGAAAGAAGGAAAATAAAGCTTACTTGAATAGGGCATGCAGCTATCAATGAAACAACAGCACCGCCAAAAACTTCACCATTGGGCTTAGACAGTAAAACGGTTAGCTTACCAATCTTATACTGCCTTGACCCACTTGTTGAACCGAATACTTGCGATCCCTTCAGAGAAAGGATCTCAAATGGGCCCTGCAACAGGGAAAAAAACAAACAAAATTGTTAGACCGTTAATAGTGATGACTACATTTTTACGTATGAATGTGAGTACTCACAGGTACCCAGCCTAATAAGGTAAATTTGAGATACTATATAAATATGGGGCCCCTAGTCAGGTGCGGGGGGGCGGTGGGGGCAGCTTCTCTCCCCGCCTATTAAAGACATTGATTAGTTTATTTATGTTCATTTTGTTCATCAAACATAATTTAAAATAGGCCTTTTTACATGGCTACCTTCCCTATATTTCTCTGTGTCTTTTTTGTTTTGCTTAAATTGGACCCTACTAAAACTCCCTCACTTGCAGAGGTGGTTGTTATTTGATTTATCATAGGAACTAGAGAATCTTTTTCACTTGAAATCCAATTCGAGTAAAAAATGTCCCCAGTCAAATTAGGGTTGAATGCAATTGATTTTGAAATTTGAGGAGTCCATTTATCAAGATTTTAGTTTAAAAACTGATTTGCCAAACACGAGAAGTTAGCAGACATTCATTCAAGTAAGCCTTTTACACAAAATCTCCTAGAGGTGTGATAGATCTACCAACTCAATTTTCTCCCAGAATGGCATTCAACAGAAGGAAAAAAAAAAAAAAAAAAAAAAACCGCATTAGGAATCAGTATGTTTTAAATGTTCGACTCGTTTTTCTTTTTTGCTCTTGTAATTGCCAATTTCCTTGCACTATACTTTTCTCATTCAAACTAGGGTAATTCTTGAGACATCTAATATAAAAAGAGTACTAACACATTTTCTGAGTTCAATCCACTTGACACATTCAGGAAACAAAACGGAAAAAATAAAATTAAACAGGGTTCAAAAAGTGAAAGATTCATGCCTCATATCTCGAAAATACTCTCAGTGAAGATTGGCTAAGAGTTGCGGCGGAAACTGTGCCGGTGGCAGAAAGAATGCAAAGAGCTCGAGAACTGCGGATTTCGGAGAAGGCAACTATCTTGCAAATAACATCCTGAAAAACAAAAGTATATGAACAAGTAAGAGACGTTTGATGTGTGTCTGATACAATAAAAAAACAAGCAATGAACAGCTGAAATTCAGAGGAATCTATGAGAATTTTGAGCTTTCGTTTGGATTATTGGAAACTATCCTAATATTATGAGAATAGTTACTTACAAAATTAGCAATGATAATGTTGGAAATTGAAGAAGAGATTATCAATTCTAACTCTTGTTTTTCTCTGGATTCTCATATGTAGAAATCAAACCCTAATTCAATCATGTCCGCTTGTCAAGCAAATAATTATTTAATTGCAAAACTTCTAAGTTTATTATACATTATAAATAGAATTGTATTGTTTTCGGCACATCCTAATCCTGTTTTATCTTCAATTTTTTTTTTTCCCATTTATTTTCCTTTCCAAACACATTATTTTTCCCATTACATTCATGACAGTATTGTAAAAAAGACTTCAGATTATTACATTGTAATGGATGATGTTTGGAATTTAAAGTTTTTTTGTTTAATATTTTACATCTTGTTAATAATTTAACTTGATTTTAAAAAATAAAGATTATATTCCAAATTATGAAAGACAATATAATCACCAATTCACACAAAAAGCCTCCTAATACATAAAACTCAATCTTGATAGAATCGTTTACATTAGGAAACTCAAATGACAAACATGGAGAAATAATATAAACGGACTCCAGTAAATAAGAGACAACGCCTAAAAGGTATACAAAATATTTTTACCTGGCTATTGCTAATTTTAACTTAGTGAAATACTAAATACAAACTTTTATAATCTATCACCGATATAGAAAATGTCAATAGACAGATCATAGGAAAAAAAAAAAAAAGTTGCCATTAATAATAACCGAAAAAAAGCCAAATGATCTAACTTACCTCCCCAATTTCAACAGCTATTACATGAGGAGTAAAGCTTCCACGAGCAGTGGCAGCAGCAAGGCCACCTTCAACGAAAGAAGTTGTACATGAAACAAGCATTTTTATTGGAAAAAAAAAAAAACAAATAAATACATTATCAAAACTATTTTGACAGCATAAATTATTGAAAGGAAGCGTAAAAGAATGCATAAATTATATTGGCAAAAAGTTCAAATCAATAGATATTCTATTTACTTGAACTCAATAAGAACTTTTAGTTAAATTAATTGATTATGTGCATATCTATACATACAAATGTACTCATATAATTTTATATATATAATTGATTATTTGTCTGTTTTGCATCAATACACATACAATTTCCTAAAAACGAAAAACAAAAAACCATACGCACATGTAATACAATATTAAATAAAATTAATAGACCTCAAGTAGTCAATTAACATTTTGGAGTGACTAGTGATGAAGTTCTTTTACAGCCAAAAAAAAAAAAATGTATTGTCTACCAATATTGGAAGGGTGTGCGTTGATTATTTTGGAATTTTTGATAAATGAATATTTTGGAATTGGTAATGCTGAGTTCTTTATTGGAATTTTTGATAAATGAATATTTTGGAATTGGTAATGCCGAGTTCTTTCTTTTTTATTTGTAGCCAAAAAAGAGAGAGAGAAAAAAAAAAGGACATGTAATAATCAATAAATTTGATAGTGTCGACGACGTCAAGTGGAAAAAAGAAAAAATAAATTCAGAAAACTGCTTGAGACAATAGTTAATCATATTAGTTGCAAAATTTGATTAAACTAATAATCTAAACGCATTGTGATAGTAGTTATAGCAAAACAGTAACGTAAAAAGAAAAAAAAAAAAAAAAAAAAAGGAACCCATAGCCTTCATTTTAATTATTTTCTTTTCCTTGACAATGGCACAAACATTCCCATAAAAAAAAAAAAAAACAAAAAAAAATTTTGACTTTGAGTGGGGCCAAAGTAAAAACTTTCAAGATATATGTGACTTTATTTGGAATTCAAAAAAATTAAGTGGGACATGTGCCATTTGGCCATATCTGTTACTGAGCACGTGAAAGGTTTACATATATATCCATATTTATACATATACTATTATTAAATGAGACTCACTCTCATGTTTCTTGTGTGGCTGATTCTGAGTCTCAAAACAATTTTGTTTGATTCATTGTTACTTAAATACTTCATCCAATATCAAAATTGCAGGAAAAAAGTTAAAATAAATAATCTTTTTTCAAATAAATATAAAAGGATTTATGATTATCAGTAATGGTGAGGATTTGATTTCAAATGATCTTTGAACTAGAATACTATAATACATATGTCTCATATTGGAGGTTAAAATGTGAGAAAAAAATATATCATGAGAAATATTGTGGACAAATCTGACAAATATGTATTCATTAGAAGGCATGAATATTGATCACTATGAGCTTCACATCAACGTTCGGTAGCGCATTAGGGTTTGCTAAAGTCTTTTAACGCCGTACGGTACAATTTTATATCATTATCACCTTAACCAGAACTGTAAATACCAGCATTGACGGAGTTTTTGAAGCTACAAAAATATTCGTAGAATATCGGAATTGGCATTAAATGAAATATTAGTATTAAGAAAGGGGGAGTCTGTGGTAGAGACCTTTCTATGGTCTCTATCGGTAAAGTCCTTTTTTAGACAGTTGAGATTCAATCGAACGGTTAAAACGTTGATGGTGTACGATACTTATCATACATCTTACCTCATATAATCCTTCCCACCCAAAGTCTTCTACGTTGCCGGTAATTTTCTCGCAGCCAGCGACGGACGCCGGCGACTCACCCTCGACGCCAACGACCCACCTCCGGCCCCAGTCCCGGCTACCGGCGACCATTTTCTCTCTCTTCCCCTTCCCTTTCCCCTTTCTTCTCTTCTCTCTCTTCCCTTTTCTCTCTCTTCTCCTCTCCCCCAATGCCGGTGACCCACCTTCGGCCCACCCACCATCGGTCACAGGACCGGCCGGCCGTCGGCGACCTTCCTCTCTCTTTCTCTTCTCTTCTCTCTCTCTTCCCCTCTCTTTCTTCCCCTTTCTCTCTCTTCTCTTCTCTCTCCTGCGGCCCTCCCCCGCCGGCCCCCAGCCCGGTGAGCCCCCCACCTCCGGCACCCCCCTCCCTCGGCCTCCCCCCACCCCCCGCCCCTCCGGTACCCCCCTCCCCCGGCCTCGCCCCACCCCTCGACCCCCGGCACCCCCCCGGCCGCCCTCTTTCTCTTCCCCTTTCTCTCTCTTTTCCTTTCTTCTCTCTCTCTTCCCTTTTCTCTCTCTCTTCTGACACTCGTCCCCCACCCCTGGCCGCCCGGCGCCCCCCACCCCCACCCGCGACCCCCCCCCTCTCTCTCTCTCTTCTCTCTTTCTCTTTCTCTTCTTACGTCGCTTTCTCTATCTCTTCTCTCTTTCTTCTCACTTCGTCGGAAGGGTCGTCGAGGGGGGGGGGTGCCGGGGGTCGGGGGTGGGGGAGGCCAGGGGAGGGGTGTGCCGGAGGGGTGAGGGGTGGGGGAGGTTGGGGGAGGGGGGTGCCGGAGGTGGGGGCTCACCGGGTTGGGGGCCTGTGGGGGAGGGTCGTGGGAGAGAGAAGAGAAGAGAGAGAAAAGGGAAGGAAGAGAGAGAAGAGAAGAGAGAGAAAGAGGAAGAGAGAGATAGGGGGTCGCCGGCCGGCCGGTGGTGGGGGCCGGAGATAGGTTGCTGGCGTCGGGGGTGAGTCGCCGGAGTCGATCGCCGGCAGCGAAAAGATCGCTGGCGGCGGAGAAGACTTTGGGTGGGAAGGATTATGTGAGGTAAGGTGTATGATATGTATGATACTCCAACAACATTTCAATTAAATCTAAACGGTCTAAAAAATGGATGTATCGGTAAAGACCCCACAGACTCTCCCATTAAGAAAAACCAAAATATGAATATTGATTTTTATGGATATTTCATAAAGAAATTGCAACATTTTCACCGAAAAAATAAAATAAAAAGAAAGAAATCATAATACTATTGTACAAATATATAATAAATATAACTTTTTCTGCATTTTAAAAATAACGAAAAAAAAATATCAATATCAATAGATATATCTAGAAGCTACAAATATTTTCTCGGGATTATATATAAATAAAAAAAAATTATCAAAAATATTAAAATTTTTATTTCATAATAGTTAGCCCAGATCTTCACACACACACAAAAAAAAAAAAAAAAAAAAAAACGCATAAAGAATACTAATCCTAAAAAAAAAAATAAAAAATAAAAAAAAGAGAAATACTACTTGTGTGTGTGTAAAAAAGAATTGCCAAAAAGGGCTTTTTTTTTTTTTTTTTTTTTGAGGAAAAAGGGGACGAGTTTTAACGTGTAAACAGAAGTCTTATTATGAGAAAAAGAAGAGCTTACCAAGAGCAGCCAACCTTTGCAGTTTCCCAGAGCCCCTAGGCCTCCCTCTGCCCCTCGTCACCGAAGGAGGAGGAGAAGAAGAAAAAGAGAACACCGACAACGGCATCCGAGACAGCAACACGGTCCCTGTACGTGCCCCACCACCACCACCACCACCACCACCACCACCACCACCACCACCACCACTACACCAACGACGTCGTATTTTCTGGGCCTCCCTCTTTTATTCTTCATCTCCACCACCGGAATCGTTTCCTTCAAACCCGACTGCACCACTCCGATGGCTCCGTCTTCATTCTCCTGTGCCGATGTTCCGGTCAGAAGGTTCACGGTCTCCGAGCTCGAACGAGACCGAGGAGACACCGGAGTACTGCCTAGCACTTCCATGAAAAGGGGGGAAAAAAAGTTTTGAACGAAAAGGCGCCACAAGGAAACAAAAAGAGGACAAAAGTGAAAAAAAAAAAAAAAAAAATTGAAAAGGAAAGGAAAAATGAAAAATTTATTTTAAGGGATTTTCTGAAATTTTTTTTAACTGTGCAATTATGGGTGTATATATACTGCTTCTTTCTTTTTTGTGATTCCGATATTGCCCCTTGCACTTGGAAACTAATTTATTAGGAAGGCAAAAAAAAAAAAAAAAAAAAAGGTCCTGTGAATGGTGAAGATATGCATGCATTATTTGAATTTATGGAAAAGGATTTCAATTGCATTACTTGTAACTGAATTTTAATTTTTATATTTAAAAGATTTTTATTTCCTAATTCAGATCACTTAATGTGTTACGTTCACTACTTCATAGGACGATACGTGCAAGTGTCTTTCATTTACGGCTAGGATTTTCTAGGGTGTCCCGCCTCTTTGACTGTTTTTGATTGTAGGGAAAGGTGGAAGAAGAAAGAGGAGTGGAGGGAATCTCAATCCATTTTTCCATTGCAAGAAAGAGGAGAAGGAGAGGAGAGGCATTTTTTTTTTATTTTTTATTTATTTTTTTAATCTGATATGAAAGGATTCAAATTCTGTATTTTTTAATAGAATATTACTGCTATGGATAATATTTTTACCTATAAATGTGGATACTTGTGGATACCCATTTTAGTGAGGGCGTGTATGAAGAATAATATATGTGTATGGTTATAGGCATGAAGGCTAAGATAAAACCCCATGGGGGTACAGGGCAAGTGGGGGAGGCTTCCTCATATCTGCACATATCCTGCTTATATTCACTCTTATTAAAATATGTATTCATATACAAATGTGAATTTTTAATGTTTTAATATTTTAGTTTGTTTTATGAATTTAGTTTTTAGATTTCTAGAGTTGGATTTGTTTTCATTATTTCAGTTTAGTAAAAACTTTAACGGGATTTGTTTTGAGTTTTTTTTCCCCCCTTTCTCTTCTTATGGATAAGGTATGAATCTAGCACTCTAAATGGGGATTATCTACCCCACCCATATTAATTAGGCGGGGAGGGTGACAAAGGATGTGGGTTTAGGGGTGGGGGAAGCATACCCACTTCATCACATTGTCATCCTTGATTACTACTAGGTTATGCCTAAAATAACAGAGAGGCAGAGTTTTTGGGCCCTCCAAATCGCCTCGTTATGCTAACAGAAAGTTGCAACCTCTCCATGACTATGTTTAAGTTCAAAAAATATTATTTCACCACTCAAAAAATATACAACTTTAAAAATGGATTATACAATCATTAGATAAATAATTATAATTCATCCTTTCACATCCCTTTTGTCCAAAAACGTAAAGGGTTTTTACAATCCTTTTCCAACTTCTCATTTACTATTGATGTAACATAAGCATATATGATAAATACAAATTTGTTGATTCTTGAAGAATATCGTGCAAGATAGGTTGAGAAAATTTCAAAGGGATTTTATTAATAATCATCAAAATTGAACTGCATAACCAAATAACGTGAAAGACGTTATTAGAGCCCTTTCATAGTCGTATTTAGATTTGAAAATGACAAAGTTAACTCCTAGAATTCAAACTTCCTAAAATAATTCAAATAAAATAAAAATAATTTGCTAGAAATTTAAATTGAACTGAAATAATATAAAGAAAAAATAAACTTTTAAAATAAAGATACATTCTAAATATCCTATCTTTATTTTGCAGCATTCCGACCCTCTAGGGCAAAGAAAATTTATTCTCGTATCTGAAGTGGCTTCAAGTGATATGAGCTGAGAACAACCATTACGAATAGTGAATGACTTGTCTTTGTGCTGAATTGTTTATTAAATTTGTTAAAATCAACTGGCGGATATTTATCTTCAATGACGAATGTGCTAGAATCTAGCCCAATCATGAAGATAAAATTTTGTTCAATATTGGTGCTCAAATTGAATACTAGACCTTTTTCTTTATTTATTTCATCAAATAACTGTCATTCCTCATCTCTTTAAATTTCCTTAAAGACCGAATAAAAATATATTTTTTTTCCTTCTTCTCCATCGCTTTCCGTCAAAGACTGGAGAAAAATCAATATTTTGATTTTCCTCTTCTCCAACAGTTTCTCCATGTATTGATATGAAAATTAAACAAAAATAAAAAATAAAAAATAAAAAATTTCACCTTCTTCTTCGTTGTCACTTTCTTCAAATATTGGATTGGAATCAAATCTTCCGCTTTCTTTCTCAATGTCAAAATTTGGCTCTTTCTCCATTAGGTATTGATGCGGCCACTGGGTGCGGTGGGGCAAGGACCTCAATTTGCCGCATCGAGTTGTCGACTTGGTGACACAAAAAAGCAATCTCCATTAGACTTCTTGTTGGAGAAGGGGCACTTTGGGATCAACGACGATAAGTGCAGTGGCAAATGCAGGCTGGTGAGGGATGTAAGTATAATAAACACAGATACTTGATTCTTAAATAAACACTGAAAATTATTGAAGATAAGTTAAGAGAGTTCTCAAAGAAATTTTATTTAAAATCATCAAAACTGAACTGAATAATGAAATGACGTGAAAGGCTTACGTCGTAGTCCTAGATTTGAAAATAACAAAGAGAACTGCTAGAATTCAAACTTCTTAAAATAAGTCCAATAAGATATTCTGCTAGAAATTCAGTAAAATATAAAACTTTTAAAATTAAGATAATCTCTTTAGTTATCCTATTTTTGTGCTGCGTCACCTATCCATTTAATTTTCTTCATCCTTCCTCTTCTTCGTCCCTCCAACCAAATGAAGCCTTAGTGGGCTTAAGGAGAGCCTTTGTCATTGGTCGATCTCTATACATTTCATCACGACGCCCAAAATTCCATCCAGCTACTTCTACCGTATTTTAACTTAGTCGTTTCAGGGGCCTGCTAACAGTAAAAATTAGTAGAGATTCTTTAATTGGTTTTGACATTTTTGATTTGTTTTGTCAATCAGGATTGCTAGATTCTACAGCGCATAAGAATATCTCTACTGTTATGAGTTAGACTTTTGGTAATTGCTAAAACCCCCTATTTCGTCCACGTCTGTCAATAAATTTAACAGATTTACTGATTTGATATAATTTCAAAATGTACTACTAGAAAATAGGGAAAGAATGACATAAAAATAATGACGGTTTCCTAGAAAACCATTGATGAAAAAGACCCAAAAAAAAAAAAAAAAGACAAGGTTTTCTGAAAAATGTCATAAAAAATTGACTTTCGATGACAATTTAAAAAATCATCATTGAAGAATGACATTAGACAACGGTTTTTAAAGACTGTCAGGGAAGCTTTCAAAAGGCACTCGAGTGGAACCATTGAATTTTCTTGGACGACCAGCTCTCCCTTCAGTCTTTCTTGGCAATGACTTTCTTAACTCTTAGATGAAAGTCTAGGATGCTCAGTTGGAAGCCAAAAAAGATCTAACCTAGCAAAGACACCTCTAAGGATCTATTTGAAGAACTAGAGTTTAATGTGTGACTGAGGAAAATTCTCACCACGCCCTTAAGTTGTCTGCGGTTGCTCCATGTGCTCTAGGAGTGGGCGTGCACCACTCACAAGGATGACAACACATGTCAGCTTTTTATGGCTTCATGCAATCTTCTCACAGTCCACCACTTGGTCAATCAAGATAATTAGTTTTATCTAGGAACTAGTATATTTTTAACAATTAAAATAAATATTTTTATTAACAAATTATTGTTTATCTTAATGATTAATATAAATATTTAATGTGCCACCAGTATCCATATTGTTAAATAGAATATACGCGACTATAGAGGGTAAAATCTACAGTCGAATCAGATCGAGTCGAGTAAGGACCTACAGCTGTATCGTTGAGTTGATTAAATGCGTGTTGAGTTGACCATTAGTGTTAGTTACAAAATAACAGTAAAGCAAAGTAAATAAGATAGAGAATATAAGAGATTTATAGAGGTTTATTCTTAATGTGAGAGCTAATCCTTTGTAGTGACTCTGAGGGGTTTAACTATAGTTGATGAATTTGTGCAGTGAATTCCATAACAGTAAGAACGGGAAGAAAAGAGATGGAGATTATAAGAAATGGAAAGAGATTGCAAGGAGTAGAGAGTATTGAGGGAAGATGCAGGAATTACGAGAATTCTTGGTAATCTGGGATGCTGTGAGATACGTATGATGATTCCCTATATTTATAGATGATGATTGTTATTCGTTTTGGTGTTGATCATTCTGTATTTGGTGAGGTTGACTTTCCTTATTTGGAGAGATTTTCTGGAAAGAGAAAATAACCTTCTTGACTGATTCCTGACTTGATTGGGACTGATCTTGGTGCGATTCTTGTGCAAGGATGAATGAGGAAGGTTTCCTGATATTTCCATGCTATGACTTCAGGTAACTGCTTAGGTCGACAATTGAGTCAATTTCTTGAGTCGTTAGACCTTGTTTCTGCTTAACAGGGTCTCGGGTTGATGTGGCTCTTTAGTCGACTTGATGAGTTATTGGGCTAATTCTTGAGTTATTGGGCTAATTCTTGAGTTATTGGGCTAATGGACAAAATCATTATGATGTTGAGTGGGTCGATTCCGGCAGGCGAGTTGAACGAGGCTGGCTCGAGTGGATGTCGCCTCCATGAGCCGTCAGTGAGTCTGTCTAAAGAGTAGTGAGGAGACCGACTGGGCTGATGCGAAGTTCATCAGCTTTGGTTACCTTGAAGAGAATCCGGCTTCAAAATTGATGGTTGAGGATGTCGATTCATGGCGGGAGAAGTTCAGAATCTCGTCTGGGATTGAGATTCAGGTTCCTGACTCAAACGAGAGGCCAGATAGCCCCAAGAGGGTTGGTTTGCTCTCTATGAGCTTTCTAAGTTGTCGGGGATAAGGTTCCCCTTGCCATAATTAGCCTCCAAAGTTCTTCAATACTATGGCATTGCGATCGGGCAATTGATGCCAAACACTTAGAGAGTGTTGTATAGGGTTTCGGCATTAGGGATTGAGCCGAGATAGAGTTATCGGTGGAAGATCTTCGCTGCCTCTATATGCTGAAGCAAAACTCATTGTCCAAGGGACGATCATCTTGGCATAAAGGAAGAGAAACAAAATGTCTTTTGAGGAGCTCCGATCGGTAGATCGTGATTGGAAGAATCGTTATGCCATGATTCATGGCTTGGTTGATGCTCTGGATTGTGTTTGGATCACTCCATCAGTTTGGGATCGACCCAGTGAGTGCTTACCTTTCTTGAGTTGGTTTGATGATCTTTTATTGTCACTAACCTTGTTTCTTGTTTATTTGCAAAGCATGTGCTTGAGAAGGCCCCAAAGTTGACTCTACAAGTTCGAAGTCGACTCGCCAAGCTTCAAGCTGCTAATTTTGTTGCTGCTACTCCTCAAGTTGCTGCAAGGACTTATTCTGCTTCTGCTACTGCCATAATGTCTGGTATGTCTCCTTGTCCTTCCTGGTTGATTTTGGTGAAGAATGGTGGGTGCATTAATTAAATTTGTAATTTTTGACTTTTTGCACCTTTCAAAGTGAAGAAAGAGTACATGTCCCATGCCAAGGTGATAGAGAAGATGGGGAGTGCTAAGTCCTCGGCTCTCAGAGGCAAAGGCAAGCCTGGAGACTCGGGGAAGTCAGTTGTCAAGCCTATCGATCTTGATTTCGGTTCTCCCAAATCGTCATCCACTTCTTAGTTACAGAAAAGGAAACAAAGTGAGCCTGCTAGTTGGTGCTTCCTAACTCGGTGTCCCTTCACAGTGATTTAAAGCTGTTGCTGCGATTGGCTTGGGACTACTGATCTGGATCACCTTCTTAGCTTTGTATCCATGTGAGCTAGTATACTCATTTACTGGTAGTTCGGTCCAGGTTAGTGATTTCACCCTAGACTCGTTGTTACTTCTGTTAGTCTTGGAATTGGTTTGACACTTGTTGTTTTGCTGTTGTATGACATACAGCATGGGATTGTTGTTGACTACCGCTTGGTCCAGCTCCACGAAGGGCAGGTAGAGAGGGATCGCGAGATTGCTGAACTATGGAGGAAGCTACCAACCGAGGAGAGAGCCGCGAAAGTGCTGAAAAAGAAACTTATAGACAGTGAAGAGTCTTTAGAGTTGCAGGGCAAGGAAATTAAGCAACTTGAGGAAAAGGCAGAGGACCAGGACATCGTTGGTTACTCATAGGCTCATTTCAACTCATTACCAGTGATTTGCAATGGTTAGTTCATGCTTGCTGAGGTGGAGACTAAGATAGCGAAACTTACTGAGTGCATGTCAGACCCGGAGGAGGAGGAAGTGGTGCCTAAGGATGCGGCCGGTGAGATTGCTGGAGCTTCGAGTCAACTAAAAGAAGACGCTATCAAGTTAACTACTATAGTCGAGTTGAGGGATGATCAGGCCGAGGAGTTGTCCAAGTCTGCTGAGTGATCTTTTCTTTTTGTACTTGCATTTACTTTTCTTTCGACTCGTGGAGCAAAGACAATATTTTGTCTGCAAGCTATAGTCGACTCGGGCTATGGGTTGCATTTTTAGTGCATTTTGTACTCCTTTTGACTTGATTCCAGCAAATAAGACATTTGCAATATGATAATAGATGATAGCATGTTATATGTGTGCCTTTTTTACCTGATGTTTGCATGAGCAAGTTTAATGGAGAGTCATGATTAACTGTTCAGCCATTGTGTTGAATGGTCAGTCGATTGATAGGAATTTTTAAGATGATATGACGCTCAACTATCATGTAACCTTTCATCCCCTTAGTCTTTGTCCTAATTTTTTATGATGATATGACGCTCAAATAAGTTTATGATGCTTGCCTAGTCATCAACCTCAACTGTTCCCATCATCTTCCTTATGCCCTCACCATATAATTTAAAATTGGGAGGAATTTAGAGAATCATTGCTCGCAAGTGAGATAAGATGTTTGGATGGTTCGACCGGGGTGACGATGTCGGTCGCTCTTGGACTTTTAGGTCGGCATCAACTTGGGGTTGGCATCTGTGTAGTGTCGGCATCGACTAGTCAGGTCGGTAGTGACGTGATTATTGGATTTAATATGGAAATCTTTATCGTTTGGTGAGGGGTCTTCCTGGCGTGGGGCCTTTAACCTGAGCTGGGGCTTCCATATTTAGTAATGGGTGATCCTTGGGCTTTGACAAGTCACATAGATACTCCATGTAGGAACTCGAGATGTGAAGGGTATAGCGACAGTTAGAATATCTCATGGGTTATGGTGCCCAGCCTATACTCTGTACTAGTGAAATTGATCATTCCTCACACTATTTTGCCATATGTTATGGGTGGTCCCACAAGTGAAGGGAGACCCGTGAAAGCACGGTCCTATGATGATTTTATGGGCTCTATTAATTTGGACACTTGTCATCCAAACTTCACGTACGACAGTGCGATACATCTTTCCATCTCTTTCTCCCTTATCTCTATAGTTTGAGGACCTTACTTCATAATTGGAGGCTTTTGGCTCCATAATTGGCGATTTTTTCACTCCGTGATCAGAGGCTTTTAAGTGATTTTCCGTTATGAGGAGAAATTATGTTAGAAGAATGAATCAAATTGGATACATACCTGATTGTTGAGTCAATTTTTTAGGTTGGGGCAACATTGAAGTTGACTCAAGGTTACGGCCACTAGGCAACATGTGCATTGGCTCGACTCATGAGAAAATCGACTCGTTCTCGCTGCAAAACAAAGTTGGATGGGGGAACATAAGGTTTTTGTTAGGTCGAACTACATTTATAGTATCACGAGCTGCCTACATATCGATGTTTAGGGATCAAGCCCGAGCATAGTTCAATTATTATAATCCTGTGGCTGTTTACATCGATTACTAAGTAAAAGTTTAAAAGCATGGGTTACTTGAAATTTAAATGACATAAATACAGACCAAAAATAGAAAAATAAAACTAAAGATAGATGATCGACTTGAGAGGTGATAGGGTCCTTCTGTGATGCTTTAGAAATTTATAAACTTGACTTCATAAATTATTATTATCATGGATTTTCTTCATTAATATACTTTTAATGAATTATTTTGATGAATATCAAATTCAAAATCATGAATGATTTTATATGTATCATCAGTATGATAATGTCAATGATCTAACAATGTTGAGTTTCTCTATTTAAATGAAAAATTATAGATACATAGAAAATGAGTTGAACAACATATAAATTTATATAAAAAATATTTTATGTCGTATTAGAGGGATAAATAATAATTTTTGGGAACCACAATTATTATTAATATGTCAATTTGATGATCTTAAGATTTATTTGGTTATATCAATATTTAAATATTGAGAGTATGCTTGGGAAAAATTAATATGTCACATAAATAAGATATGAATAGTTAGTATTTACTATGAGTAAATTTAAAAGTGGAGGATTGATCAAGAGTTGGGATTAGGTTTGAAATCAATGGTGTAGATTTTACGTGAAGGGATCGTAGGCAAAGCAATGGCAAAGATTTGGAGGTTTAGGATTGATATGGTGGAGAATCCAATGGATGAGATCAAAGATGATAACCTTTGATCAATAGATGAAATATTGGAAGAAAGAAAAACAAAAATAAATAAATAAATAAATAAAATGGGAAGCCATGAGGGATTCGGATCTTTGCAGTCAAAGCAAGAAGAAATTTGAACAAGGAGAAAATAGGTATATGGTGCATGCATGCAACCTTAAGTAAGATATGGTATTGTTTGTTTAGGCAATATGACATAAACCAAGTACATGTGAAAGGGACCATTTGTCTTCCACTTTGTAAAGCAAAATATTTTCCATTTTTACCCCTCAAAGTGGTACCATTTCAAGCTAGAAATCACCAAATATTTTCCACTTTGTCCCCTAAAAACACAGCCCTATATAAGAAACATTTTGGTTGAAAATAAACACTAACATCCCATTCCATTCTCACACAACTTAAGCTAAAAATCCTAACTCCTTTGGCCATCACCAAGCTCAAAAAACTACTAACACTATTCTCTATCCCAAATACCCCTCTAGCACCCTCTTCCCTTCATTTTCAAGCTCTAAGCAACCCTATTACCAAGTTCGAATAACTGTGAAATGGAGATAGAGGACGCATTTCTAAAGGTAATTTGGTGGTTCTCTTTGTGTTTTGGTCATTTGTAGAGAACTAAAGTATATTATGTAGTTGAAATCTTAATGGTAGACTCTTTTTTACCTAGGAAAAGGTTTTTAGAAGAACTTTGTAGGTCTGATGTCTTCGGTGAGATTTACGAACTTTGTTAGAACTTGTGGAAGTTGTGATAATATGGCATGGGTTAAAAACTTTGGTATGAAACACAGATTTTATGATAAGATTCTACAGATGATAAGCTTCATTTTAGGTTTTGGAATCACTTAGTTTGCTTATGTATGTCTAAAGTTATGTGCATTTGAAATTGTAACATAAAACTACAAAGAAAAAGAACCACTGGGGTACAGTCTAGCCATAGGTTTTATGCAATTTGAACCCCTTAAGCTCAAAATTTTGGATATAAGTTATATATCTAACAACTTGATTCTTGAAGCTTTTCAACAAGGTATCTTACGCCTCAAATAGATAAATATACAATTTATAGTGAATTTTATAGTTAAGACTACAAACTGAGAGGTTTTACTGAAACCATGTACCGCCTATAGGTTTTTTATGTTTTGGTTTAATAAACCATACAATTTTGTAAAACTATTCTTTGTGCTTTACTAGACATTATAAGCATTGTAATGATATAGCCTTATTTGGACTAGTAAGCGAATTGCTATAGGTACGACATAAGGGCCTTAAGTAGACAAGATATATATATATATATATATATAATAAGCATAAAACATATAGATCACATGCATTTTGAACATTCATGTCGTGATGTGTGTTGATATGATATATGAAAATATTTTGGGAGATAAAGTTTGTGCTTGTTGAGCGAAAGTTTATATATGTGTATTCATACTGTGGATAACGCAGGTAAGCAGTCCACCGCTTAGATGTTTTCTAGATTGATAAAGCAGTGCGGAAGCGATGAAGAAAGGTAGTGGGATACCACCACGAATTTAATTTCTGCATTTAGACTTCTTAAATTATTTTGTATCGATTATATTTATAACTATGTTTTAATATTTTGGTACTTCTAAACAAGTAGAAGTACTTGACGAGAAAAGGACTTATGAGCCTTTACTTTTAACTCGCATGACATTATAGCTTTTTAAATATTATCTAAGTATGAATTTGAACATGATATTTATTATCTAGAGATTTTCAATTTCTTCAGTTAA
This sequence comes from Ficus hispida, assembly GCA_025413025.1. Taxonomy (NCBI): domain Eukaryota; kingdom Viridiplantae; phylum Streptophyta; class Magnoliopsida; order Rosales; family Moraceae; genus Ficus; species Ficus hispida. The sequence goes on from CM046363.1 coordinate 3,182,091, forward strand.
AAATTTTAGTGTATTTAACTCTTGAAATATGAATATAATTTATATTTTTTTAAATTCTATATTTTTGGAATTTAACATAAATAAGTGTTAAGACTAAATGAATTAAGAATAAGTAAGTTAGTTAACGGTCTGAAAAGTTAGGTCCTTACACCTTTCCAATTCGGAGCAAGTTTTCCAACCTCCTTTTGCTTTGTGTTCTAAAAATGCTTGCACAAAATCTTTGAATTACCTCCATTTGACCTTGGAATTATAGTGTCAAGTTGCAGCTTGTTGGTAGCATGCCAATCGAATCAATGCTTTATCTCACTTCTCTTTGAGTAGATCAAGGCTTTCATCTAGCATTTGATTGCTGACTTCCTCGTTAGGCCATGCAAGCTCTGTTATGATGTTAGGCATTCCAATATTGGCTGGAATGACAGCGTCGACTCCATAATTGAGTGAAAAGGGCAATCCTCTGGTTGCAGTGCATGGAGTCATTCGATAAGCCCAAAATACACCGGGTAGTTCATCTGGCCAAGCTCCTTCATAGCTTTCGAGTTTCTTCTTAAGGTTGTTCATGATCATCTTGTTCATCAACTCGGCTTGACCGTTGCTTTATGGGTATTTCGTGGTCGAGAAACTGAGGTTAATCTTTCACCTGTTGCAGAAATCTTGAAAAAGAGTGGAGGTGAATTGAGTTCCGTTGTCGATGACGATCTCTTTTGGGAGTCCGAACTTACAAATAACTTTTTTCCAAACGAACCTTTCAACCTCGGGTTCCTTGACTTGAGCAAAAGCTTTGGCCTCGACCCACTTAGAGTAGTAATCTTTGATAGAGAAAATGAACTTTGTTTGCTTGGAGGTGAAGGGAAGTGGTCCAACAACATCCATAGCTAATTTCATTAAAAGTATACAGAATACTTACAGATGAGATTAGCACAGAGGGAGAGTGTGTGACCTGGGCAAAGCGTCAGAAATTGTCATATCACTTAGTGAATGCTTCCAAATTGGCCTTCATGGTGGGCCAATAAAATCCTTGCCTCAATGCTTTTATGGACGAGTGTTATCGGGCTGGAATGATTGCCATAATCACCTTCATTGATCTCTTGGATGATGCAGTGTGCTTATTCGGGTCTGAGGCAGCGCAAGTAGCTAGAGAATGAATACTTGTAGAGCTTGTTGCCGATGATAAAATAATGAGCAGATTGAATCCTCAGTTTCCAAGCTTGTTGTTTGTCGGCGGTGAGTTCTCAATGCTATATGTAGTGAATGATTGAAGTCATCCATGTGTCGCAAGAGTCAATGTTGAGCAGGCGATTGAAGCGAACTCATCGATGCAAGGTGACTCGAGGAAACTGACGAGGATTGTTCTCTTCAAGCTCAACTTAGTTGAAGAATTGAGGCTAGCTAACACGTCGGCATGTGTGGTTGACTTTCTCGGGACTTGGATTACCTCGCACTTCTCAAATTCAGACTGGAGCTCATTAACCAGTTCCAAGTAGGCTGCCATCTTTGTGTAATATGGGGTATAGTCTCCACTAATTTGGTTGACGACGAGCTATGAGTCACTTATTACTTTTAGTTAGGTCGCACCAAGGGCTTTAGCAAGCCGGAGGCTAGCTACTAGAACTTCATATTTCATTTCATTGATTGAGGCTTTGAAGCCAAGACATAATTATTGCTTGATGATTTCTCCAATAAGGGTATTTAAAAAGATGTATATGTCGCTGCTTTTCACATTAAACGAACCATCGACTTGAAGAGTCTACTCGGCAGGTGGAGACTTGAGGTTTTGAGGCGATGCTTATTCGGGTGCCATCTCTGCTATAAAATTTACAAGTACCTGGGATTTAAGAGCATTTTTATTCTAATATGTGATGTCAAACCCACCTAATTCAACCACCCATTTCATGAATCGACTGGAGACTTTTGGCCTATGGAGAATGGAGCGTAATGGAAAGGCAGTTGTTATGATGATAGAATGACACTGGAAGTATGGTCTCAGCTTGCGAACAGTTGTAACGATAGTGAGCATGGGTATTTCCATCATCGAGTAATGTGTTTTGGCATCATTGAGTGTATGGCTGATGTAGTAGATTGGCTGTTGCTTCATCCCTACTTCTCGGACTAGTGTAACACTGACGGTGGTGTTAGATTTAACCAAATCCAATAGGAGTAGCTCACCATTGATCGGCTTGACAAGGAATGGTGGAGTTGACAAGAATTGTTTGAGGTCTTGAAATGTTGTCTCGCATTTATCGTCTCATACGAAGGTCTTGTTACCTCTAAACAACATGAAGAAAGTAATGCATCGATCGAAGGACTTCATTATGAGTTGGTTTAGTGCAGCGACTTAACCAGCTAGCTTTTGGATGTCTCGCTTCTTCTTCGATGAAGGCATATTCAAGATTGCTTATACTTATTCCAGGTTGGCTTCAATTCCTCGTTAGGTGACAACATAACTGAGGAACTTTCTGGATATGATGCCAAAAGAGCACTTCGCCAGGTTTAGCCGCATATTGTATTGTTGAAGTGGTTGGAAAGATTCTAGCAAGTGAGAAATGTGATCACTTGCTTGGAATGACTTGACAAGCATGTTATCGATGTAAACTTCCATAGTCTTGCCAATTAAACTTCCAAACATCTTACTAATTAACCTTTGGTAAGTAGCATTGGCGTTCTTTAACCCATAGGGCATGACTTTGTTGAAATAGATTATGCACTTAATGATGAAAGCGGGCTTCTCTTGATCATTTGGATGCATAGAGATATGATTGTAGCTTGAAAAGGCATCCATGAATAAGAGGAGTTTGTGACTAGTAGTGGCATCCATGAGTCGAACGATGTGTGGTAGGGAAAAACTATCATTAGGACACGTTTTGTTCAAGTCAATGATGTCGATGTAAACTCGCTATTTGCCATTCTTCTTCTTAACAATCATTATGTTGGCTTGCCAATCGGGGTATTGTACTTCCTGGATGAACCCTGCTTTTAGGATCCATCTAACCTCCTCGTTGATGATTTGGTTTCGATCGACTTTTAACTTCCTTCATATTTGGAGGACCAGATTATGGTTGGGATCCACATTAAACTTGTGGCTAATGACTTCGGGTCGATTCTGGGCATGTTTGTGTGTGACAAAGTGAAGCAATCTTTATTAGTTTCAAGAAATTCAAATAGTTAATAGCGTATCTCGAGAGCAAGTCTTGATCCAATGTTGATGACTTGCTCGTGGTGTTTAGGATCGATAGGGATTTCATCTAGTTCTTCTATCTCGGGCTCCTCTGGCTTGATCGGAAATCCTTCCCCCAAGGCATTTGCCACCTAGAATTGCTATAATTCTTTACTCTTGAGTTTGAGGATGCTAGGATATCAACCTCGTTGTAACGACCCACCTACGTAGGCCATTACATTGTTACAATTACAATGAAGGGGGAAAGTTAAAAAAGTGTTTGGGAGGTGGGAAAATAAGAAGGAAATTGCAAGAAAGAAAGAGAAAATTTCTTAAGGGAACTTAAGAAAACTTAGAACTAAACTTGAAAGTACTTCTAGAGAGAGAAGAGAGAAAGAATTGGTTCTTGAGTTGTGAAGAAATGGTTGATGCCTATTTTTTGGCCTTAGCTAATGACTTTGGGGTTAATTTGCTAATTAACTCTATTATAGGTTATTAAAAACCTTGTCCAATAAGGCTTTTTCTTAGCCATTGATGTCTTGATACTTATCCATTTGTAACCATTGGATAAAAAATTCTTATTTTCCTAAAAACAAAATAATTAAAGTCAATTCTAGATATTATCATCAACAGATGAATTCTTAAACTGCTAACTCAACATAACAATATTTTCCTTTATCCACCAACACAACTCTCAAGGTCCTCTACTGCTAAAAGTTAATAAGTACAATTCCTATTTGTTACAAAACTTGCCCACTAAGATTTCATATTGAAAAGTAACTCCGTAGAAATTTTATCTGATGTCAAAACTTATTCACCAAGTTTCCATATTGAAAAATTTATTCAGTATAAATCTTATTTGGCATCAATACTTAACTACTATATTCCCATACTGAAAAATGTAATATATCTAAATTTTATCTGTAAAAAGTTAGACAAACTAATTTTCATCTGATTAAAAAGTTGATGTCAAATCCTTGATACTGCCTTTTTATATATCAAAAAATCATGTCTAGGAAAACTTTAAGACTGCTAAACCTATTTAAATACTATATTTGGTGATGTGACAACTTATCTACACTTACATCAATTGATCATTTTTACTATTCATACTTTTTGAATAATATTAAGTGACCATATACTAACTACTAAGTGATAAAAATTAATAATTGTCACACCATAAAAAATTCATTTCATAACTTTAGGTTAAAATTATAACCTAAACTTTAATTTACATAAAGAATTTTGGTGAATTAATTTATTAACTCACAATAATTCCTTATAAAAAATTTGGGTTTTACCCTCGGGCTACAACATGATCACCTTTAATAGCCCGAATGCCTCGCTTCGTAGGGAAGCGGATGACATGATGATAAGTCAAAGGAATTGCCTTAAGTAAGTGAACCCACAGGCAGTTGAGGATGATGTTATATGCAGATGGGCAGCCTATGACAAAAATGTGGTCAGCTTATTCTCTCCTTCAACGAAAAAGGGGAGTTGGATTTTTCCAACTGCAAGAGTCGGTTCGCTGTTGAAGCCAACTAGAGTCATTACAGATTTCTCAATCTGTGACTCTCTAATATCCGTCTCCTTGAGTATGGTGAGGAACAAGACATTGGCAGAGCTACTGTTGTCGACAAGGATCTTCCCAACTTGGGAATTGGTAATTGGAAGCATGATGACTAGTGCATCATCATTTGGCTGACACAACTCAGTGGCTTTCTTCTCATGGAACGAGATGATGTGGTCAAACAAGGAGTCGCTTTGCAGGTAGCTGGGAGGTGGAGTTATGGCCTTCTTAATGTGGTTTTGGATTGATGAACCCGAGTTGTTGCTACATGCACTGAGCTGCTGAGGATGACTCCAACTATCTTCTTTATTGGTGGAGATGATGGTGTTTCGCTTGGTCTCGTCTTGTCAGTTTCAAACCTATCTTTGGGGATGCCACATGTTCGGCGTTCTTTTTTGCTCAAGAATTCCTTCAGGTGGCATCACTTTAGCAACTCCACTTGAACATGGAAGGTTTCCTGATATTTTCACACTATGACTTCATGTTAAGTGCTTGGGTTGACTCTCGAGTCAATTTCTTGAGTCACTGGGCCTTGACTCGACCCGAGCTTAGGCTCTTGAGTTGACTTGACAAGTGGCTGGGTTGATTCTTGAGTTGATCTCCTTGATTTGCATTGTCATGTGGACAGTGAAAGATTAAGTATGAAATCTGACCTCAATAGTGATATAAATATATCATTTTTTATGGAAACACGCTCCTCAGTAATTTATGAAAACACACTTCTCAATGTCCCAAACATTATTTGCTAGCGTGACGACTAGTACCCATGATTGACTCTTGATGACACTTATATTGTTTCAAAAGACTGTATAAACATATAGGATAATTCTATTGACACGTCTAGAGGTTTACGAAGCTAATAATTAGGGGACCAAATGGACATATATAAATGAAGCTTAAATAATTAGTATTTACTTTGATCGAACCCTTGTTCAAATAAATATGTTCATTAACTTTACTTCGAGTCACGATCATAGACACAAGCTACATTTTAAAATTTTATATACTATGAGAAGCTCTTTGATGAAAAGGCCTATATCCATCGATATATATAACCTTGCTTAGTAATATGACTATCCACTATGCATATTCATAACTGAAGTACATATGGTCACCGGTGTACTTCTCTAATTACTTCTTCGTCCCTGAATGCGATTAATACTCTTATCGGTGACTTATTTATGAGTAAATCATGAATGAGGATTATGGGATTTTGTTTGATATCTAATGTTAAATAAAGCTGAGTTTCCTCACTCAAGTTACCCGAATTAATACCTCATGAGAATACTATTAATCTTCATAAACGAAGTTATGGATTCCACATGTATGAAGTAGCTTTCCCCTCAGTTCATGTTCGATAGTATTGATTTATGAACTAATCTAACCTATTTGCAGATTAAAAGACATGTATATATGAATGTAAGTCCAGTAATCACTCAGAATTAAGGTCTTTTCCTAAATTGACCATCTAGTAATACTACCTATACTAAACAACTAATAAGTTCTTCAATGAGCAGTGATTTGTAGAATAAAAAACTAATATCTATCCAGGTCCAGGTTGATATCTTCATTAACGTTAGTGTTTTGTTACTTTATATAACTATTACAATAACTCAAGAAAAGGTCGTTTCACCTGTCTTACCAAGATAAAGTGCCAAACTTTATTTACTGACTGCAAACTATTATTTGTTTCACACTAGGTCGTTAACCATGTCTATGTTTTCTAAACATCAGAACCTTAAGATGTATATCATTCATAGTTATGTCAAATGAACAAATATAGTTTTATACACTAACTGAAATATGCATAATCAAGTAATCTAAAAACAAATATAGTAATCTAAAAACATATAAAATTAATATAAAATACAGAGGAAAACTACATAAAGCTAAGTTTGTGTGATCATGACTTACAAGACAGCCTCAAATGATCGATGGAAGATGGTGACGTAACAAAGTGGTGAACAGATCGACTGTTTTCGGAGTAATCTGGAATGATTTTAGTTAACTGCAGGTACTGTATTGACGAACGAATATCAGAGGCATATATCACGGCTTAGGAGTATAAATTGTGAATTTTCCACGACGGTTTCAAAAAAAAAAAAACGGTCGTCGAATCTGGATTCCACGACTGTTTTTTTTTTAAACCGTCGTGGAAGACCGGGGTTTCCACGACGGTTTTTTTGACCGTTGTGGAAGCCTCAGCCTTCCACGACAGTCTTTTTGTTGACCATCGTGAAGCCCGAGGCTTCCATAACGGTCAACGTTGACCGTCGTGGAAGCTTGATCTTCCATGACGGTCTATCAAGACCGTCGTGGAAAACTTGGCTTCCACGACGGTCTTCGGAAAGTTTTTCGGCTCCGTGTTTTTTCTTGAATTTTTCACAACGGTTTTTTAAAAAACGGTCGTCCAATCCACATTTTCTAATAATGATCTTATTTTTCAACAATGTCATAATACAAGGAACAGTAAAAATTACATAATGTACAAATGTTTTAAAAGCACCCAAATAAAACATGAGATGTTGGAGGGTTAGTTGCTGGACCATTGAACTTAACTAAACTTGGAATGATGGCACTTAAGGCAAGTAAAAGATTTAGTTGCGTTCCCGACAAAGAAGTTACAGGAACAAAACGTCATAAAATGAAGGGAGGGAAAGAACATCCTAACACACAGCCTGCGGTAGAGTAGAGACCTAGATTTGACTACGATAAAATTCAGGGGCAATTGAAGCTATTTTGTTACTTCACGCAAACTTTCACGCAGGACACCACTACAAAAAAATGAACTTTCTGTCACAACATTTTGTACGACACTTTTAGTCACAATATTTTTATGTGAGTAAATATCACTTTTAGTCACAACCTTGTGACTAATTTGTATTTAGTCACAAATTTTTATTGTGATGAAAGTTTTTAATCACGAGGTTTTTTAGTCGCGGTGTGACTAAAACTTTTTCATGACTAAAACCTCTGTGGCTAAAAATTTTAGTCACAACAAAAATTTGTGACTAATTGTATATTAGTCACAAGGTTGTGATTGAAGGTAACATTTACTCACGTAAAAATATTGTGTCTAAAAGTGTCATTTAGTCACTCAAAAATGTTGCCTAAAAGTGTTATAAGAAAATATTGTGACTAAAAGTTCTTTTTTTTTTTTTTTTTTTTTTTTTTTTTTTGTAGTGAGGTAGTCATACATTGAAAATTAGTGGCATTCGCATGCCTATCTTTGTTGGTTACAATGATATTCACTACTTCGTCTCCTTGAAGAAATTGATGGCAAACTTTTTACTGGAGTATCTAAGGTAAGTGTACTATCACTAAATTATATTTATTTCCATCTATCAAGTAGTCTTATATTGTTCTTGATAATATGTTTGGCCTTTTTTTTTTTTTTTTTTTTGTAGCTATTTGTTGGAGCACTCCCAAAGTAACAGGCTTGATCATCAGGTCCTCCTCATTTCTCCACCATTGCATCCCCAATTACTAACCGCGATGACAGAGGATTTTGAGAAAGCCACCTTGTGGTCTTTTTACTGAAGACACCAAGAGGGCGAGTATATCTTACATCATACACCATTAGGGAATTTTGAATAATTATAAATATTCGAGGGATGTGCTTTTTTTTTTTTTTCCCCCCCTGCTTAAAATGCTTAGTGGGCGGCTTTAAATTGGTACGGCATATTGGATGACGTTTCTGTTGGCAACCATCATAGAAAGTGTCACAATTGATGATGGTTCCCTTCTAAAACCGTCATCTAATGTTGTTCTCCAAAAAAAAAAAAAGGGGGTGGCCTCATATATCATAGAATTTCCTGGAATTAAGTTAAGATACATATTATAATCCTTATATACACAACTAAATTCATATTTACAAATTTCATAATTTCATTAATGATACTGAATGGATCTTTTTACAAAACTAAGCCACTTATTACCTTTAACTTTATCTATCTATAGCGGACGAGTCTACTAAAATTGTCTTGTTTAGTTGGTAAAAATGACCAATTGCTTTCGTAACCACATGGATGTGGATCAATAAATTAAGGAGTTCTTAAAAAGGATATAATTGCACTTAAAGCAATATAAAGTGTTTGTTATTATCTACAAGTAACCATCTTATGATAGAGTTACATGTAAAGTTTTCAGGTCTTAAAGCATATTTAAATAGAAATAAACTTATTAGATTGGTATGATTATTCCAATTATAGAAAGAAAGTTTCCCTTAACTTATCGTAACGAAAGAGTTGCTTTTGGAGAAACTAGGTAAACTAATTCCAAGGAAAATGAAAGGTGACTACAATATATATACAACAAAGCTTAGAGGATACCATGATGTGTGCCTTGAGGCAAAAGGGCATGAACAAGAAGATGAAATCTATGGATTTCAAAAATGTCAAGGAACTTGTAGATTTGCCTGACGGGATAAAACCCGAGTGTTATCAATGGTACGTACCATAAAGGAAAAGAGAAGCGGATGTGAAAGTGAAAGTGAAAGTGAATAGCAAAGAGTCACAACCAAAAGGAAGGTATCAAGCGATACGAAATCCTTTAAACGGCAGCCATATTTAGGTCAATTGGCATGCTCTAATCAATTTCCATATATCTCAAGTGTGAGATACCAAGAAATTGGATATAAATGTATTTCTTGAGGAAAGCATCTTTATGATGCAACTATACGGATTCATAAGAAAATGTTGGATTCCATATACATGAATAATACTCTAATTATCTATGACTCGTACTTCCAACATATTGGTATGATATTATTCATGCTTTTAGAGTATGTATATCAAACAACGTAATCATAAATATAAAATCATGTATTCGCTCATATTAAAATCGTTACATAAATGATTATCAATACGAAAATAATTCAATTAGATTGATTTATTAATAAAATGAATTACACTTTAAGCCAAACAATTTAATTTTCTAAAAAGTTATCGAAAGAAAATTTAAAAAAAAAAATGAATAACTTCAATCTATTTTTTGCCCCTCCTAACCCCTGCCTCTTCCTCCGGGGTGTTGGAGTGGATGGCGGCTCCTCTCCCGCTGTAATGGCCACCTGATCTAGCGCAGTGCCCCTACAGGGACGGCACCATTTGGCAGCCAATCATAATCCAACACTGGAACAATCAAGATAATTATTTTTTAAAAACTAATAGATATTAATTGTATGAACTAAAATCATTTTTTTTAGGTCATCATTGTCTGCCTTTTGATTTCAAGTTTTCCACTCAAAAATCCACCCAACATGGTAAAGGGTAAAATTAGTGGGACCTATAATAATTTTTTTTTTCCACGTTATTTTCCTTTTCATCCTCTTCTCCTTCATTCTTAATAGATAAGCTATTCTCGCATTCTTCGTCCAATAATCCCTTCTTCCATTTCATTTCTTCATCTTTTTTACCCTACCAAGCTTGGAGTATGAAAGGTCTTTGACCAGAAAGATTTATGAAGCAAAGTAGCAAATAGTTTGAAAATCATGGATTTTCTCGAGGGGTTTTGCATTGCTGCCCTTAAAACTTTTCGGTTTTTGACAATTTAATCGAGAACTTCTCATTTTGATCTTTTAACCCCAAACTTTTGAAAATGTAACAATTTGTCCCATTTTAGACTATATCCAATTTATTTGTCTATACCGATGATATATTTATTGTAAAAGAGCGAAAAAAATAGTGTTATCTTACTTTATGCTTAGATGCATGATGCTAATTCTAATACTATTTCGATTATTTGTCATCATTAACATTCCTTGGAGCTTATAAAAGCTAAATTTTAATATTAAAATAAATCAAAGATGAAATAATTGTGAGAATTTACATGAAAAAAGTCAAAGCAACAACCAGCAAATGTTAAATTTTACACTGGCTATACCTTGTAGTAAATTTGTCATAGAGATTAGTACATGATAAATTTGGCATAAAAGATAACATTCCATTAGAGAGTACTTCTTTCATCCAAATGTCAAATTTTATTATTGACACAATAATTTAGCATTGTATTGGAGATGCTCTTACATTGTGAAAATTAGAAGTTCATGAGAAAAGTTGTTAAAAGCTAGTTTGGAGGGTAACTGTGCAAAAATATGACCAACCGATTGGAAGGTATATGATGCTTTGATGCATTTCCTAAGACATAATGTCACATAGGAACTCATGGTCTATTTTAAGCATTTCACCAATGGAAGGACACTTAAAGATTTAAGGAATTTATTTGACGCATGGGACAAAATTTAAAGGATCGTAGTCTTTACCTAGAGTTAGAACTCATCCTTACAAAATCGACTTGTAAGGAGAGGGGATCTAAGGGCATATGAATCCATATTATCTGTACTCTTTTCATGTGAGACAATTAATTCTAACATTTCGCCATACTCTGCAATAGCCATCCACGGTGTCCTATCTTCCTAGCTAGGTGATGTCACAGATCCTGCCTTCTATCGTGTAGCAGCCCTCTCCAGGTCGCTCCATTCGTAATGACGACTACAGAACCGTAGTCCATACTACGCCCGATCCCATACTTGAACATAGTGGTTTGTAATAATCCACCACGCTTGGGCCCAAATCAGTGGTCCACATTATCTAGACTGACCCAACGACTTTACTCAGTTATCAGTATTCGACGTGTTGACAACTCCACCAATGCAATCTTAATCCACCGTTTGGACTTGAACTCGAGACGTAGTGGACTAGTTCTGTTACCAATTGTTCGGAACCTCTTCGGTAGAATTCACCCTTACAAAACTGGCTTGCAAGGGGAGGGGAGCCAAGAACTTATAAACCCACTATTTATCGTATAATCTTTCCATGTGTCACAGTTGGTATCTAACAAAATTTAATCAGCGTAATAGAATTGCAAAGTTTTGAGAAAACCCACAGATGATATAAAAGAAAATAAGAATAATGACCAAAATAAGGTTGAAATGCAAAAAAGGAAACAAAAAGAAGATTTTGAGCATTCCTCTACCTTAATGTCAATTTCCACAAAAATGCATAAATCCTATGTTTTTCTATAGGAGATCATATCTAATATTCTTAAACTCATTTTTCAACTAAATAAGCAATCAAGGAAAGAATAAAGAAGTTTAGTCTCCCTTTTTCTCAATCCAGTATATCGGTTTATTGGATTTGAAACAAGAGTAAATTATCCTGAATCTCCATCATTCCACTTCATCCAAATGTCCATATAGTTCTTTCCAATGTGACGATGCTTCCTCTGGAGTCCGGAAGGTCCAGATGTGAGTTTTAGCTTTCTCACGGGTTTCTAGAATTTCCTGCACCAAGGGTTCACAAACATTTTGATGGGAAAACATTCAAGACACTAAGATGATAGACACAAACAAGTTCATTTGATTAAAAAACTAAAAAAAAAAAAAGGAGAAGATATATACATAATTCAGAACCAAGAATGACTCGTGGAGATGTCATTGATGTTTGTAATGGCAGTGTTTGTTAAACGAAAAGAGACAGAATTATGACTGGTAACGAGTTGATCTTTGAAGTTTATAGACATAGGGCTGAAGGACAAAAACCAGGTTCCGAGTTTCTTAACAGATGAAACTTCCAAAACAAAGGTAGAAAAAGCTGTAGGAAATCTTATATTATTCAGTTTCAATCTAGTTTCGTTGCTTATATTGCTTGTGTTTTCCCCTCTGCATCTGTAGATACTCTGATAGTAACGACTAAAAAGCAGTTAATACCATGAAAAAATATGTCTAAGAATATCTGGGCATTCGGAAAACATTTTGAGAAAATGTATCCTAGCAATGGTTTGCGAAAACATCCTTTTCCCTTGTAATTTATCGAGAACCTATATCTACAAACTATATGACAAAGAGATCAATAAAATAGTCTATGCCAACTTCCTAGTATACACGAATGAAAATTTGGGTGGATTTATATATGTTCCTCCTTCACCAACAAAAATTACCAGAGGAATATATAGCGAGCATTACTAAGGCTCTAAACAATGAAAGAAGTGCCTACACCCATTTAAAAACCCCATGGCAGGCATTTGATTCATTCAAGGCTTGAGCCACAAAGCCTATTCTTCACCATTGAATAGTAGTATACGACCATACACTCTGTCATGCAAGTGAATGTCTCTTGTCAAAGTCGTTTCAACCTTTTTTGTGTTTTGACATTGTTTCCACCATTATAAGTTTCTCTCAACATAATCTAAAATCACCTCGATCGACTAATCCTAGTCTAACAGCTCAATTATTAAGAATCGAAACCCACTGTCTCAATCTGCTATCTTGTTCTCCATTGGTCCTTTTTTTTTTTTCACACGCATAACGAACATAATAATAATCACTACAATGAATTACTTTCAGTATTTGGTTCTAAATGTACATGATGCACTATTCCATTTTGATGAACATCATGAGCTGTCTTGTAATAAAATCGGTTGTTGTTGGTACTTTTTTCTGAGTTCCTTCTTCTCCTTCTCTACCAACATGGACTCGGAGAAGGAAGATATAACAGAACCCTATGGAGAATGTGGTCAGAGATCCATAATAGAGTCTGACTATCCGACCATAACCTTCGAATTCAATTCGTAAAATCTCCTCCTTCATTTCATATCCCACCTAATCCACCTTATCCTAATTGCTTAGCATTACATTTTACGGAAATTCAACCAGAAACATAACTAACCACGCTAAGAAAAATTGCCCAACCAATTCTTAATCCAGACATTAACCACTAATGTTACAGAGACCGACTTAAAAAAACAAAATCCATTATTAATAACTTAAGAAAAAACGAACAAACAAACCTGAACTTCAGTAGACCTTTTCGTCTTTAACGTCAAACAATCAACAAGGGCATTCCATTTATCTGAGCAGTTATCCAGTGTCCCAAGCCTGTAGTATTGCTGCATCTGATGAACTGGAGCTAATAGAACAGGCATAAAAATAAATAAATAACAAAAAATTATGCAAACTAGAATGAAGATTCAATGACATTTTGTTGGGGGAAAAAAAAGAGAGATCTTGCAGAGAGATTCAAAAATTAGGTGCTAAAAACTTGTTCTCTGTAATCGAGAAGAAACATGGAAAAGTTTGGAATGAGCGCAAGGTGTTTGAGAAAATGCGGCAGAGAAACAACAAAAGCGTAAAAGAGGAAAGAGAAAGAGATTACAGTAGCAAAACCAGAGAGCGTCGAAGCAGGCGGAGCAGGATAATCTCTGCACGGTACCGGTACCTTCAGCCCTTCCTTCTTCGACGACATTCTCTTTCTCTCTCTATATCTTTATCTCTCTATCTCTCCCCCTTTCTTGGAAGAGTTTCGGTATTTGAGGAAGCCAACGACGCGTCGTCTCGTGAGAACGAGACTGGATTCCAAGACGATTTCAAAACCCAGTGAAGTGAGCTAATTACGATAAGGCTTAATCATTAAGTCGCCTCTTCCCCCTCCCCCCCCCCCCCCCCCCCCCCCCCCCCCCCCCCCCCTTTTTTTGGTTATTATAATTTTATACCTTTTATTTTATATTTATTAAGAAACTATATAATGTATTTTGAAATTATTATTTTTGTACCATCAAATTATATTTAATATACAAATTTTTATCTTTTCTAAGTTAACTCTTAGGGACGTTTGTTTTGTGTGTTTGACCCATTTCAATTTAAAAATGAAACTAAAATGATGTTTATTTGGACCTAAAAACTCATCCCATCTCCCAGGAGAGATGTATAAAAATCTCATTTTTTAGGATCATCCCCTTCATTAATTTCCATGTCAAAACTATTTTGCGCAATAACATTTTTATATTAAAAAAATCTCTCTCCTCAGCTTTTAAGTTTTAAAATGTAACCTTTTTAAATTTCATTTCAGATTAAAATAATTTAATAAAGGAACATATTTATATCAATACCCTATTATATATAATAATATTTCATTAAATTTGTCAAAAAAAAAATTCAAATGACTTTTTCTAAGCAAATGTCATTTCAGAAATTTCACATTTTTCATAATTACAAAAAAGTTCACATTTTACTCAAAAAAAAAAAAGGTGATTGATCATTTCAAAATTACAAGAATATTGTTCATTTTAAAAGCAAGCATACGAGTCAAACGATCCATTAGTTTTGACTTAAAATTTCCCTTAAAAAGAAAAAACTAAAATATGGATTATTCAACTTTTATACTATGTGTTTTTATCTTTATTCAGAAAATATATACATATGTCATCGTATTATATTTTATATACCAATATATATTTTTCCGAACAACTTTTTATTTAAACCTTAAAATGTCTAAACTACACTTGAATTTAGATTTCTTTACTTATTTTTAATTTTAATATTGTGGGTCTTTAAGGGTTTTTTTTTTATTAAGAAAAATTATTCATTCATGTATTAAATGTATCGTTGATACGAACCATGCCAACTTGTGACGAAATCTGTAATCAAAGAAGTCTCCAAGATCGTCTCTATGTTCAGGTTCGAATGGAAGAACCGCAATCCATTACCTATATGAAGGTAAGAACCTTGGTATGGTGAAGACGCCACAATCAATTATGGAAAGATTGATTAATAAGTCGTTGGTGAACGCTATGAAAAATTCTGATAAGTTCTAATAGTTTTTCAAAGAACCAACAAGAAAATACTCTCACAATTATTGAATAAATTATTTGAATTTTACTAATATTTAGATGCCTATTAATAGGCTGAATATTACAAAGAAAATTCCTAAAATAGCTTTCCTAATTAAGGCTAAAATCTAGTAATTTTCTTACTTGCCTAAAAGATACAATCAGCCTTTTATTTGACTGATTACGCGCCTAAAATAGAAAAAAAAAAAAAAAAAAAAAAAAAAGGAAAGTTGAATATCCTCCTAATTTCAGCCTCAATTAAAGAGAAACAATTTCGACTTTAATCCCTTAAGTTTCAGCTTATTACATGCCAAAAAGGAAAAGGAAACATTCAAAGAACTAAAATAGTAAAGTGGAAAGTAGTCAACACGCCCAAATCATATTTCCTTCCCAGCAAATGCGCTCAAATCTAAATAAAGAAAGTGAATAAAAATTCAGCCTTAATTGACAAATCTCTTTCCTTTTGTTGTAGCTTGAAATCGGAAGAGATGCTGGAAAAGGAAAGTAAGCACAGATTCTCCTATTGACTTTCTTGAACTTGAATCATGCTTGTTAAGGGTTGGTTAACTCGTTCATCTCCTTCAAGAGGCTTCCACATGCATGCTTAAGCCCAAATCCCTCAAATCAACCCGTTTAATGTATTTTGGAATTTCTTGACCCGTATTCTTGTAACTGGTCCGATAGGAACTTGATTAGGATACGCATTCCATGTTCTTGTGCTAGCCATGTCCTCATCATTCCCGTCCTCTTGAAAAGGATTTGTCCTCAAATCAAGTTCATCACCAACATCAAAAAGACTCAAATTAGAAACATTGAAGGTAGCGCTTACATTATACTCACTAGGCAAATCCAGCTTGTATGCATTGTTGTTAATCCGTTCCAAAGCCCTAACCAACACATATAACTCTTTGTTATAAGTCGGGTAGTTTAAGGCTACCCCACTTAGCTTCTCACTGTAGTACGCAATTGGTCATCCCTCTTGGATTAAAACTGTGCCTATATCAATACCTAAAGCATCATATCCAATTTCAAACATTTTTATTAAAATTAGGCAAATACGATAAAGGGGCATTCGTTAGCTTTTGTTAGATCAATTGAATCGCCTCTCTTGTTCGTCTCCCAACTTGAAACCAACGTTTTTCTTGATTACTTCGGTAAGTGGTGCGGACAATGTGCTAAAATCTTTCACAAACCGTCAGTAGAAACTAGCAAGTCCATAAAAGCTTCTCACTTCACTATGTTTATGGGACTCGGCCACTCTTAGTTTGCATGTACCTTTTCCTCATCAACCTATATACCTTGTGCACTAACAACAAATCCCAGAAATACAAGCTTATCGGTGCAAAAAGCACACTTCTTCAAATTAGCAAATAACTTTTATTTCCTAATCACATCTAAAACAGATTTCAAATGTACTACATGATCGTCCAACTTTTTACTATAAATGAGTATATCATCAAAGTAAACAACAATAAATCTGCCTATAAATACATGCAAAACATGATTCATAAGTCTCATAAAAGTGCTCGGAGCATTAGTCAAACTAAAAGGTTTAACTAACCATTCATACAAACCATATTTCATTTTAAAGGCAGTTTTCCATTCATCTCCTTCTTTCATGCTAATCTGATGATAACCACTCTTTAAATCAATCTTAGAAAACACATAAGAACCATGCAACTCATTTAACATATCATCTAAGTGAGGAATAGGATTATGATACTTTACCGTTATGTGTTGATGACTCGGCAATCAACGCACATTCTCCACGTCCCATCCTTCTTAGGTACTAGCAATACTGGAACAACGCATGGACTCATGCTTTCTCTCACGCACCCCTTCTCCATTATTAATTCACTAACCTGCCTTTGTATCTCCTTTGTTTCCTCGGGATTGCTCCTACAGGTTGGTCGGTTTGGAATGGTTACATCAGACACGAAATGAATCTGATGTTCAATCCCTCGAAATGGAGGTAACTCATGTGATGTTTCCTCGGGAAAGACATCCTCATACTCCTACTAAAAAGAAATAACAGAACTAGGTAAAGCAAGGTCAAGTTTGTTAGTGTTTAAAAGTGCCTCTTTGTACAAAAGTACAATCATTGGCTTATTGAAAATATTGCTCACTTAAAATCACTCACTTTTACATAGAAATTCTTTTGTTTTCTCTCTAATTTTCTCTCAATGGTTGAATTTTGATTTTCTTTTTCTTTCTCATTTTGCTTGCCTTTCTCTGATTTGCGCTCTTTTTTTGTTGATCACTCTCTTTTTTTTATCTCTCTCTTTTTACAACCTTACTTGATCGTCATAAACTTGTTTTGGTATCATCGGCACAAGAGTGATGAGTTTTTGATTGAGAACAAATGAGTACTTATTGGTGATAATACTTAGATGCCTATTAATAGGCTGAATATTACAAAGAAAGTTCCTAAAATAGCTATCTTAATTAAGGCTAAAATCTGGTAATTTTCTTACTTGCCTAAAAGATACAATCAGCTCTTTAATTGACTAATTACAAGCCTAAAATAGAAAAAAAAAAAAAAAAAAAAAAAAAAAAAAAAAAGGAAACTTGAAATATCCTCCTAATTTCAGCCTCAATTAAAGGGAAACAATTTTAACTTTAATCCCTTAATTTTAGCTTATTACATGCCAATAAGGAAAAGAAACATTCAAAGAACTAAAATAGTAAAGTGGAAAATAGTCAATGTGCCCAAATCAGATTTCCTTCCCAACAAATGCGCCCAAGTCCAAATAAGGAAAGTGAATAATAATTCATCATTGATCGAAAAATCTCTTTAGTGATTAATAATTCAGCCTTGATTGACAAATCTCTTTCCTTTTGTTGTAACTTGAAACCGAAAAAGATGCCAAAAAAAGAAAGTAAGTACAGATTCTCCTGTTGACTTTCTAGAACTTGAATCATGCTCGTTAAGGCCTGGTCAACTCGTTCATCCTCCTCAAGAGGCTTCCACATGCATACTTGAGACCAGATCCCTCGAATCAGCCCATTTAACGCATGTTGGAATTTTTTGGCCTATGTTCTTGTAACTGGTTTGATAGGAACTTGAATAGGATATGCATTCCATACTCTTGTGCTAGCCATGTCCTCATCAATTGTAATGGTATAAAATATAGAATTTCAAAATGCACAAAATATTTTCTCAAAGGAAAGAAAATATAAGGTGTACAAATGCAAATTACACTTAGTTTTACTTTTACTAAGAGTATTTTAGACATTTTTAGGTCGAAAGTAAGTATTGACCAAGAAAGGAAATGAATTTTATATTAAATGTTTTTTGACGGTGTAAAAATGTAAAATTTTAAAACGTAAGATATACTTTCAAAGTAGAGCAAAGTAAAAGATATTTATGTTTAGTTTGTCAGTTGGAGATGAAATTTTTAAGTTGGAGTTGGTTAATTTTTCAAAAATTAGTTATAAATTTTGTTGGTTTTTTAGAAAAAGACAAAAATTGATATGAAAAAGTATAATTTAATTGTAGTTAAACTCAAATACCAAACAAAGCCATAAAAATGTAAATAACTTAAAAAAGAAAAGAAAATCTACAGTTTGGATAACAATGAACAAGGGAGAAAAGCCCTTTTTGATGGGTATGTACTTGCTTAGGGCCGTTTGGGATGCCATCTTAGATGGTAAAATACGTCTAGATCTCATAATCTCAACTCTAAGTCAAACTCTCTTTCTTTCATTTTCAAAAAAAAAAAAACTCAAACTTTAAAAGTCTATAACTTTTCATTTTAAATTGAAATGAGATATTTTTTTAAGTCAAAATGCTCGTAACGACAAGATAAATAAAACAAGATATATTTTGTATATTTTTTTCTTAATACGTTTCAAATTTTGATTCTATTTTTTATATCATATAACTTTTTCAAAAGTTTTCTGTCCAAATATGTATTTCCAACTCAACTTTCAAAGCAACATCTCTAGATGTCCCCACAAATGGGTCCTTAGTTTGTTAGTTTTTTATTTTTTTTTTTTTTTAGAAATCTTATATTTTACAATTTTCTTATGAGTTATTAATCTTAATATTTTGAAGCTACATATTTATATAATTATATTATTTATATTAATATGTAAATCAATATTTTGTAGGTCAATACTGAATTATTCGTTTGAAAAACATTTCCATTTTGTATTCAAATGTAACAAATGGAATGTAATAGGCATTTGGATGTTCTCTTTATACATTGTAGTCGAATATAAAGTATGTTTAAGTTGTTTACATTTAAATATTTATTCTAATGTACATGTGTATGTTGAAAGAGAGTGTGAGTGTATGTGATGTGAATGATAAAAATAGATAGAAAAGTGACTCAATGATAGTGGATATATTTGATTTTAGGTCAAATGTATATATTTTTATTTGAATAGAACATATACAAACATACATTACATCGTTTGGATATATAATATAGAAGGAAGGATGTTTCCAAAAGCACCATCAGCATATGTTTAGCATATTAGTTTGAAAAGGAAAATTAAAAAAGTTTTTATTCTGTTAAAACGTTTCTATTTTTTTCAAAATCCACATTACACTCGTTTTTCTCTCTCCTAAATACTAATACAAAAAGATCTCATTTTTAATTAGAATCATTTGAATTTTCCTTCCAATTTATAATGCATTTTATAATGCTATGTTATATTTTATATACGAATATCTTTTCTCGGTTAACGCTTTATTTTGACTTGAGAAATGTCTAAAGTATCATTAAAAAGAGAGATAAAAAAATTACTAAACCCTAATTTTCTCAATAAAAGATTCTGATTTCTTACCCACGGCCACCCACCCCCTTCCTACCCTGACGATATGCACGTACCTTCCTTATCTTTCATGGATTAGTCTGAGTTGTTGCTGCTTGGGTGACTATCATATTTCATTTCTTGGGGTCTACAGTCCACTATATTACTTATCTTCCGTGAAAGTTTTAATTAAAATAAATAAATTAAATTGAAAGGAAAATCACATGAAATTCTAAGCATGGTTGAAAATTTAAAGTGACTTTGGTTAACTATCGTATTCATTGGGTTACGGTCTTTGGCAGGGATGGGACCAAGTCACTAATGAGCTGAGTTTTATTGTGAGGTAGGTATTGGTTATTTGAGGGACGGGTCCAACTCTTGAATTCCTTATTGAGACTGCATTGTCACACGTTGGTGTGGCTGGGGACAGGAGTCAGAAATATATTTTAGTGGTAGGTTTATGAAAATTTTTTTAAGATAAAATAAATTTTAGTACGAGCTTTATGAGATCCTTTTTTTTTCCAAGGTAAAACAGATTTTAATAGAAAGTATATGAGAATTTTTATTTTAGTGAGTTTATGTGAGAATTTTTAATTTTAGTAGGACAAAACAGTAAAAGTATAAACTGTTGTTTTATAAAATTAATATTAGTGGAGATTATATAGGAACTTTTAGTGGGAAAAAGGTAGAGACTATGTGAAAATTTTTTATTTTCAGTGGGACAAATTATAAAATTATAAAATTTTGGGATAAAATTAAAAGAACAAAATATTCCAATGGGGCTACACCCCCTAACTCCGTCCCTGGGCATGGCCATGAGTTCCGACTCACCTCTTGTTGGCTTCTCCTTTAGATATAGGTGGCTCGTGGGAGTGAAAAGGATGTAGTTTGAGTCCACTAGCTATAGGATGAGCGATCTTCCGTACGTTTCATTTGTGAATATATATGATTTGTTATTATATAATGAATCTAATTTCAATCATGGAGGACTTAAATAAATTAAAATGATATGTAAAACGGAAGGTGGATAATAGTATCATTAGGGACCTATCGACGCTCATTTTTTTTATGTCAGCACTCAAGGGGTGTTCAGTGCGACGTACAAGTGGGTGAAGGGAACCTTGCTATGCAGGTTCCATGATTTGTTGGTAAAATTTACGGAGAGTTATACTCATTTCATATATATATATATATATATATAATTACAAAAACATCCTTATAAACTAAACATTTCATTTACCCACTTTCCTGTCATGGTTATAGATGCAGGATGTCCCACTTAGTTGGTGACCTTTTGAAGATAATTCGAAATTCATTTTTCATGAATGTTCGGGCAACGTACAGTGCCTTTTCAACCACTCTCGTAGAATTCTTCTTAATTTGTTTTTTTTTTTTTTTTTTCTAAACTGGCATAATAATAGATTATGACATAACAGATTAGATAACAAGTGACTTGAGTAGACAGTAACATCAAATAATGAAAGGCTGCTGCTGCTGCTAAACTTTTCCCTCACAGAAACCTTATAAAATCTCTTGTAATTGTCATTCAACATGATCACGGAGCAGATACTTTATCAGTAGTCTACATTTTAATCTAATTAAAATATATAAAATAATTAAGCAAAATTGACAGATATGATAAAATTAATAATTAAAACAGAATCTTATTAATAAGATATTTTTCATATCCTATCGAAAACTCTCCTTATTCATTAGATAAAAAATTATTCATTAGGTAATTTATCAATCCATACCAAATACTTAAGTAGTCACAAGGTAGGTTAACAATAGTATTATACTACTTCTCCGGATAACAAATGCATATGTTCAAATATAGGCCAATTAAATGACAGGGAGAATGCAAATTAATGTCTAAAATAGATATGTTAAAGGCTCACACATAAAAAAGACAAACATATAACGAAATTCTAAACATGTTAAATAACTAAATTCTCATCATCATGAGTTTAAGAAGTGGATTGTGAACATTTTAAAAGTGCAAGACTAGTTCCTGAATTAATCCATAACTTTTTGCATGTCAAATTATAATAAAATAAGTCGGTACACTCAAATACGGCAAAATCTGATTGTTCAAAGATTTTTCTCCTTATTTATAAAGGGATTTTTCAAAAAGTCCTTTAACTTTTGTAATAATCACACATCATGAGTAATCAGGGACATGATTGATCGTGTTAATGAAATATTGAGCATCAAAACGAAGAACATGTTAATAGAATATTGCAAGTCTTTGGTTGACGAATCCTAAAATGATGTAGGCATGGATCACATTTAGAATCGACAAAAAAACATTTTCGCAGCACGTACTGGGTATTTTTCCCTTCAAAATACGTTATAGGGTGTACGGATACATATCAAAGGACGTTTTACCAAGCCAAAAAAGAAGTGAAAAAAGAAAAAAAAGAAAAAGAAAAAGAAAAAGAAGCTGCTTATCTCAAATATACATTTCTGGTGGTTGCGGTGACGGTGAAGAGTAGAACAAAAAGTCCAACGATAGTAGAACTCCCGGTCCAAAGATCTTTGAAGTAAACTTTTTTGAGAGTTGCCCTTGTAACATTCCAACGATTTTCATAGAAGTATTGAGTTCACTGTAGTAATGAGCATAGAAAGACTTCTCTCTCGGGATTTTACAGCAGAGTCCATTGAACAACCTTGCTGCTTCCTTGTTGCTACCCAGTAAGTTGGTTAGGATCTTCCTCTCCACCAAGAACTCGACGTCTTCGCTGGTGTTGATGAGCTGATCCATCAACGCGATGTAACCGCAGATGTAATCCTCCTTCGGGTAAAGGCACTGCTCCAAGGCCATGACGTTTCTCAACAAACACTCTGTGTCACATTCTAACTTCAACTCCGGAAGCCTAAGCTGCATACAATTGATGGCCGGTACGAACTTCAAGATCGGCTTCTTAAAAATCTTCACATCGGTTAGGCTCGTTCCTTTATCCGCTCGCTCAAACGTCACCCCGGCTTTGTCCAGCTTCGTTGCCGAATAGAGATACCTCTTGTCTCCCATGTCCTCTTGTTCAAATTTATTCTTCACAAACTTCTTCGGAAGCCAAAACTCCCTGAGCAAATTGGTGAAGTGCTTCACCTCGATGATGTCGGCAAACTTCTCCCAGTCTGATTGTGTCAAGATGTGATCTTTGAAGAAAGAGCATGTCAGTCGAAGAAACGGATGCATACGAGAAGCGATAGAACTGTCTGGGACTTTGGCAGCAGGCAGATATGTACTGAAATGGTCATACAGCTGCTGAAGAACATAGAACGGAAGCTGATTTTCGAGCAACAACAAGTCTAGCTTTACCGCTTTCCTCAGCCACGGCGTGCTCAGTATGTAATCCGTCGTGGACTCTTCTGGCAAATTGTTTCTCTGAAAGATTTCGATGATGAAACAAGCGTCTCTCAGAATCATTTCCTTGAAGTGATCCTGATCAATGGTGCCGGCGTACCTCCCGCGTATGTCTTCAACGCTCTCGCGGATGAATTTTTTGATCCTTTCCTCGATCTCGCCTCTTTTAGAAGATTCGCCACCGGGAATGCGCTTAAATAGCTCCTCCTTGTATTTTTCTTTATGGGACTCCATGGCCTTAAATTCTGGTTTTCCGTAGTGAAAAGGGCCTATGGAAATCAGCTGAGGAGTGTATGAATCCTCTTTTACCTTGCGGAGATTCCTGGGAATTCTGTGGATCCAACACTTGAACCACTGCTTGAATTCCAGATCTTCTGGAATGTCGATTATCACCTCTGGCTTATCGATCAAACCGTCCATACCGATCTTTTCAAACTAGGTCATCAGAACATATTTAGTAATTACCACCGAAAAGTTTATGAATTGTAAAAATACTAGATTAAAAACGTAAAAAAAATAAAGTTACAGAAAGGTACTTATAGATGCATAAGAAGCACATAAATACATGCCAACTAAAGAAACAGAATATTAATTAGTCAGCTGAGAACCTTGATAATATGTGTGTGTGTGTGTGTGTGTGTCTATACCTTTTTTTTTTTTTTTTTTTGGCTGAATAGAATCCTTCAAACTTACCCTGAACTTAGCGGCTTGGTGCAAGAGAAAGGAGCAGAAAGTTGCTTCAATCGTGATCTGGTCACTCTAAGCTTTTCCCATCACTTTTATAGCCAAGCCCACCTGCATACATATGTACTCTATTGTTAAAAGTTAAAAGCGCAAGATGACCAGCATTAACATATCTTTTAACGTTATCGAATGTACTCTTCAGAAACTGACAAAAATGCTGAATGCTAATTAATAATAAAAATCAGTAAGAATAGATGATAATATATTTATCGAATATACTAACAATAAAAATATATTATAATATGATCTCCAATACTTTAGATTAATATTAAATTAATAAAAATCAAGCTTTCACATTTAACATTCAAAGTCCATCACATTCGATGGTGACATACGTATACGAACTTCATTTCATATACAATCAACGTTCAGTGCAAAATATTGACTATACTCTTATTACCAGCATTGTATTAATATACACAAAAGAAATCTCACTCCAGTACCATCCATAACTAGCTAGCCCTACTTTTTTGAGGGCCAATTATACGAAATTGATTTGACTATGAATATGGCAACGGAATTTTTTTGGTGTGAAATAATTATGTCACTGCCTTAAACGACGTATAGTGCTATAATAATCTTCTGTACTACTATATCTACCAACTGAAAAATACTTGTGAAATCCGTTCCTTTGCTCGGAGATCTACTGATAATTGTCATGAACAAAATTAAGTTGTATGCCTAGCCTAATTGTACTATAATTTATACGCTTTACGGGGTATTTTGAATATTCTAATTTGTCAGTCAGTCATAATTCTCGTGATATAAATATAAGAGAGTTTCTGGATAATCATTTATATATGTAAGGGAAAAACAAAAAGATTAACCGATGCATTCTATTGAGAGTGGATTGCCCAACTTCTTTTTCGGATTATAGTAATATTTTCTAATTGAAAATGAAGTAAAACGACTCGCATTAAGAGCACGCCACTTTAATTTATCTTGTGTGTTTGTTCTCTTATTTATTTCTTGTTTTTCTTTGTGTTTTCTTACTTGTTGTAGAAAGATTAGTATTATTAGTGTCATTAAATATTTTATATTAGTATCTTTATTTTGTTGTAGTTTTCGTGATTAGTGTTAGCAAATTATATAAGCCTACGCAAGAAAGTGAAGTGCATACTTGAATATTGAATTATTGAAATATGGAGATTTAGAGTTTGTTTTCCCTTACAATTTGGGGTTTTTCCCTCTCCGCATGGATTTAGCTTGAACTTCTCAATTCCACAGTATCATTATTGCTCTTAAATAGTTGGAGTTAGGAATTTTAAATCTATCATAATGTCATACGTGACGACATATATCAGCCGTATATCTAAATAAAAATATAAATAATTAGAAGAAAAAAAAAAAAAAGCTCGAAAGGCACTGTCGTCTCCTTTACAGCCGCCACATGATGGCATTTTTTTTTTTAATTTTGTTTGGTTATTATTATTTTTTTTTAACGATTTCACACGGGCGAATGTTCAACTACATGTGCCAAAGTCTTTATAACTATTTCAGGACGTCATTTATTGATATCACTTGGCATAATAAATCGTCATTTGTTATAATAATAATGGAAAACAACCACCGATTTTGTCTCATTTGCACAATATTGATGTGGAATGGCACTGGTGAGATGAAAATAAATAGCTAGTGTCACTCTCTTGTGGAAAAAAATTGCAACACTTTACAGAAAGCTGTCTTGACCCAAAATTTGAATGATTGTACTCCACTACTAGCTGGCCATGCAAATAATTAGACACCCTTTATGTAAATAATTGTGCACTCTTCCAATCATAACGTGCCACGAACCATGTAGATTTTCATCGAGGTGGTTTTCCATCTTTTCTTACTTTATTGAAAAATGGACCATTCTCCGCTTTGGCCCCCCGATATTTGCCAATGACATGAAGTTTTTACAATCAATTGAGACCTCAATTTATTATATGAATTTTTAGGTGAAAATTTTGGTACAACTTAAATTTTTTAAATGTACATGTCATTAAATGAAGAGAAAGAATACATTTTGTGAAGCAAATCTACAACCCACTTGTATTTACGGTCAATGATCGATTTGGCATCGATTATGTTAATAATTCATCAATTAGAGTCGATTTATCGGTATTACGCATAAACAAGTAAGTAAAGTACGGTAAATATATAAGAGACTCGGATTTTTGTGAAAGTTCATTCTTAACGTATGGGATATGTCATATGTCATCTGTGATGTTTCGCAGGTCGTTTCTCTATTTATATAGAAATAGTACAAAAGCTGCTTGTGTACATGGATATTGATAAAATCCTTGGGCATGTTCAGGTTTTGGGTTAAGATCTTGAGTGCCAACTTAAATGGGATACTTAATTTGATTAAGATTTTAAGTTAAATAAAATTATTAACTTTCAAAAAATAAAATACTTTTGAGAAAAAAAAAATTAAAAAAAAAAAAAAAATTGAAATGGTAATTAAACTAACTAAACAAACAAATCAAGCTTATTTTGTACCAAATTCTCCTTTTTTCTTCACTTATAAAAAAATTTCTTCAAAACATGGATCCTAGAGGAAGATGGAATAGGAGGAAGAAGGAGGAACAAGGACTCCTCTTGGGGGTTTTGGACCGTGGAGATCTTCCACGAAACGTCTACTTCACAGTCATGATGGTACCTTCCATTTTAGGGATCTGTGCTACCACTTTTTTCCTATTCCTTCTATGATCGTACTTCGAATTTGGAAGATACTTTCCTTCCTTCAATTGTCTTTTTTTTTTTTTCCTCATTCTCTCTTTATTCTCTCTCTCTTGCAAATTCCAGTCTTCTCTCTTCCTCTTCTTGCCATCAAGCACCAATCGTAAAACTCATTTAACACATAGTGAAATCCCCGAAGACTCTACAGAAGGCGTAGTCCAGATATTATAAGCAAACATCATAAATCTGCATGTCTATATTTACTTTTTAGCATCTATAATATCGACTCGTCATCTAATTACGATCCACCATTAGTCTTAAAATATAAACTGTAGATTTCCCCTTCTGCAATTAGTGTGTATATATATATATATATATTAACAAATATCACATCAACTAATATAAAATTTATAATATCTTGAATAAAAAGACAACAACTCAAATATGAAAAATTTAGTGTACTTGCATTACATTAATTAACTAACACAAGATTAACAACGTGTAATAATAAGAAATTGAATGGAACAAGTGAAAGCTAACTAAGTTTTAGGTGCAACGTTAAATCATAGGACTAATCTACGCCCTTGAGAAATCAATATTAGTTTGGAAGAAACTGTTATGTCTTGAATCACGGTAGTACATGATCCAACAAAAACCACTAATTACAACAAAAAATAAAAAGATGAGTAGGACCAGAGGAAATTAAGCATTATCAATAACGAGACAAAAAAAGCAAAGTCAGTGAATCATCCATATTTTTCCTTTGGAAAAAAGATGAGAGACAATGTGTTAAAGTAATAACGACAAGTCTCGTTGTCATCTCACCTTTAATGCAAGAAACCGACATATAGATAAAATGGTACTACACGTGATATGCATGTTAACTAATATGATGTATGAAGTGAATAAATATAATGATGGAGCCAGACTGACGTATGAGTAAAACAATTATTTATTTTAAAAGTTATAATTGATGAGAGAAGCATAATTAAATATTTCTTAAACATCATCTTTATTAGATTGAAATAATCTCAAGTATATCATTTAGGCTCTTATTTTGAGAAGTCTTTAGAATCCATGGGCGTACCCATAAATGTTTTAGATATTTCTTCAAGACTCAAATACATAGGTTGCATCTTAAGTTCAAACATGTTCATACATCATTTTCTCTTAATTAGAAAATGACCCCTGAGAGCACACCCATGGAGACTTGAACTTGAATCCTCCTAGTCTGATACCAACTAATGTTGGAGTGATGTAATTATTTCTCCCAAAAGTTGTAAGATGGAAAAGGTGCAATCAATTTCTTTAAACATCATCCACTACCAGATCGGGGAATCCATTCCAACACTATCCGTTTGGGCTTTATTTCGAAGGATCCCTTACGAATCCATGGTGGACCAACGAATAGAATTAGAAGTTTCTTTAAGGTCAAGCATATAAGCTGCCTCCTAAATTCAAGTATACCCCTACAACACAGACATATATTTGAGTGAAGAGTAAAAAAATTTATTTTAAGCATAAAAATTAGAGAAATGTTTTAATGAGATTATATATGAAAATTTTTAATTTTGAGAGGAAAAAAATTTTCAATGCGGTTACAGCCCCACTAAGCTAAAGTCTCAACATGCATCTGCCCCTTTAAATGTATACACAAAAATATATCCTCAGGATGTCATAGTTATGTGGTACTCAAAGTGGTACTAACGCTAACTGAGCTAAAATATGATGTTTATGGCAATTCTCACAGTTTACCATTTAGCACTCTTAAGTCTTATTAGCATGCTAGCAATATAGCATACAAATAGTATTTCAGCACCAAAATTGAATTCATTCTCACGCATGGTTGATGTGCAATTTTAGGACAAATATCATTCAAATTAATTAGTATTACTATTAAATTAACAACATATATTCAAGGAAATTACTGAAGTTTGGTATCAATCATGTCAACAGAAAGGTTAACATCAAAGATCGTTTGAGATTCTTTAACCAGAAAAAAAAAAATCATTTGAAATTAATAAGATAGATATACTAAACAATATCAAAAGAGTAGTACTAACGACACTAATTCTAATCCTAATTTAACTATCAATTCACATGACGGTGTATTTCATCTATTTAATGATTGGTACTTTTAATTAATGTCGCTATTATATAAATGAAATAATGATAACTCATCATATTAAGTAAAATAATATTAAAACGTTAGAATTGGAGTTAACATTGTAGCATTTTTTATATTAACTATGTGGAGCCTTCTTTGTATTTATAACATCAGAACATACTTATAGAACCGGGCTTCCAGGTGTGTGTGTCGTGTGTTTTAGTCCACAAGTTGACTTGCCGGCTAACTAAATACCTCATTGTTCCGTACGAAGGAAACATACACATCAATTGAGTGACCTCCTCTTTTAATACAACTACTTGTATTTAAGCACATGGAATAGATAAACAAATCAAAATAGAAAAATAATGCATTTAACAATAATGTTATCATCATCTAAGAATGACATGAAACCACGTGATGTCAGTCACAAATAAGGAATGCATGATCAAAAGAGCTCTTTTAAAGAGTAGTATAGACTACTAACAAGCACATTTGAAAGAAAATTGATTATGAGATGTTATAAAAAAAAAAATAGTACGTAGTTAAAAAGATTGTAGAAGAAAAATTAAGAAACTATCAAAGAAAGAGAGGAAAAAAAAAACGACGGATTGACATATGATGAAAGGAAGGGAGGGACGAAAGCTAAGCACCTGGACTCTTTTAAAAGGACCAAAATTTAATTATGAGGTATTCTAAGAAAATAATAGTTAAAAAGGGTCCTAGACAAAAAAGGGGGGAAAAAAAAGTTAACGGAAAGATAAAAATGAAAACGATAAAATAAAGGGAAAAAACGATGGACTTGCACGTGATGAAAGAAAGGAACGGAGAAAAGCTGAGCACTTTGGTTCTTTTATAAGGACAAAAATGAACACGATTAAAAAATAATAATAATGAAGGGCTGAAAACGAAAAAATGAAGTTGTCTTTAAGGAGAGAACGTCGACGCGAATGAGCTGGAGAACGGTTGCATTCAGATTGATTTTTGATATGTTGATCCTTTTCCATTTGAACATCAAAGCCATAATTGGCAAAGCACATTCAATCGTAGAGGTACAATGGTAACCCTCTGCACTGTAGGATGGATTAAAATTAATACGGATGGGTCTGCTAATGGTTCTCCTAGGCCGACTGCCTGTGGTGACCTATTTCATACCTATTAGGAAAAGAGTGTTTTGGAGAGAGAGAGAAAGGTAGAGAGAGAAAAAGTATATCTGAGAATGAAAGATAAAGTTCTCATTAATTTGAGAGTTGGAAATAGCTAAGAATAAATAAATTACACAAACCAATTATAAGCCACCTTATGTATAATCTATAACAACCTATAACAAATCTGTAACAGATCTAACGAATACAAAAAGCCTAAGTATTATTCCTAACCCCCCCCCCCCCCCCCCCTCCAAACTAAGAGTGGATAGCTGTTCAACTCTTAGTTTGAATCTCGTGTCAGTAAACGAGAGCTAGAGATAGCCTTAGTAAAAAATCAGCTATTTGATCTTGAGAGGGAACATGTCTGATTTCCAATTTCTTCTGCAGGACCTTTTCTCTGACAAAGTAAAGATCTAGTTCAATATGCTTTATTCTAGCATGAAGCCTGGATTTCTAGCTAACATCACTGTTCTGATATTATCACACCAAATTACTGGATTCTTGACTTGAGGCACTTGAAGTTTCCCTAGTAAGGACTGCAATCACGTAATTTCTGCTACTAGATTAGCTAAGGCTGAAACTCAGCTTCTATTGAGTACCTTGAGACCGTGTGCTGCTTTTTTGAAGACCAAGAAACAAGATTAGAGCCAAATAAACACAATAGCCCGATGTGGGCCTTCTACATCCAGTCTTAAGCCCAGTCATATCACAGAACCAACAACATTCAAGCCTTGGTTTAGACCTTGAGAATCAGGTTTTCTTAGATTAAGGCCATAACCCAAAGTTCCAGCTAAATACCTCATAATTCTTTTTACAGTTTTCCAGTGAGCCTCTAAGGGATTTGCACAAATTGGCATAGTGAGCCTCCAAGGGATTATGCATAAATTGGTATACCTGTTGACACTATAAGCTATCTCTGGCATGTGATGGTGACATACTGAAGCGCACCAACAATGTTTCTATAGAGTTGAGGGCTTTGCACTAGATCACTCCATAAGCTGTCAATCTCAACCCATGTGTATAGTGTAGTGACTGGTTTGGCAAACTGCATCTTGGCCTGGCTAGAAGGTCTGCAATATACTTTGTCTGAGATAAGTGTAAACCAGATTCAGTGTGTTTAACCTGAATTCCAAGAAAGTAGTCTATCTCTCCAAGGCCTTGAGTGCAAACATCCCATTCAACTGAGTCACGGGTCCTGTATTATATGAACATAACTCCCAGTTAACAGAATATCATCCACATAGACCAACACAAATAGAATTGTCTGAGGAGTGATCTTAACAAACAAAGATTGATCAGATTTGGCTGAGACAAAACCAAAAGAAATCAGTGCATCATAGAGTTTTTAAAACCATGCTGAGGTGCTTGTTTGAGGCCATAGAGGGACTTGTGGAGTCGACACACCTTGTGAGGATTACTAGGATCCTGAAAACCAGAGGATTATTCCATATACACTTCTTCCATTGGACTTCTATTAAGAAATGCATTATTGGCATCAAGTTGTCTAATTGTCCAACTTTTTGAAAGAGCAACAGTAAGCACAACTCTGATATTGTAGGCTTGATAACCGGGCAAAGGTTTCATTAAAATCAAAACCAACCACCTGATGAAAGCCTTTTGCTACTAACCGAGCCTTATACTTATTCACTGTACCATCTACATTTTCTTTTGCTTTGAAGACCCACTTACAGCCAATAGCCTTCCTGCCTAATGGAAGATCAACTAATGATCAGGTGCCATTTCTCAACAAAGCCAAATACTCGTCTTCCATTGCCTATTTCCATTTTAAATCCTGCAAGGCATCTGTAACAGTTGCAGGTTCTTTGCTAGCCATGAAAACTTTAGGCCTTCGAGTACCATCTTTACTTCTAGTACCCATAGAATGAGTCCTAGCAGCACCTGTTCTTCTTGATTGGGGAGCAACTTGTGATATATCAGAAACAGTAGAAATAGGTGTAGATCTAATAACAGTTATATCATCCATGATTCCATGATTAGGACTCAACATAGGTTCAAGAATACGCCCAGACACAGGTTCAGGAGATATAATAGAAGGATTAGGAGAAGGAATACGACAAGGTTGAGGCAGTGGGGAGATAGGAGACAAGAAAATAGGGGAGTGAGACTCTTTGGTAGCTTTTTGAGCAAAAGGAAATGTGTATTCATCAAAAAGAACATCTTTAGAAATGACAATCTTCACAAAAGAATCTAGACACTTATAACCCTTATGATTCAAGCTATACCCCAAAAAAATGCATGGAGAGGAGTGAAAATTGAACTTATGGTAACTGTAAGGCCTAAGATTTGGAAAACATAAGCAGCCAAAAACTCTTAATTGAGAATAAACAGGGGGAGTATGAAAAAGTTTTTCTAATGGTGATATACCTACAAGAACAGGAGTAGGAAGCCTGTTAGACACAAACACTGAGTCCCTAAAGGCTTCATCCCAAAACTTTAAAGGTAGAGAGGCTTTTGCAAGTAAAGTAAGGCCATGTTAAACAATTCTCCTATGTTTTCTCTCTGATATAAGGACAAAGATGTCTATGAACAATACCAAAGGACTGTAACAGGGTAGTAAATGGCCTATATTCACCTCCCCAATCAATTTGGAGAGCAAGAATTTTTGAATCAAGTTACAACTCCACAAGCTTTTTAAAATTTTCAAAAGTTTGAAGAGTATCTGACTTTTGTCTGAGCATGTAAATCCAAGTAAACTGGTGGCAGCATCTACAAAATGAACATAATAGCGATATCCATTTGCAGAAACTGTAGGTGATAGACCCCATAAGTCAGAGTGAATTAATTGCAATGGCTTTGTATATTCTGTGTTAGAACTAGGAAATGGAAGCTTGTGCAATTTACCTAAACAACACACTTGACACAATGAAGGGACCATTTTATTAGAATAGGAAATATTACATTTGGCAAGAACAACTTTTACAACCTTACTCTGAGAGGTGTCCAAATCTATTATGCCATAGATCAAAAGTTATACAAGGTGTATGTGGTACATCAGAGGACACAAGACTAGGAAAACTAGTAAAAGAAGCAAAAATAGTAGGTTTGTGCTCATGTGAGGTTGATGACGATTGAGATGTAAAAGCAGGACCATGTTAGAGAGGAATCTGATTGTTATCAAACACATAGAGTCCATCCTTAAGCTTCCCCATCAGCAAAACAGTATGAGTAGCCTGGTCCTTAACAAAATAGACAGTGGAATGAATTTCAAAATATGCACTGTTATCATTAGCAAACTTAGAGACACTAAGAAGATTTTTTGTGATTTTAGGGACATGAAGTAATTGTTTTAGTACTAGACATCTAAAAGGCTCTAAAGAAGAAGGAAACATGGAATGACCAACATGAGTTATAGTTAGACCCTTACCATCACCAACATAAAGTTGCTCTGGTCCATTGTATTCAGCCTTTGACATTAGATTGGAAGCTTCAGAAGTAACATGATTAGTAGCACCTGAATCAGGGTACCAACTATTGTCACAGATAGTTTCAGGAGTAGCTAGCATAGTAGTGAGTTGAGGATCCTCTAGGCTGTGAGAAGATTCACCAGGAAGACAACATTGCCTTGAACTTAACCAGAAAATTGCCCTAGTTCCTTGTAAGAAGGATCAAATCTATATAGAACTATAGGACCTCATGACCCACTTTGTTACACAGTTGATACACAGTTGACACACCACTTTGTTAACCCAGAATTAGCATGATTTCAATTACAACCTAAATTCCAATTAGCATTCCAACGGCTGCCACCATTACCAAAACGTCCTCTGCCAATAGAAGGACCCCCACGATTATTAGAAAAGAACCACCATTGTAGAAGAATTAGAACCAGAAGGAAATCTGGAACTAGAAAATCCATGATCAGAAGGATTAGGATAGAACTTTCGCTTGCTATGTGCATAATTTGCAGTAGCTACATTAGCCAAAGCTGAGTCAAGCAACTTAGTATTCTTATCAAGTTTGACTTCATAGGTAAGAAGAAGAGCCTCAACATCCGCCATAGAGTAATTATTTGTTCTTGAACTAATAGCTAGTTCAACACAATCGTATTCTGATGGTAAACCCTTAAAAATTGCATTAATTTGATCCTTTACAGGCATACTATGACCTACTAGGGCTAAAAGATCAATAAACCCCTGATCTTGAGTAGATACTCATTGATCATTAAAGATCCCTTCTTGGTATACTGAAGTTGAGTTTTGAACTGTGTTACCTTAGCTCTTATTTGGCTAGTAAAATACACTTCAATCATTCTCCAGATCTATGCAGAACACTCACAAATCACCATTCGAGAAACAATCCCTTCAGTCATGGAAGACATAAGCCAGGACATGATTAATTGTTCTTGTTGTTCCCAGTCCAAAAACTCAAGAGTAACTCGTCCAAGAATCTCATCTTCAGCATAAAGAAATTTCAGCGGAGGAATAGAATCAAACAAGAAATTCTGGAGACGATAACCTTTGATCAAAGAAAGAACATGTTTTCACCAAATTAGAAAATTGTTCTTATTCAGTTTTGTCTCAACCGGATGAGAAAATGAAATGGAAAGAAACCTCTGTAAATTTGCCTCCATCGTCATTATTGTCAACCTTGAAGAACCTTCAGCTCGAGCTCCGTTTTCTATTGCCAGAAATTGCTGAATCGTTGGAAATGGCTCTAATACCATATTAGGAAAAGAGTTTGGGAGAGAGAGAGAACGGTAGAGAGAAAAAAAGTATATCTGAGAATGAAAGATAAAGTTCTCATTAATTTGAGAGTTGGTTATAGCTAAGAATAAATAGATTACACAAACCAATTATAAGCCTCCACGTATATAATCTATAACAACCTATAACATACCTAACAAATCTAATGAATACAAAACAGCCTAAGTATTACTCCTAACAGTACCTATCAATGCTTTTGTAAAGGGTGTTTTGGCCGATCTATCGACATTGCTTATAATCGTGAAAAACAAAAATACCTTCCCATTTTGTACCTACATATATAATCGTGAAATTATCCAAAAATACCTTCCTTTTTTTGTGAATATATCCAAAAATAATACTTTGTACAATCACTAATAAATTTTATAATCGTCTAAAAGTTTTATGAATTATGATTCTACACCTCCTTTTATTGTAAATACTTATAAAAGTAGAACTTTAAAAAAATGCACCTCTCAGCCTAACATATTTAGATCTTTACATGAGTTGTGTATGCAAGTATGTGAACAACAGTAGAGCCAGTCTATTTTTTTAGTGACGGCCTACGTTAA
Organism: Ficus hispida; assembly: GCA_025413025.1. Lineage (NCBI taxonomy): Eukaryota > Viridiplantae > Streptophyta > Magnoliopsida > Rosales > Moraceae > Ficus > Ficus hispida. The sequence continues at coordinate 3,217,480 of CM046363.1, forward strand.
AAGAGTAGATATTTTAGAGGATTTATACAATGATATTCAAATTGTAGTGGGGACAAAGTTAGAAATATATAAAGATTTTAGATACAAAATTAAAAAATAAAAATAAAAATAAAAATCCAGCCTCCCACTCGACTATAGGTGACTCCAACACTACGTATTAATGTAATGTAAGAGGGAAGAGCTTAATTACCTTCATTTGTCAGATTCTGCTTTGCATTTTTCAAATTCTTCATGCAAACAGAATTCATATTCTTTGACATCTTTCTTGGATAGTGGCCCTAATTTCGTTTGGTACTTAGTGAGCATTCCATGCGCACAAATAATCTTAGCCTTCTCCTTGCAATAAGGCGATCTTACTTCATTGGACAATGGAGGCCAATGAGGATTATGGAGTGGAGATGAACTACTAGAAAAAGAATACTGATAATAATGAGGAGATAAAGTTGGAGATGCTTTGATAAGCACTTTGGCATTATCTGCAACAACTGTGAAAAGCATGAATACTATTGCCATAATAATCAATACCATATGCACGGTTCCCCAGTAGTATTTCTGCCCCTTTTTTTTTTTTTAACTAATTTGTCACAAAGTACTCTTTATATCCATTACACAGTTAGCAGCCCCTACTTTGGGATATTGCCTTAGCTTGGTTGGCTCCTGGGCTAAAGCAACTGTACAACAGGCAATGTTATCAGCGATGCAATAGTTTTATTCCGTCCACTAAGTTCAGCCAATGCAATCTTCCAGCTACCACCCAGGAACATTTCGTATCACTGGAGATTCCTCCAGAATTTTCACCAAATGATTATCACAGGAGTACACTTACCTTTATTTTGGTGCAGTAAGACTAGCCCTCATTTATATTTCTAAACTTAAATTAAATAATATAAGATTATATAGTAATTAATAAATAAATAAAATATTATTATTCGAAACGCCTCATCGACTTGTGTAGATTGTGTTATATAGAAGTAAGAAATTATTGAAGTCGCTATATATAATCAATATATGAATTATTTTAGTTCTAAAATAATTATGATAAATGTCTTTTTGTTTGAGTAAGCTACCGTTTCAATTAATAGGTTTTTTTTTTTTTTTTTAGTGAGCTAAATTTTACTACTTAATTGGCATCACCAATAGACGCGCTCCTTTAGTTATTATATTCTTTTATACATATATAAGGAGCTATTGTATTCTTTTATACATATATATATATATGTATGTGTGTGTGTGTTATATTCTATGCTTGTGAACTCTTCACGTACGTACATTTAGTATTGAAAACTTATTATAGTCACTTAAAATGAACTGCATAAACTTTCTGAAAATTTCATGATACAAGTACGTAATGGTAAAATACATAAAAATATAAATTCTTTAAAAGCTCTAAATCTCAATACTGGTGTTGTCATATTGTGCAATAGTAGAGAGATAAAAGATTGGTGCAGCGAAAAAAAAAAAAAAGGGACTCCCAAAGATATGTGTAAAATGGTAAAATATTAATGATAATCCGATTACTTCGACAAACTAGAGAACTTTGGACAAATTTAGACTAGAAATAGGAAACTAATCGGACTGTAATATTTAACAAATTACAAAGAAAATACTAAATAACTAAAACTTAGGAAACTCCAAAATAAGAGACTCTAGAATAGAAAATAAAAAAATGAAAACCAATGACTATTATAGCTTGTCCCAACATCCAAACAATGGTTTATTCGGGTAGGTTATCTAATTTTTCTCTACTTGAAGTGTAACAAACGCGATACGTGACTGATAAAATAATTATGTGCTACTTATTACTTACCTCATTTTTTTTTTTTTAACCTTTGAAGAAATTTGGAGGCCATTTATACATTGCATTAAAAATAAAACTTAAAAAAAATAAAAGAGTTCATATTTCCATAAATATTAATAAAAGACAGGTTTATTTTTAAATCTTGATGAGGCTAAGGGTAACTTTTTTTTCAATGAAAAAAAATACCCATCATTTGCTCCTGTCCAAATATTATATATAGCATAGTCTAATATTCAACTAATTAATTAGTTGTGGGAAGAAAAAAAAATCAAGAGAATATAGTAGTCTTACATTCAACTAATTTAGTTTGTGAAAGATTATATAATTACAAGATGAGATCATTAACAACAAAATTGATCATGAGAAAAGTGATAGTTTTTGTAATTTTAATAATTTATATTTTTGTCCTTGCCCTTGAGTCTCACTCCGGCTATGGAAATTTTTCCATTGACCATCATATTACACTTGATGATCAGAAAAGTTTTCCTGAACACAAAATGCTATGATGAGTGCATAACGGATTACCTCAGAAGATTTTCAAATCCGCATCTGCAAAGGGAACTAGCCATTTGTTTTCAGGTCTGTCAATTGATATGCCTTCAGTGCTATCCAGATTCGGTCCTCAGTGGCTGTCGTCTAGGCTGTTCCTAGTCCATAAAAGGTAAACCGACAGTTTTTGAACACTTAAATAAATTATCGAAATTTTGTTATTTAAAAAAAATAATTCTTAATTAGTTTTTTATCCCAGTTAATAAGTGAAAATACATATTAATATTGATTAATTATTGAATAACTATGACCGACACATTAATGAGAAATAGAAGTCCGGTAAACTTTTGTGATGCGGGGAAAAGCTTACAAATGCGAAAGACCCTTTGTCATTCTCATAGGGAAAATCTAAAAATAATGATGAAATAAGCAGGTAATTAGAGTATGGAATTAATTTTATTTTACAACCTAAATGATGCTAGCTATTATCTTATTTCGCAAAATTATTTTCCTATACTATGAACTTTCATCAATTTGTTTGTTTATCAAATTTTTCCGTTTAATTTATTTCCTTGTTGCAATATATTATATGAAGTTGTCCTTATTTTACCTATGGTTGGCCAGTAAAATGATTTTTTCATTGCTGAATGATGTTTGACAAATAATTAGGGGTTTAAAGTTGAATTAGTCACTAAATTATTAAAATTGTGATTATCTGTATTAAATTAAGTTGTTCTTTTAGTCCTTCATTTTTATTTTTGAAGCTCGAAACATGAATTAGATGTTTTAAAATTTAGCAGAGCTAATCACGTAACTTATCATTTGATAGCATTCTATTTTCTAAAAATAGCCATATTAAGAGCAAAATATTGTTCACTAAATACCCTTGAAAACTATTGAAAACTGAAAAATTTTGCACTTGTTACAACGTTTTTATGAACTTGATCAAATGATCTTGATGAACAGGTGGCTACAAGTAATTATTCATTTTAAGACGTTCAATGTCAATTTCCATTTCGTTAGGAACAGAAGTAAGAAAAATATGAATAAATTATAATGCTATACCTAAAACACATTTAGAAAATAAAAGCAACATTAATAGAACTCATAAATTTGCCAGGTGAAAACTAGCAAAGTAACCAACTGTTTTTTTTTTTTTTTTTTTTTTTTTTTTTTTGATAAATGAACAACAACTGTAATTTGTTGGCACACTGCATATGATTTTAAGTGTTTATCGCTATAAGAATTGCATTGTTGATGTAGCTGACGTGGTAGACTTCAAAACCTGCTTCAACAGTTAAATGAAAACAAAATTGAAATGGGCCTTAGATTTCTCTTAAAAAGACAAAAGAACAAAAAATATATGTAGTGTAAGAAAACACACTATTTTAATTGGAATAATTACACCAACACAATGTACTGTGTTCTACTGTTTTATTAGTTATTTGTAAAAGAGAGAACACGTAAAACACCACTTATACAGAAAAATCTCTGTAATTGAATATTATTGGGATTAGGAAAAAAATTATTATTTTAAAGAGGTAATTTAGTTATTGATAAATGAATAAATTTATTAATTTATTGGTAGATGAATAATTTATTAATTTATTAATTTACGAATAGTTTTAAGTTGAAGGGATAGTAGCTAGATATGCTACTGATGATGATCATGATCCAAATGATAGTTGTGTTTTACTAAATGTTTCCCAAAAGAGGCGTTTCAAGTAATAGTAATCTTAAATAACTACTTGCTACAACATTAAATTAAAAAAAAAAAAAAAGTACCAGATGTAGTGCATGCTTTGCAAAAAATTAAAGACGAGGTTGAGTTCAATTTAGGTACAAAGAAAAAACAAACGACTTTAGATGCATATTTTGTAAGAGAGTTGAATTGAGAAAATAGTTGTCAAAAAAAAACGCACTTTATTATTATGGATTATATATGTTTTTTTTTTTTGTCAGTTATTAATTTATATTTTCGTTGGGTCCTAAAGGATTTGAAAAAAAAATATTATTATTATTATCTTATATATTTAACAAGATTATTAATTTAGTACATTGGCCCAATTCGACACCAGAATTTTTTAAGCAGGCAAGGTTACTTATTGTTCGAACATTCATTTATCGAGATTTTACTATATATGTTTAGTTTAAATATCATTCTATTTTTTTATTACATAAACATATAAAATTTAGTATTTGTAAAATCAGTCATATGAAGTATAACTATCCTTTCTAATATCTATTAAATATTATTCTAAATATTACTTGTTTGAATAATTAAATAATTTTATTTAAAATTCATGAAACAAGTATTGCAAATTTTTTGTATTTTTTTAAATTAGATTTACCTTATTTGATATTTTAGTTTTATTAATGCCTTAAATTTTCTTTTATTTAGAGTGGAAGGTTAATTTGGTATTTTGGTGTTTGATTTTGCAAATATAGGGATTTTGAGGCATTTGTGTAAGAAGTATCTGTCTGGTAATATTACGGGATTGAATTGAAATGGATAGAAAATAATATGATTAAATTTTAACTAATACAATCCCATATTGACATCAGTGCATAGATGAGCATCTATCCCCTCCTCGTACAGGGGATAATCAGATTCCCTTTTAAAAACAAGAAATTGTAGTAAATAATATTGTTGCAAAATTTAATAAAGTAAATAGTAAGATTTTACAAATTTAAAGTAAATAACAGTAAATAACTAATTTACCAAGTAATAGTTCCCCTTATTTTGAAAAAAAAAATAGATAAATAAATAATTCATTTAAATAAAAATAGCATAAATTTTTTTTATTTAACAAAATGATCATTGATCAATGATTGAGTACCGTCAAGCAATGATTAACCAATGTAAATCAGTGAAAAATACATATTAATATTAATCAATCATTGATTTATTATACTAATCAGTCATTGACTAGATTGATTGATTGATTATTTTATAATAAATGACTATTTTCCTACTTTTATAAAATTTCAACCATTTATTAAAAAACTTGTTTAAAAAATCATTTACCCATAAATCGAATTAGCTAAAAGTAAGTAGATTATTTACCTGATAAATTTTGAATATTATTTATTCCAAATAAATTAAACTTTCTATTTATTTCAATTATTTATTGTAAAATTACTATTCACTTTTTTCTCCCTAGCAAAGGTTTAAAAACCCTAGAGACATTTACATCATTTTATAAGTTGTTTTAGAAGTGCGCCATTTTAGTTCTGCCAATAATACAAACTTTCACTTTCAAAAAAATAATAATAATAATACAAATTGTGTTTCGGTACAGAGCAGTATGCGAACTTGAATTTCTTGCGAGATAAAATGAGAATAATGGAGTTGTGCTTCAATTTCCACATATCAGACATCTCTATCAATATAATATACATCAGCTTCCATTGCAAAGACTAGACATCTAGTGGCATTAAAAACTAGGCAAAATTTGGTTAGAGACTTCATTAAAAGCCGAATCTACTACAAGCCCCCTCTTCCGGAAATTCTGCTTTAAACTTAGTGAGACAGAAGGATGATTGCCTAAATTTGCTTGGCTGCCAAGGATTCTGATTTCTAGACCTCTTACGGCTAATATTCCGAGTACAACGAGGAAGTCTCCATCTGCTCGGGGGGCTAAGCAAAAAGCATCTTCAATTCCTCAATGCGAGCACTTCGAACTTCTTGATCAGTCAATGCACCGGAAATCAACCATTGTTTACGTGCTTGAACCACTTCCATTCTTTCCTCAACTGTACCCTGCCATCGGAGAAACATGAAAACTACAGTGAGACCAAGCATTCATATTTGTTAAATCCAGGTTTAGGTATGCTTATTTGAAGCTCCGAAACTTGAAATGAATCAGGTTGTTAATCCATTTTGACAACATACTGCATCAAAACCAGAAGCATAGCACTATATCTTGTTTGGTATTCTTCTATATAGCCTATACAACTCGTGACAACAAAGGAACCGAGCGCAAAAAATGTGGCGGTAAGGTATTGTTTACCCTTCCAAGTGCAGGATTGAAACTGTACCTTCACAATGAACCTTTTGATCATCACACTTTTTGTTTGTCCAATGCGATGGATGCGCATAACAGCTTGTTCCTCAACTGCTGGATTCCACCATGGATCCTGTAAACATAGGCAAACAATCACCAATGGCCAAACTAAATCAACAACCGCCCAAACAAAAAAAAGTGGGGGAAGTAACTTTCTCAAAATCTATCAAAAACTTCCAGAGTTCAACAAAGCCGGAGCACAAACTGCTTAAGCAGCACTCTCTCGAGATAAAACCATATCCATACCACAATTTCATATTAAATGCTTACTCTAGAAACATACCAAGACAAAGGCATTAGAAGCAGCCGTCAGATTTATTCCAACACCTCCGGCCTTTAGTGACATCAGCAACACCTGTTGCAACAACAACCAAACCGTACCCTCAAAAAAAAAAAAAAAAAACAACAACCAAACCGTCGATACTAAATCCATGCTGCAAAGTATATATTAGACTAAAATGTATACAAAAGTCACGAACCAGGATGTTGCTATCTTCTGAAAACTGCCGTATCACTTTTTCGCGTTGCTGTTGACTCAAAGTCCCATCAAGCCGAACAAACGGAATTTTACTTCTGAAGAGAAAAGGAAAACAGTCTTAACAGTAATTCCGGGGACCTAGACAGGCAATTCAATTGGCATAGTAGAGCTCATGACAGACCAATAGAATGTAATGTGAACAGTAAATTTATAGGTTTGATTTGATTATATCATAAAAAGGATCAAACAGAACAAACAGAAAGATCGCCTTAGATATCCTATCCTCATTAATTTTATGTTACATTAAATTGTATTATAAAATGCAAGAGGTTGGTGATTATTACACGAATGCAGATCATTGTATAAAGATGACCATCAAGTTTTGTGAGTTCAAATAAATGAGTTAGATAAGTCAGAATGAAGCTCTTGTAAGTGCATAAACAAATTAATAAGATAAAAATTAAATAGATATCCCTAAGGAGATAGTAAACTTTTCAGCACAAAACTCACAGCTCCATAGCTTTACCAAATACAATTAAAAATTAGCGAATTTTACCGAGATAAAGGAATCTGCAAGATGTCGAGAAAGGCAGTCCATTGGCTAAAGACGATGCTCTTGGAGCCTGAGATACGAAGCATTTCAAGCTCTCGTAACAAAACTGCAACTTTGGTTGATTCCACCCAGTTTTTGTCAACATCAACTTGGAACCGACTTTCAGTTGGGGCTGTAATAAGTTCTTGCCTACTAATGACCTTCCTGCAAAATAAGTGCAAGGTTAAATCTGAAACCTGTAAAATAGTAAATGTTCTAATATACGAGGGCAAGAATAACATGAAATAAACTTGGAACTGTAGGATAAACTAAAAGAAAATTCCCATACTGAAAGAAAAATGTCGGCTTTAAATACCTACAAACAGGACATAACCCAGAAGTAGCATTTCGCCAACTTCCCAAGAGACATTCGCGGCATAGGCGATGAGCACAAGGTGTTAATACTGCATCTTCAAATGCTTCAAGACATATTGGGCACTCTCCATCTTCTCCCTTACGAAGCTCTTCCACAACCTCTTGGATATAAGCCTTTGAAGGAACATCTTTGACTTCCCCCTCCATGGAATTCTGGCTGCCTTTAAGGAAACGTCTAGCTAACTTATCCAAATCGGAATATTCTTGTGTATCGCCTCGACTGGAGAAATCCAAGTAGACCATCACCAAACACAATTGTAATAAGATCATACCACATGGCTGTATAGTCCATGACATGATACCAATCTATAAAACAGCTAACACAAGAATAGAGATAACTTTATGCAGCATCTATCTGAAAATTGAATATAGTGCAAAAAGTTCAATAAAAAAAATAACATAAATGTTTCATCTTGAGATGCCAATGACCAAAACAATCATGAAATGGCAAAATCGAATCAATAGCAAGAGACGATGAAAGAATTGTTCAAACTTCAGAAACTCTTTGTTGAAGGCCACGAACCTTATATATGAAGAGTAGAATAATCTATGACAAACATATCTTCTCTACATCTTTGTTCACTATGCAACTAATCTCTGCTTGGTCTTTGTTGTAGCTAGACAGAGTGATAAACTAATGGAGAAATAGTAGCAAATCATTAAAAAAAAAAAATCCCTCAAATCTGGGGAGGAAGGGGGAGAAGGATTAAACACCTCATCACAAGAAATGGATGATCACAACATTGGCGAAGACGTAAGAGCAACTCCAAGATGGAAGCATAATTATGAAGAACGCGTCCTTGCTCAACAAATTGATCAAACTTCACCTAAATGGTTCACAAACATATATTAACCATGACGAATAGAACAAACTGCCTTGTACTAGTAAAGGTGAAAAAAAGACATGATAACATATATCCTTATTCGGACAAGCTGAATCATTCAGATTACCCAAAAAAAATATAATTAAAATTAAAAAATATATACATATAAAAATTAAAAAAATTGAATCATACTGATAAAGATTTACCTTGGATTTTTTAAAGAGGGCCTCATAAAAGTCCTTCTCAGCTTCTGAGAGTTCGCAGTAAATCACCTGAACATCAGCTGGAGGAAGGACTAGAATTGGTCTGCAACAAACAAAAACGTTTAGAAGCTAACACAATTACAAAAGGATGAACTTAATGACCTGTTCCCAACTAGTGACTTGCCTGCCATCATGGTCTGTGCTGTACTTTGTTCTCCTTAACATGATTGATTTTAAGATCGATTGAACTAGCTTCAGACCCCTTTCATCACCTTCTTCAAAAGGTTTTTGGATGAGTTTATTCCACCTAGATTATACAAGAATATGAACTAAAATGAATCGCATATGTTGAATTCCTCAGCTCTAACACAGAAAGTCAAATACCAAATAACTTACCATGCCCAGTTACCCCAAGGTTCCACCCTCAAAAACCGAAGAAGACTGTATAAATCTTCCAGGTTGTTCTGTAACCACAAAGCAATGTCAGGAAGCCTTACCACAGAGAATCAAAGAAGCACCACACGGATCAAATTTTATATCTTCATGATTCTACAAGCATACTAAATAACTTCTCCAATGCTATGAATTGGATACCAAATACATTAAAAATTTTCTCCATATAAATCATACTTGAGAGAATAAAAAAAAAAAAAAAAAAAAAAAATTATAGCGACTTTTCACAAGTACTTTCGTAATTGTAAACCAGCATGTTTCTATTACTTCCCACTGAAACTTCACCTGGATAGGGGTTCCTGTAAGACACCAACGACGTTCAGCGACTAAAGCAGCAGCAGCCATTGAAATTTGACTTTTGGAGGATTTTATTGTATGCGCCTCATCAAGAACCACTCTAAACCACCGAACCGAGTAAAGTCCCCCATTATCATCAGCATTCTACAGAGAAAAAAAGGTGCAGTTTTTAATCTTCTGTAATAAAACTTTAAGCATGTGTTCCTTTTTTTTTTAATTGTTGCTAGAACTATAAGAGAGTATTTAAATTGTGATAACAACTAAATAATAGCAATAAAGCGTTATCCAGTTCAAGGTTTAGTAAATAATACCATTACCTCTGTGGAAAATTCTGAGGCTAACACTCCATATGTTGTTATTACAACATCACTTTGAGCTAAACTTTTCGCATCCTTTGGTCTACTTTGCCCGTAATGAACATAGAGCGATAAAGATCCTGGTTGCACATGAGTTTCAATCTCTGCCTGCCAACAAACTTGGATGTTCAGAATTGCTCTCGGATGAAGAAAAACCATAATGATAGCATTGATGTTTCTTTTCTTTTCTTTTCTTTTTTTTATTTTTTCCCTAAGTATTGCATCGATGTTTCTGATACTAATGACAGAAATTGACTTTCAAATGAATAGTTGCAGTAGTACCTATGCAGAATAACTATTCACAACAACCAAAATGACAAAAGTACCTTCCACTGACCCAGCAGAGTCATAGGACATACAATCAAACTACCACCATCCATAAGTGTAGTCTTTTGCTTCATCAACTTATCAAAACCTGAAACTTTCGCCGTCCTCTTTTGGGTGTTGAGTAAGTTGCCTGAAACGCTGCTGCTAACTTCACTACTTTCAACAGATGAGTGGCTTGTAAGTTGGCCAACAGATGAACCACTTCTTTCTGAATGGGCGAGAAGGAGCGATATGGTCATGATGGTCTTTCCGAGGCCCATAGCATCTGCCAGAATCTTCAAATGCATTGGAAGTCAGTACACTGTAAAAGGGCTCAAGATAATAATTGCAACTAGTTTTTCTTTTATGGGCATGCCATATAAGACGTACTCCTCCTCTAGCCATTTGAAGAGTGCTTGGAAATTCCGTGGTAGCATCACCAGAAAATGCATTCATATACACTATGTGACCTCTCCTACATTCACAAAGAGACCCTTTTTTGAAAGATTCACAAAAAAAAATTTTAAAAAGAAAAAAAGGAAACAGAGTAAAAACCGCCATACTTGTTTGCAAGATGATAAGCCTCCCAACAAGGGTGAAGAGTTGTCGCTGCACTATCTATACATTGTCCCTTTTCTAGCCGGGTCATCCAGTAAAGAGCCTGCTTCTGGTAAGGGCGAAGTTCACACTGAAGTGTACCAGGGGGCTCCATTTCCTACAGAACAAACTATCTCTCAGAACTTTAGAAGCTATAGGCAGAGGTAAATCAAAACATAAAGGATACAAAATAAATGCCGATACCTCTAACTCTGAGTTGTCACCAACACCAACAATATTGTCAAGATCAGCATCTGAAATGGACTCCTCATTTGCTACTTCATTTTCACTTTTAGAAGGATTCTTAGACTTGTTTAGATGTAAAGTTGAGGCATGAAGACCAGAACTGCCCTGTTCAGGTAACATTACAATCTAGCTTCTATTATGAATATGAACGGCAAAAATATTGTAGCTTGTCGTACCTTTAAGTCTAAAGGGCGCTTCCTAGAGCACAAATCACCGGGAGTGAGTTCAGCCTATTAAAAAGAGTCACGAGAAAAATGAATCTCTTGTGAGAACTAAGATAGACGCAACTCCACCTTACGTAATTTGCTTGCTGGATACAGAATGATCACCTTCTTGAATGGAGTGAGACCTAGCAAGCGAAACAACGTCGGGAGAGGATGAACCACTGATTCCTCTGTAGAACTGCTGGCTGCCTTAATTGAAGTATCGTGTTGCTTGCAGAACATGGAACTATTGATGTACACACTGAATCAAAGATTAAATCTTAGATGTATATCAAAAGTCACACACATCGCATTATTTCCAGAAACAAAAAATTGAGGTACACATAATACACATTTCAATTCACAACTTCACAATAGCACATGTAACAACCCGACTTTTCAGACCATTAACCAACTTAATTAATCTTAAATTAAATGGATCTTAACACTTGTTTAATATTTAGTTCCAAAATTACAAAACTTTTTTTTTTCACTTTTTAAAACAAAGTGTAAGCTATAATAGATAAACAAGTATACTTTGTTTTTAAAAATAAAAAAAGTTATATAATTTTGGAACTAAATATAAAACAAGTGTTCAGATCCCTTAAATAACTTAAGATAAAGTAAATAAGTTAACGGTCTAAAAATTTGGGCCATTACAACACATCAATCACAATATCAATCAAACAAGTATAAATATTCCCAACAAAGAATACCTTATTGACAAATGAATGGTATCCATAATACTCAATACTTCAGGAGCATATTTAAAAGAGCCCTCAACTCTAACTTTCCTGTCCCTCACGAGCGGCAAAAGACACCGAGCCCATTCGTTTGGTATTCTACCAATCTGCGAAAAACCCATAACTCAATCAGACACAACATATCAAAAAAATCAAAAACTAAACTCACAATATTATCTCCCAAATACCTCTCCTAAATCTCGCGTAGAGAACCTCACGATCTCCGAACAAGCCGCCGCTGCGTGCCGCCCCCTCCCAAAAACCTTCCCCGGCGACGGCGAACTAGAAGCCATCTTGGCCGGGAACGTGAAAGACACTTCATCACCGGGCTTCACCCGCATTCCCTTGCAAGTAGACATCCCTGCCACTTCTCCGCGGCCGACGAGCCACCATTTATCCCCGACCGAGCTCTCGGCATCTTCAACGAGTCCATTTCCAGTTTTATTCCGACAATCCCCGGCATTGCCTTCATTCTCCGAGGAGGAATTCCCACTGCCGCCGCTATTTTCCTTCGAATTCGCGAGAACCGGCCTAGCCTCGGTGATCGAATTCCGACTCGAGAGTTCGGGATTCTTCTGAGGCGGTAGAGCTGCCTTGGATTTGAAACTGGGGGTGTCGAAGAGGATGTTGATGGCAGCTGTGGGGTCGTTGTTGGCCATATGGAGGGATCTGATTACGTCCATGTCGGAGTAATCGGAGCCGACGATTGATCGGACGGTGGATACAAGCTCGTCGGTAACCTTGTTGCCCATCAATAATCTCGGCCGGCGAAAAAAGAACAAAAACCCTAACCCTAAACCACCAATTCGACGTGTCGGAACAGGAAGTGAGAAGCACAGGAGGGAGTGTGAGACCCTGGGTGAGCGGTGAAGATTGGGGAAGACACAGGCTTTTTTTCAGAAAAGAATTCTACAAAAATAAAATTTAAAATTAAAAAAAAAAAATTGGGAAAGGAGTTTGAGGCGGTGAAAATGGCGGGGGACGAAGAATTGAAGTATACCGTATGAGTTGTTTATGGAGACATAATTGGCTGTGAGAATAGGCACGTGACTTCTTTCCCGCCATCTCTTGTGCACGTGACATTTGCTAATTTCGTAGATACATTCTTTCTTCTTCTTCTTCTTCTTCTTTTTTGAAAGGGAAATTTCATAGATATATTCTAAATTCCCACCACCGCCCTTTTATTTTAATTTTAAATAAATTATTATTTAGTTTTAAATTTTTATTTTATGCAACTTTAGTCGTTGAATATTTTTTCATAGTTGAATACTCTTTAATTTTTAAAATATTGTTATTATAGTTCTTTCAGTTAATTTTTGAATAAAATATGTTAGTAATTTGGACAAAAAGTGGTGGTAATTATGGATTTCATCCAAAAATTAACGAAAATGACTACTGATGTAACGTTTTTAATATTTTATAGTTATTTCATCTATGACAAAAAGAACAAATAATGTCCCTAAATTATTAAAATATTATTATAATAGTCATTTGTAAATTTTTAAATGAAATTTATTAGTAATTTGATCAAAAAGTTATACTACTAAATGGTTTCCATCCAAAAATTGACCTAGCAATTTACCCTTTAATATTTTTGGATTTGAAATTTAAGTACAAATTTATCTTTTTTCTTTTTCCTTTTCTTATTATTATTATTTTTTTTTTTTTTTGAGTTTGAGAAAAGAATGATTTGAATTATACACCTTATAACTAGATTAGGAGCAAATTCATTGCCAAACTATGCTTGCAATCACATAAATTTATCTATTGGCATCATTCTATCAGAAAAAAAAAAGGGTAACTTCAGGTTTATTTTGTTTTATTTTGAAAAGAAAATGGAAAATTGTTTTTGAGTTGAAAAGTCATTTTTGTTGGATTTCAAAACGGTATTTAGATGTATAATTAAACTATCATTTTGAAAATAAAATAATTTCTGAAATATTGTTTAAATAGACATTGAAAAAAAATCATGTTTAAAGAAAATGGCGGTGAGCTCATTGGGCGAGAATATAATATATTGACGAGGTGTTGTTTCATGTCCTATGATCGGTCTTTTTCTTCCATAAACATGGAAATAGACACCAAGTTGGACCTCGCAATGGCGTCGCCTCTCAAGAAGATTTCTCCGCTTGCTGGAAATTACAACATTCATTAAGAAATCATCAAATTGGAAAAGATGATAACATGATTAAACAAATAAAGGGTAGAAACAATCGAAGGCAGTTGAGTTACTATAATCCATGTTGAGTCTCATATGAGTTAGAGTCAATTGCTAGAAAATCGATTGATTTGATCTTGGTCGAATCATGCTGTTTGCAGGGCTAGAGGAGTCATTAGCTATGCAGTCGACTGAAGTTGAGCCGCCAGCCATATTGATTGAAACTGAAGGAATTTACCCCAAGTTGATCCGAGTGATGTTGAACTCACTGTCATAGGGCCTTCAGTGAGAGATAGCATCATGTTGAGGAGAATGTCTGGCATGCATTGTCATGGTTGACTGAAATGTATGCGAAAAGCTGCTACAGCTGTTGTGGAGAGTGGTAATCGACTCAAGAGTGAACCGGTTGACTTGGGAGTCTGTGTGTTTCACATTTCCTGAATGTTGAGTCAAAAGAAGCTCCTGATACGTTGAAGTTGACCAGAGGCTATGGCGACCGAACAATGTGTGTTGGCTCAACTCATGAGGAAATCGACTCATCCTTGTTGCAAAACAGAGTTAAATGGGTAGCATATGATTTTTAGTGATAACTGGCTACACCAGTTTATAGATCACGGATTTCCTACATACCCATGGGTAAGGATCAAGCTGAATGTAGTTCAATTATTAGAATCTTCTACTTGTTTCTATCCATTTATAAGAAAAAGTTGAAAAGCTTAAAATACTAGGATGAAAATGACATAAATAAGGACTACAAAGAGTAAAATAATATAAAGGATATATGAATCGAATCAAGCAATGGTGCGCTTCATCTAGTCAATGCTAGGCATGGTGCTTCCCTAAGTGCAGTGCATTCCATCAAACTTGGAGAAAGTTGGTGTGCAGAACTTGACAAGCAAGGTGGCATTGCAATCGTTTAAGAGAAAGATGATTGCTCTATTTCCTCTAACAAGTCTTCATATGTGGCAGGGTGTCCGATTGCTTGGAGCACACGCCTCTCCATGGTCTTAACCTGTGTACTTACCGCATTGGTGATGACTTATTGCAAGTTGAATGCTTCGATCGAAGGAGTTCCATGTATTGGTTGAGGTAACACGTGCCTGAAGGGACTGATCAAATTGTTGATCATAGGGGCTGTGTCTTATGGCATTATCACTGAATAGACTGATGGCATCAAGTGGAATGGAGTTTATGGTGTGAAAGCCGTGGTTGGCTGAAAGTCACTCAGGAAGAAACTCATGACTGCTGAGTTGGGCTGTGTAGAACTCCCACAGATAGTAGTGATAGATGGTTACTGAGTGTTGAAGATGGTGGACATGTTGAATCACCTTTGCAGCTCCTTATTCTTCGCTATCAACTCGGTGATCCTTCAGTCGATCACATCCTGCTGCTGTCTCGTGTCTACTTGATGGTGCCTTGTACCTTTAGTAGAATGATATCCAAGTTGTTAGGATGCTCCTACGTCTCTCATCGAGTCAACTGGAGCAGCATTCTTTCGATCATGGTGGCAGTGGTTGCCATGTTGTCGACACCTGCAATATTAACCATAAGCACTACGGTGGGTGCTAAATTGTAGAGGGTAAAATATACAATCGAATCAGATTGAGTTAGGTTATGGCCTATGGTTGTATTGTTGAACCAATAAGCACATGTTGAGTTAACTGAATGTGTTAGCTACAAAATAACAGTAAAGTAAAGTAAATGAGACAAATAACACAAGAGATTTATAGGGGTTCACTCTCAATGTGAGAGCTAGTACTCTATGGTAGCTCTAAGGGTTTTACTATAGCTGATAAAAAATACAGTAAATGCTGTAGCAATAAGAACAAGGAGAAAAAAGAAGGGGATTGTAGGAAATATAGAGAGATAGTAGGGAGTAGAGAGAATTGGTAAAGATGCACTTCGGGATGATTTTGAGATGATTTTGGCCTCCTTCGGGATGATCTCAACATGATCGGAGATGATGTCTGATGAACTAGAAGGATCTTGAATGATTTCTCTTATGCCTTGGGTGAAATCTCTTCTTTGGGCGTGATTCTTGTGAATAAAGAATGATTTTGAATATGAGATTGGATCCTCCAAGATGAGAACTGGATCTTTGGGCATATGATGATACCATATATTTATGTATAATAATTGTTGTCTATTTTGATGCTGAACATGCCATATTTGGTGAAGGGAAGTTGTCTCTTCTTGATCTAATTGACTCTCCTTATTTGGAGAGCTTTCTAGAAAGGGAAAGTAACCTTCTTGACTTAATTAGGATTGATCTTGGTGTGATTCTTGTGCAAGGATGAATAAGGAAGGTTTCCTAATATTTCCATGTTAGAACTTCGGGTAAGTGCTCGGATTGACCTCGAGTTGATTTCTTGAGTTGTTGGCCTTTGACTCGACCTAATAGGCTCTCGAGTTGATATGGGTATCGAGCTGATCTGAGTTGTCTTCAAGCTGATTCCTACACTCTGATTGACCTAGAAGTGATGTCGATTGACTAGATGTTGATGTCTGTGAACTCGGGTGTCGAGCTTTCTTATCGGCTAATGAAGTCATTCGGGCCGTTTTCAAGCTAATCCTTAATCATCGAGTGATCAGAATTGACACGTAGACGGTAAAATATGAGGTGTGAATTTTGACCTCAACAGCTACCAAATGGAGTGTAAAGCTTTTTCCAATAAAAAATTTTATATTATCATTAATTATTGCTGTTGTTTTTCAAATTTTTAAGTAATATCCAATTTGAAAGTTTCAGTTAATTCCAGTTTTTACTAGTGACATACATGTATCTTGTTAAGTTGCATCCACATATATATAGAAAACCAACCAACAAGACAATGTTAACGGTTTTCATCTACATATATTTATATGTTTTTTTTTTTAGATAAAAAATATATATAAGACTTGATTTTAAAATATGTAAACATTTTTTAGCCTACTCAAGAAAAATTAATTAAAAACAATTTTTTCCTTTTTTTAAATCTTTTTTTTCCCCAAAAATCCAAATTTTAAATCGGTTTTTACGGTTTAACTAGAGTTTATACGAAAAGTTATAAATCTATTTGTGTCAATTTTACCAAATCATTTTTTATTCATCCATTTTGAACATGTTATGTCACCTTTTTTTTTAGTTTATATGTAGATTTAGACAAAATTAAAATTTTGAACACTTTTATTTAATTGAGGAGTTTAATAATCACTTTCAAATCGTGGGAGACGTCAGATTAACACTTTGAGAGGCATTTTGAAATTATCATTATTGGTATGTCAACAAATTCATTAAGTATATAGACAAAAATAAACAGAGACATTTTGAACAATCTTTTACACATTAGGGGAGTGTTTTGAATGGATTTACAAATTCTGATTTTTCGGATTTTGAGCAAACAGAACGTGTATAACTCAGGTATTCATGAAATAATTACAATTTTTTTAATCAAATAGAAACTAGGCCAAATTTGGATGACAAATGAGTAATTTAACACACTTAGTATGGCTACAAACTCCTAAATCGCGCAACAATTATCCGGAATTCAAAGAATCATGTATTTTTCAAAACAATACACACTATTATCATTGTCTAAGCATATCATACAGATTACTTTGTCTAAGCATCATCGACTCTTTGTAGTTCTAGGATACTCTAGAACAATCTAGAGCCCTTGGCTCCTGCTGCTATCCATCTAGAATAATAGTCACTCTACAAGGTTCTAGAGCTTTAGCAAAGTCGGCAGAAGGTTATGATAAGCCTCCCATCCGTTTTACATATGCAAGGAGAGCCAACCATGCTTAGCACGTGAGGAGTGAAAGGGCAGTTTGGAAATTTTGGGGTGATATTTCTGTTATGACTTTCTTGTTTGGGTAGGGAATAAAAGGAAGGCAAAGGGTAATAGAGAGGTTAGGAAGGTTCTAGTGAGTGTGTCATTGGGAGAGAGGGAGCCTCTCGCAAAATCATTAGCTGCCATATTTTTTCTTAACCAGTAACACCGGACTAGAGAAAGGGCTAACTCTCGATTGAATAACTCCCACTGCCGACATGTCCTGTATGATCTTCTCAATTTCTTCCTTTTAGAAGTATGGGTATCTGTAGGGTCGAACACTAATGGAGGCGGTGTCGGACTAAAGATTGATAGAATGGTCATGGAATCGTGACGGGGGCAGGGGGACTAATGAATCAAAAATCTCCTGAAAATGCTGTATCACCGTGAGAATGGGGGGAGGTATCGTGAGTGGAGCCGAGACCAAGGGTACTTCAATACAACCCAACTCGAGGAGTACCCCTTCCCGATGGTCCTTGAGGAATTTCCACATAGCTTTAAGTAAGACTAGTGAGTTACATAGTCCTGGATCACCTTGTAGAGAGACAGCCATACCCCTAACTCGGAATCGCATGGTGAGATTCTTCCGATTGACCTGCATCCCTCCCAAAGTTTCTAGCCACTGTATCCCAAGCATCACATCTACCCGACCCAACTCCAAGGGTAAAAAATCCTCGACCACCTCTATGTTCTGTAGTGGCAATACCATTCCCTTGTACACGCCCTTTCCAGGACAGTTAGTCCGGTTCCCATGAGTACCCCATAACCTGTTGTACCTTCTCATGGCAGATTAAGCTTCTTCACCAAATCCACTGAGATGAAATTGTGGGAGGCTCCACAATTGATCATAACCACCACATCTTGTTGAGCATTCCGTCCCTTCACCTTTATAGTCTTAGGGGATGAAAGCCCCACCACTAAATTGATAGATAGCTCCACCACCTCAGTTATGGCAAGAGCCACGGGTGGAGCCCGGTTCTCCTTACTAGCTTCACCTCCTACGAGAAAGTCATCATCCCTAGGATCATCACCAACCACTAACACATGAAGCTCCTTGTTCTTACAATGATGTCTGATAAAGTATTTTTCATTGCAACAGAAACAAAGCTCTTTCTCACGTTTGGCTTGCAACTCAGAATCAGTCAATCGCTTAAAGGAGGGGGCAATTCTTTGACTGTTATTGTCTCTGTTTTGGGGAAGCAACCTGTTGACCTCGTTGGAATGAAGGGAGCTAATAAGAGTAAGGGCCCATGCTAAATTGAGTGTTTGGTCTTAGCCTAGATGGAAAAGAAGGAGGTAGGCCTGAGCTATTGTAGCCCGAGCCCATATTTGATGGACTGTGACCGACAACCATACTCGCATTATGCTACCCCGAGTGGCTAGAAAAACCATGGGTTCGAAACCCAGCCGTACTCAGTCCCTGTTTGGTGGGTCAAAGGTATCCATTACGATCCTTAACCTGCTGAGTGAACTCCATAATCCGAGGCAACCTACTCGGTTTCATCATTTGAACCTCTGCCCGGATATCACCCTGGAGTCAATTGATGAATGCGCTCTCCATAACTTCTTCAGATAAATCTATTAATAGGGAAGAAAGGGCCTCGAACAGGTGACAGTTGTTGGGACTGTCCCCTCTTATCGGATCGCCAAGAATTTCTCACACATGGATCCTTCTTGGGTGAG
Source organism: Ficus hispida (assembly GCA_025413025.1). Lineage (NCBI taxonomy): Eukaryota > Viridiplantae > Streptophyta > Magnoliopsida > Rosales > Moraceae > Ficus > Ficus hispida. The sequence goes on from CM046363.1 coordinate 3,237,160, forward strand.
TTCGAAACACTCTAATAACAGAGTCTTCAACTCCTGCCATCGGTGCATCGGTCGGCAGCCATCTGCCTATTGAAATCAATTCAATGCTTTGCCCTCCATGCTCACTGCTGTCACCTCCAGTTTACCTGCCTCATCCAAGCGATGGAATAAGAAATATCATTCCGCTCGAAAAATCCATCCCTCCGAATTCCAGCCCTTGAAAATCGACATCTCAACTTGCAGTAGGTCGACTCCAACCTCGTTGCATCCTCCTCCAACGTCACAGGTGCTCCGCCTCCTCCCATCACAAGGGCGGCCTCCCCTGAAATCGTGGCTGATGGAGGTTCGAATGCAGTCGGAACCACCTCCTTGCCCCGATCTACAACCTCCGGCACAGACGACACCACAGTAACTCCTGAACTCGAACCCGACAAATCTGGCCCCTTGACCTTCTGTAGCCATCAATCCATGCGGTCCAACACCGACATCCTTCCGAGGAAAGTTTCAACACTCTTCTCCAGAGGAGCCAAGCGTTCTAGTTCACTCCTGACCGACTCCATCTCCTTCTGAACCTCACCTCTCACCTCTCACCTCTCACCTCTGCGACCTGCTCCTCCACAATATCCAATCAGCCTTCCATCTTCTTGGTTGCCATGTCCCATAAAGAACGGCACTGATACCAAAATGATAGGCACCGACCTAAATAAGCCAAATAAGTGCCATGCATGCAAGATGGAAAATTAAGACCAATGAAGAATGGAGAAATAAGGACTGAATCAAGAGGAAATTAAAAATGCGATACACATGAATGGCAAGCTTTGATACACCGACATTCTAAGATTCTTCTGGTAACAAGGAACCACCGACTTTGAAGGCCTATATAGTGAGACCCAATGGTCTTGGTGGTGTGCGGGTTCAAGAGTGAAGTGCTCAAGTGAATCCGAATGTCTTGGAGGATGTTTAGTTGGTTCGCTCCAACTAACTAATTTTACTTGCTTTTTTTTTTGTGTTTTTTTTTCCTTTAAAAGTAAACTCAATTTCAATATTCACATTCTAACTTTAATTTAAAAACTCAAACTTTAAAAATTATAACTTTATTAATTCAAGTCAGAATGAGATGATTTTTTTAAAAATTGTATAAAATTTTGAGAGAAACGAAACAAGATTATATTGATATGTTTTCGAGATAGATTTCAATGTTTTATACTTTTTAACTTCAAATAATTCATTTTCAACCAAACGTATAATTCCAAAACTTAACTCAATCTCAATCAAAATAAATATAATTCTCCAGTTGAAGCAGACTAACCAAACGACCTGTCCTACTAAGCTAGTGTGTGCTAAGCAGCTGCATACGTAGAGTGTTTTGCGAGTTAGTGAACTGAAAGTGTGTGAGTAAGTGTTCAAAGTGTCTGTACTGCAAGTGGTGTTTGGTGTCTTATTATAATTACCTTTTATATATATAAGTGCGCCAAGTGTTCTACTCTTTTAATAAACTCCTTTTTAACCAAAAGAAAAGGCCCGATGTGATTGTTTTCGGCCACATCAAGCATGTGCAGCAACACACTCTTTCAACCAAAACTTATATGGCAAGAACAATACTTTAATTAATAAACATATACAAAATTAACTGATTAGCACATGGGATTCATTCAAGTTGTTTATATTTTAGAGTGCTTTTGAATTCCCAGAATACAACTGAATATTAGTTAAGCAAAAGGAAAGAAAAAAAAAATCCCATCAAAACTAAGGATGCATTTAATGCATAGGTTTAAAATAAAATTTTGTATTTGTATGCAACAGACAATCCTCAATCTCAAAAAACATCCTTTTTTTTTTTGCCCTTTTTTTTGGTAAGATGTCAATCACAATGCCACAAACAATCATACTGAAAATAGAGTAAATTTCAAGGAAAATGTGATGATTTTACTGGCCAAAGACACGGTGGCATAATATCTTTGGTATTTTGATCTTCCCATGGTAAAATAGCATATGAAGTCGTTCAATCTTTTTTACCACTCGTTGCAAGGAAGGATGTAATTTATCATTGGAAATCAAATCGGAAAATAACTCGAAAGTTGAAAAGTCTCCAGAGAAACCCTTGATCACCATCTCATCAATAAACTGCAATACTCTTGATGGTAATTTTGGAGGACATTCAATTATAAATAAACTGCAATGCTCTTTGAGAAATTTGTCTTGTAATTAAGCAAAAGTGATTAATAATACCCTTTTTAGACTATAATTTGCAAGTTTTAAGTAAAATATTGTCCAAGTTTTAACGGATTTGAACAAAAAAGATTTGATTGTCAAAAATTATAAATTCAATGATTGATTACAAGCGAAAAAAAAATTTATGGACTAAATTATCAAACAGTTAAGTGGAAATTTGTACAGAATAGCCTAGTTTTTATAAAATAAAATAAAAAAAAACACATATTAATCAGATTTTATTTTATAGGCATTATGGTGGCTGTTTTATCTTCTTGATCATTTGTTATTCCTTACTTCAAATTGTTTGGTCAGTCATGTTTTTATTATTTTTTAACAAGTGGTGATTTAACCTAACTTAACTTGCTCTTTACATAGAAATAGACATAATATTGTTAGAATCATTTTTTACCATTAAATGTATTTTTCATATACTTTTATACTTCTAACAAAAGATAACACAAATTTCCAAGAAAAAACAAACTATATGTTCTTACGATTAAAAAACTAATACACTTTTTAATGATAGTGTGTTTATTATCATATGATGTGCTTTTTTACTTTTTATTTTATTTTTTACAAATACATACTTAGATCTCTCGAGTTTTTCCCAGAATTTTATTTTTTGCCCTATGCTGTCAAGAGGCTTTTTTACATAAACACCATATGAACTTTTGAATTCGATAATTTACCTTGTGTGGATGACATATCCGACTTTGAAAATTAGAAAATTTTTGCAAAAAAGTATTTTTCTCAATTTTTTTTTTTCATAATTCTCTCATTTTGTAAAAGAAAAACTATTTTATTTTCAAGCTTACTATATACAGTACCCTTTTGGAAAAAGAAAATAAATCTTTTCACAACGCATAATTTCTAACATTATTTTTTCTTATTCCAAATAACTTTTTATTTTCAAGTATAAAATTTTTTACATATCCAAACATCATTTTATTCTCAAAACGAAAAGACTTTCTCATTTCGGAAATTAAATTTTTGCAAAAAAAAATTTTCCCAACTTTTTCCACCATTCTCTCATTTTGAAAAAGGAAAATTATTTCATTTTCAAACTTATTTTGTACAGTACTCTTTTGGAAAAAGAAAATGAATATTTTTTAAATTTTCTCATAATGCACAATTCTCAACACTATTTTTTCTCATTCCAAATAACTTATTGTTTTCAAGAAGAAATTTTTTTACTCATCCAATACCATCTTATTCTTAAAATAAAAGACTTTCTCCTCTATATTTGGATGACATATCCAATTCCGAAATTAGAAAATTTTTACAAAAATTATTTACCTCAACTTTTTCATCATTTCTCATTTTGAAAAGGAAAAACTCTCATTTTCAAATCTTTACATAGTGCTCTTTTGTAAAAAGAAGATAATCTTTTAAAATCTTCTCACAATGCACCATTTCCAATGCTATTTTCTCATTCAAACAATTTTTTTTCAAAAAATTTTTTTTACACATTCAAATACCATCTTATTTTAAAGAAAAGACTTTTCATTTAATAAGAAATTATGTTTCGAAATGGATAAATGATCCAAATAGAATTTAATTTCCTTTTCGAAAATGAACATCGATCCAAACAGAGTTCTTAAATCTTTTCCTTAGCAATCAATCTCCTGAATTTATAATTTTAGTACCATCAATCTTTTTGCTGAATTCATTTAAATTTAGATGATTTTTTACTCATGATAGCCAAGAAGGTAGATCTTGCATTTTCATTTAGTTTCAATACAAATTCATTTAAAAACTTGAACATAATTCAACTACAACTCAAACTTGAACTTAAACTTAAAAAAAAATTAGTATTACTATTAAGTGAAAATAATTAGTAATGCCCTTCTTGTTTATCACGTACAAATTAAATGTAAAAAATCGTCCAAATTTTAACGAATGTGAGCAAAAATAAAAAAACTATGGTGTCAAGAACAATAAGGTTAGAGGGTTGATTGTCAAAAAAAAAAAAAAAAAGGACTAAATTGTTAAACCAGAAGGTTCATGGAGTGTCAGTAATAACCTTGTCAAAAACACCACCCCCACCACCCTATTTTTTTTAACGCTAAAAATGCCCCTTTTGATAACATCTGGTTAAATTTAAAGAGCAAAAATATCATTTAGCAAACCTATGAGACATCTTAAATTTGACCAATTTGGTTTATTGTTCAAACGATCTTCAATGCACTTTAAACCGAATCGGAGTTTTAACATAAAAAGACACATGATGACATGCTATCCTAAAAAAAATGAAAGCATGTCATTTAAAACATAATAAGTTAGTATTATCAATTTTAATATTACATAAATATAGAAGTGATTTTGATCTAAATTGTCAAGACATAAAAAGCATAAACGCATGATCACATCATAATGTGGTAATATCATTCAATTATTGTTTATCAAAAATCGCACCTATGAAAAAATCATGAATATCACTTTAACAAATAATATCCTCTTACATTCATGTAATTTTCATAAGGATTTTTATATATAAAACCAGCTGGTATATAATTATAAAAAAAAAATAGCATTTCATGCAAAGAGGTCCAAAAGAATTTGGCACACACCAATATGAAAGTAATCTAATTCCATCACAAATAAGTTGGTACAGTGGTGAAAATCCTTTTTAATATTTTATTAGAATGTTTTCGAGTTCGATATTTCAACATTTCTTGCATAGAAGATCATGACCAATTAATGTGTTGTGCAACGTTAGATTATGAGACTTTTCATTAAGTTGGATTCATTTTTTTAATAAATTGGGATGGTTTCAAGATTTCATTTAAAATTATATGGATGAGAGACACGATGACTGATAACGATATTCTTTTATTTAAAAAAAAAAACTTTTTAAAAACTCAAAATTGAGTGAACTAAAAAGCATAATAACGAATTTGGATTCCACACCTCCTCGCAATCACTTTAGGTAAATAGTTTACTTTTAGGAAAAAAAAATATTAAATGTTTTTTTTTAATTCCAAATAATTCAAGTATTATTTCAAAAGGTTGAAGATGTTTGGCGGGTGGTTCCACCAAAAGTGAAAATGATTCCCGCCAATTTTGTTTTTCCCTCCTATTATTATTATTGTTATTATTATTTTGTCTTTTTAAATTGGAACTAAAAGGAGTTCTTGCGTGGTGAATAACATGTCCTTTTTGCTTGCTTTCCTCTTAAACTACCGACTCGGGCGATCCCGCGAGTTGACTCGTCATTACCTTGAGTTAGTTCCGCGCGTTGGAAATAAATATAAATATTTTTTTCTTGAACCTAGGAAAGAAACATTTTTTGGGCATTGACTTTTTTTTTTTTTGCACCTGAAAAAGGTGAATTCTTGTGTCTTAGTTGATGCTCGGGCCTTCTCTATTATTAGTGGTTTTGATCGTGTGGAGATACTAACATAACTATTTTTGTAGTACCGGTTTGACCTTGACTTTTTAATATATTCAATCTTTGAAGCCAATTTAATTTATTAAGCCCCTATTGTGACAATATCTCTAGATGATATAATGCCAGTTGAACTAAATTTACATCAAATTTTTTCCTCTTTCATTTTTAAAAAACTCAAATTTTAAAAATTCGTAACTTTTTTCTTTCAATTGAAATGAGATAATTTTTATGATAAAATTCTCGTAGTGATGAGATAAATAAAACAACATCTATTTTGTATATTTTTTCCGAACATATCTCAAAATTTTGCACTATTTTCTATATTACATAACTTTTTCAAAATTTTTCCCTCCAAACACACATTTCCAACCAAATCTTCAAAACACTATCTACAGATATTCTCCAAACGAGCCTTAAGATTTTTATGTTTATGTATATTATAATAATTGAATTAACAATTATTAATCGGTAAATATCATTAAATCTGTTCATGAGAAGTGACTCCCTATGGATTGTTTATCATATAGATTATTTAGCAAAGTAAATTTGTTATATTCTGTTATTTATTTCAAATTGTTTTAAAATCTTGTTACCTAAGGTGTGTTTGAATGAACCATTTTAATAGTTATTATTGAACTTTAATATAATATCTATTTATTTACAACTATAAGAGTGAAATTATTTGAATGTCTCACTATTTCACAGTAATTCACTTTTATAAATCCGTAACACTAATCTCAATATATTTACAATATTTAAATATTATCTATAAAAAAAACTATATAAATATATATTTAATTTGAATACATAATTTAAATTCTACAATTAAATACAAGCATTCAGTTTAAATAAAAATCAAAACGCAATCTATAATCTAAACATGTATTATTTTGTAATTCTTAAAATACTATTATAGGTACAAGATTATATATTTGAAAAATTATAAGTACTTTTCTTAGGCAATGGTTAACTTAAAAGGCTACATTTTATTTATGTCTATTCCCTACATATCATTCAACCAACTCCTTCGAAAAAAACATTTCTCAGCTAAAGCCCCACCTCTTCACCTCTTTGATTGTGGATTACTTCATTAACCTTCTGCCCTCACTTTAACTTTTATAAATAATTTAGAGTGAAAATACATTGGTTAGCTTTAGAGTCACACAATACAAAAGTTGAAGCTAAAATTTCTTTAGTGATCATGATGTATTGATTAGTTTGGGATATAATGTATGTCACTTTAATAGAAGCTTTCTATTAATTAGTTTGTCACTATAATGTATGTCACTTTAGTGATCATGATACATTGATTAGTTTGGGATATAATGTATGTCACTTTAATTAGAAGCTTTCTTAGCAGATCGAAGTTAACAACAATTTTTGGAATGTAGTGGCCTTTTTTTTTTTTTTGTCTATCTTGGATTAGTATGTAAATTCTTCCCCAATTCCTCAATGATATAGGAAATTTTCCATTGAAATTTTGATCCAAATTGTGATAGTTGATTTACCAAAATTAAAAAATAGAAATGGGCTAACATTGATAATTAAAAAATTATATTGCACTAAAAACGAACAACGATGAAAGAAATATCACATAATATTATTCAAGGAATATAAAGGACAGAGGTAAGAGGACATGTAATTCAAATCCGTTGACATTTCGGAGAAAAATTCACAAGCAAAATTTGTTTTAGTTTCTATTTTTTTTAAATAAAAATTAGGTAAATAGACAGTTTTAAACTCTTATTAAAAAAATGGTTGTTTTTTTAATTTAGAGAAATAACTATTACTTAATGATTAATTATAATTAATTAATGATTGACTACGATCAATCAATTACAAGTATATAGTTACATTGATCTAATTAATCATAGTCAAGTAATGATAAACTGATTGATCATTTTTTAAAAACGACTATTATGCTAACTTTATAAAACTTAAGCTATTTGTTAAACGCTTCTTTAAAAAGTCATTTACCCAAAAATCCCTTTTTTATGTTATTCTAACAATTTTTAACATGATTCTAAAAATTAATTTCTAAAATTAAGAACGAGCCATAAGAATAAGTTAACCTTTTTTTTAATTTAATTTCATCTAATAAATTCACAAGAAAATTGCAATGGAAAAATAGTGGGGAAACAATCTTCCATTTAAATGGTTAAAAAACGAGGGCTCACAGTTATAGTTTGGGGGAGCGCTCACACTACCAATTCCCATACATATTTGGCCAATTTTTTTACGTAGTAATTCACAACTTAGAAAACAAGTTCGCTATTCCTAGGATAAAAACGAAAAGCGAGGTCAATTCTAAATCGGGCGAGTTGGAATCGGAAAGCGGACGATTCCAACTCCGAGTCGAAAAAAAACTGGGTGAACCCGACACCAATTTAACTCGGTAGAAGAGTGTGGAGAGAGGCCGTTGTTCTCTCTCTCTCTCTCTCTCTCTCATCTTTCGCTCTCTTCTAGGGCTTTCTTTGGTCCTCACTGTTCTGCCCTAGAATCCGTAGACGCGTCCTTCAATGGCGGTCATCGAACCCTAACAAAGGTACAACTTTCCTCTCTCTTTCTGTTCCCGTTTTCTCGGACAAAACATTCCAGGATTTCGTTATTTTTTTGATCGGAAAGGAAAAGCGATAAATTTCATAGCTGTTCTCTTGGATTTACAAATTTTCTTGTCTTTTTCCTGTTGGATCCACTCAGAAACCCTAGATTTCTTTTTCTTTTTGTTTTTTGTTTTTCCAGAACTTCCAATGAATTATCGGATTGTTTTCGTGTAGATTTTCCGTTGGGGATTGTTGTTTGGAAGGGGGATTTGGGTTTAGGATTCACTTTGATTTAGTGAATGGAGAGTCCGGTTGTTAGGAAGAGGGGCCGTCCGAGAAAAAGGAGAAGAGAGGATGAGGATGAAAATGTTGATGGAAAATTGGGCTCTGAAAGCAAGAAACCCGTCACCGAGACGAAGCCGATTGTGTTGTTGGGCAGGTATCTGCTGAAGGATTTTGAGGGAAGTGGAGTTTTTCTCGGGAAAGTTGTGTATTATGCAGATGGTTTGTACAGAGTGAATTATGAAGATGGTGACTTTGAGGATTTGGAGAGTCGCGAAATTCGTGGGAGTCTCTTGGATGATAAGGATTTCAACAGGGATTTGAGCGCTAGAAGGAAGAAACTAGATGAGTTGGTGTTGAAAAATAATTCGAATCTTCTAGGTGGCTTGGATGCCCGTGGTGTGGAATGACAAGGGGTCGGATAGGATTGAACCGTCCACATCGACTGAGTTGCACGGTGGATCGGTTGCTGACAATGGCGAGGGAGAAGTTGATGGTGGTTCAGATTCGTCAAGTGATTCTTCTGAATATGCTAGGGATAGGGACTTGGGTTTTGTAGATGAGGCGCCGTCTGTTCCCCCACCTGAACTGCCACCTTCTTCGGAACCATAGGCGTACCGGAGCAGTATGTGTCGCATCTTTTTTCAGTTTATGGTTTCTTGCGATCGTTTAGCATCTGTCTGTTCTTATGTCCGTTTACTTTGGATGATTTCGTGGGGTCACTTAATTGCCGTGTTCCTAATACATTGTCGGATGCTATCCATCTTGCTGTTATGCGTGCCTTGAGGCGTCATCTTGAGACTCTCTCTGCAGAAGGATTGGAGCTTGCATCCAAATGTTTAAGGTACTTTTATCTTTGTTTTGTTATAATTTTTCATGTTTACCTAATTTTTCTTCCTGCATGTTATGTCATCTCTTACGGAAATCTCGAACTTTTATTTGAGAAGTGACTTGTTAGATGTTCATTATCATTCACTCCAGCCCACATCATATCCTTCTTATTTTTTTAATCATTTTAATTAATATGCCATAATATACTCGCATGGGTTGCTTATATTAGTAATTTTTTTCCATTGTTTATCTTTAAAGGTCATTTTGGAACTAATCTGTAGGTGTATTGACTGGAGCTTTCTCGACATGTTGACATGGCCTGTTTACTTGGTTCAATACTTGACAATTATGGGATACACGAAGGGATCAGACTGGAAGGGGTTTTATGATGAAGTTTTGGGAAGGGAGTATTATTCTTTACCTGTGGGTAGGAAGCTAATTATTCTGCAAGTCTTATGTGATGATATCCTAGATTCTGCTGAGCTAAGAGCTGAAATTGATGCGCGTGAGGAATCAGAAGTTGGGGTAGATCATGATGCAGATGCAATCAATCCTCCTGAAAATGGACCTAGAAGAGTCCATCCTAGATATTCAAAAACTTCTGCTTGCAAGAATAGAGAAGCTATTGGAATTATTGGCGAAACCGATATGATCAATTCACGTAGTAACTTAAATTTTCAGGGTTCCAAGGGTACTAAAGGTGATGTGGGTTCTATTGATATGGATGTCGATCGAAACAGTGATGAATGTCGACTTTGTGGCATGGATGGTACTTTGCTTTGTTGTGATGGGTGCCCATCTGCATATCACACTAGGTGTATAGGTGTGATGAAATTGTCTATACCAGAAGGGTCATGGTATTGTCCAGAGTGCACGATTAACAAGATAGGGCCTACTATTGCAACTAGAACGTCCCTCAATGGAGCAGAAATATTTGGTGTTGACTCGTATGGGCAAGTCTTCTTGGGCACTTGCAGCCACCTGTTGGTGTATGTTTCTATAATCTTTGTTTTACATCTTCCTGGCTTTTTACTTTCTTTACTGTTGATTATATATATATATATATATATATATTTTGTGCTGCTGGTTTGTTTGTAGAACCATCCAGACCTTTTATTTTCTCTCTCTACTCTACGTCTTAGGTTTTTCTCTTTCTTGTATTCTTTCTTCTTGTGTTGCTCGGATAGTTTATTTATTTTCTGATGTTGTTATCCCTTTTTATATCCACGGAATAATCTCCTGACAATTATTTCAGGCTCAATGCTTTGGTCAATGAAGAACCATGTCTCAGGTATTACAATAGGAAGGACATTCTGAAAGTCCTGCAGGTACTCTGTTCATCTGCACAAAATGGAGCTTTATACTTGGGGGTCTGCCAGGCAATTGCGCAATACTGGGGCATACCAATAATTATCAAATCTCTTCTAGAAACGAGGGGAAGAGATACAAATTCAGCAAAGCCAATGGAAGATGCCAACTTTCCTTCTTATACACCTCCTCCTCCCCTCAAGGATAATCACAATGACGTGCTTAGTGTAAATGAAAGTAGTGTGGACAGCGTGACGGCATCACTTGAGACTTCCATTAACATGGTTCAAGTTGACTTTCCTAGTTCTCAGATCAAGGGCAATGGATTGATTGGTTCAGTTAGCCGACGTGTTGATCCTTCTGGTTTTACCAATCAAAGCTTGGTCACCTCGGCAAACAACCACTGCAATTACACTGGGCATGCAAATGGTGCTCATTTTTGGATGACTTTATCTTCTCAGAGAAACGAAGGCAGTCATGCAGCTTTAGGAAAGTGTGAAAAAAATTCAATGGATGATTGTGTGTACATGGGGTCTCTTTATAGACCTCAGGCTTACATAAATCATTATATGCATGGGGACTTTGCTTCGTCAGCTGCTGCAAAGTTGGCCCTTTTTTCATCAGAAGAAACTCGAGTCCCGGAGGTTCGTGCTTCGGATAGTTCCAAAAAAGTCCCATCTGATAACTATTTGCAAACAAAGGCATTTTCATCAGTAGCCTCACGTTTCTTCTGGCCTACATCTGAGAAGAAGCTTGTGGAGGTTCCAAGGGAGAGGTGTGGTTGGTGCCTTTCTTGTAAGGCTATTGTCTCAAGCAAGAGAGGGTGCATGTTAAATCACGCTGCCTTGAGTGCCACCAAAGGTGCTATGAAGATCCTTTCCACCTTCCGTCCCATTAAGAGTGGAGAGGGGAGTCTTGCAAGCATTGCTACGTACATATTATATATGGAGGAAATCTTATGTGGTCTAATAGTTGGCCCCTTTCTGAACGCAAATTATAGGAAACAATGGCGCAAACAGGTCGAACAAGCATCATCATGCAGTGAAATAAAAGCCCTCCTGCTTGAAGTAAGTTTTATTTATTGTTTGTTCTAGTATTTCTGCCTTACAATTTTCTTTCTTGTACGTGGCCTGTAGAGGGGCAACTATCTCTCTTTCCGACTCCCATCTATTGAACCAAAAGTTTATGTTTGGTTTTCCAAAAGTTTTGTAGGAAACATATCTTTGGTGAAGCAAATACATGGATCTGCTTGTATGTTTTGGTGGATATCTAGGTTTTTTCTGTGATTTTAATGTCTCTTTAACTTAGAGTAAGAGTTTAGTTCTTAGTTTTTATTGATAGGATGGGAAAAAGCTAAAAGAAAACATTTACTGTGACAGTTGAAGAATTCTATTAAGGATTGATTTTTATGTGCATAGTTATAAACTTGTCAAAAGTGTCCCCACTGCTATGTAGCATAAATGGTGCAACCAAAGTATATGGACACATCAGAGTTGGCGAAGACACGGTTTGTGATTCGTAAGATTCAATGTATCAAAAAATTAAAAATAAACTTGAGTTTTAATTTGTTCTTTCAATTTAAAAAATCGTTGACGAAGTTATATTGTACCTAAATCAGTTGAACTCTTTTTTCTTTATTATTTAGTGCTTGTCCTAAATCATAAGTGCATGCACGAGCTTGGGGATAAGAACATTTTACTCGACCTATTAATCTGTTATCAAGGATATCACTAATGGAAAGGCTATATTGTTTGCTCCATTAAACCATATTTATATAGTTTTTACTGTTTGGTTCATTCTTTATAGTCTTATATTCTCGTCATTTCATGAGATAAGCCTACTTTTGACCAAGTGCTTGCATGCAGTTTTTAAGCTCTTATTCACCTGAATTCTTTATTTAAAATGTCTGTCGAGTAATGCTTAAGTTAAAAATGTTATAGAATTTGACCTGGTAGCTCAGAAACTTAACACGCAGCATGCCTGAGGTGAAAAACTGCAGCTCATTGGTGTCTTGTGTTTAGATTTGTGCAACACATTTATGAGCTATTAGATTTTGGTGGATGATCCATCTTTCATTTGCAGCTTGAGGAAAATATTCGGACTATAGCTCTTTCTAGTGATTGGGTTAAGCTGGTTGATGACTGGTTGGTTGAATATTCCGCAATGCAAAATGCTTCATGCACTGCTGGAACAGTAGAAAAAAGGGGTCCTGGTAGGCGTAAGAAGCAATCTGCTATGTCTGAACTTACAGATGACGGTTGCCAGGAAAAAGGCTTTGTCTGGTGGCAGGGAGGGAAGCAATCGAAGCTTGTATTCCAGAAAGCAGTTTTGCCCCGTGCAATGGTAAAGAGAGCTGCTCGGCAAGGTAATTAACCTTACCCTGCCTGCAAAACAAGTCAGTTACTTCTTTTTTTTTTACCTTCTTCCTTAAGCCCCTCATAAGCAGCCAGTTACTGTTCACCACTTGGAATAACTATCTTTTAAGTGACAAAAGAAATTTTCATTCTTCTGACACACAATTTGGTGAATAAGTCTATAAAAAAGAGTGCTAACAATTGTCTTCCATTAGGAGGTTCGAGGAAAATCTCTAGTATAAGTTATACTGATGGTTCTGAGATTCCTAAAAGAAGCAGACAATTAGCTTGGAGGGCTGCGGTTGAAATGAGTAAAAATGCCTCCCAGCTTGCACTTCAGGTTTAGTTCCTTTTTGCAATTGTGCTTAAATATTCTATTCTTTGACAGCATGGGAGAATACATGTGTCTGTTAGTTTAACTTGAAATAATTCAATCGGAATTTGAATCAGGTCAGATACCTGGACTTACATGTACGATGGACTGATCTTGTTCATCCTGAGCAAAACCTCCTTGATGGGAAAAATGCAGAGACAGAAGCATCTGTTTTTAGAAATGCGGTCATTTGTAGCAAAAAAGTTATGGAAAACAAGGTTACTTATGGGATTGCTTTTGGTGGCCAAAAGCATCTTCCTTCCCGTGTCATGAAGAGCATTATTGAAATAGAGCAAAGTCAGGATGGACAGAACAAGTTTTGGTTTCCTGAAAATCGGGTTCATTTATTCTTGATTAAAGAGTATGAACGAAGTGCTATTGAAGTGCCATTGCCATCAATTCAGGAGCCTTTTAACTTTTTGCCCAAGTTACAGAAAAAGCGGTTGAAGGTTCCTTACAGAGACGTATTTTTCTACCTCACATGCAAGAGAGAGAATCTGGAGATTTGCACCTGTATTTCGTGTCAACGTGATGCTGTGTTATGGTAATGATTCACTCTGATGTTTCCCTTATTATTTTATCTCTTTTCTTTCCCCCGATTTGCCTTGGCTCATGAAATACTTTTTTAATTCCATTTTCAGGACTACAGTCTCGTGCGGTGTGTGCAAAGGTACAATCTCACCAGGATGTTGATTTTAATTCCTTGCAGGGTGGAGGGTACAACATTACTAAGATAATCATTTCTACAAAAATCTTAACACTACCCTGTTCTGCTAAGTTAAAGTTGCATCAAAAACGAATTCTTGCATGAAGTGCAATCTATAAATTAAGATTAAATTAAGAGTTAAGACTGCTCGCCTAGTACAGGAGTTGTTAGTAAATTGTCCAGGGGAAAGAAAAGTAAAGGAACCTAATAAGGAAAAAGTTCTGTACAACTCATGTTACCCCTGTTAGCTTCTTTTTTTTCTCCCTGGGAACCATCTATTACCGTGTTAGTTTTTTGAGCTCATAGTCTTTTATTGTACTCTATTGATTATTTTCTTCGTCCAATATTTGATGCAGGTCATTGTCATAGAGACTGTACAGTAAGTTCAACATTTTCAACAAACGAGGAAGTTGAGTTCGTGATAATGTGCAAGCTGTGCTACCATGGAAAAATTCTTGCACAGAATGGAACTTGCATTGAATCTCCTACTAGTCCTTTGCATTTGCAAGTGCCAAAATACCAGAATTTGATAACTGCAACTAAGGGTGCCAAGTCTAGTATTAGAGCTCAGGACACTCATTCCGAGTCCAAACAAACAGGCCTGAATCTAGTTTGGCTGCAAAAAGTCGACGCAAGTCGTGTAATTGGGGTGTCATCTGGAAGAAGAAGAACAATAAAAATTCAAGCGTTTCTGATAAAAAAGTTAAAGATGAAAGCATTGATTTCAGGCTTAATAACATTCTTTTAAAGGGTGGTGGTTCAGGTGTCCACAGGATGGAACCTCAATGCCACCTTTGCCGGAAGCCATATAGGTCAGATCTGATGTATATTTGCTGCGTAACATGCAAAAGTAAGTTATCCAGACATCAGGCCCTATGTCTTTTCCTTTTTATAGGTAAAATATCTCTTTTTAAACTTTATGTTTGTGATCATTGGCAGATTGGTATCATGCTGATGCCGTTGAACTTGACGAGTCAAAGATATTTGATGTAGTAAGCTTCAAGTGTTGCAAGTGCAGGAGGATAAGATCACCATTGTGTCCCTTTATGGACCCTGAAGAGAAGATGCAGAAGCTTGTTCGGAATTTGAAACGAGAGAATTCTGGAGTGGATTCCGATACTGGAACTGCATTTAACTCTAAACCAAGTGAAACTGGTACTCCATTGAGCGAAATCAAGAAGACATACATTATGCCGTTGAAGCAAGAAAGTTCTGAAGTGGACTCAGATTCTGGATCCATTTTCTGTTCTAGACAAAGTGAACCCTCTACTCCAATGTTTCCCTTGGAGGAAGTGCCCCAACAGGATGACGATCCTCTTCTTTTTCCCCTTTCGAGAGTTGAGCTAGTTACAGATCATGATTCAGAAATTGATTCTGAATGGGACACTGGTAGGCCAGGGCCAAAGAAGTTGCCAGTTAGAAGGCATGTGAAGCGTGAAGGGGATTCGGAAGATTTTCCAGGAAATAATTTTTCTAATGTTGAATTTTATGCACATGTTAATATGGATAACCCCATGGAGCCTACAGAGAACGCATACCCTCCTACAGAATGGGATATTTCTGTTGACAGTTTTGAAGGTGATATTATGTTTGATGATGAAAATATAGATTATGGAAATGTAGATTTTGAACCCCAGACACTTTTCACGTTTTCGGAGCTGCTGGGTATTGATGCTTCTGGGGAGGAACCAGAAGATCAGGGAAAATCTTTCTGTGCAATTTCCCCGGATGAGTTCTCCAAACAACATCGATTGAGCACTTGCGATATATCGGATCCCATGCCATCTGTAAAACCATCTGTCAAGTGTCAGTTTTGTTCACTGGCAGAACCCGATCCCGATCTTTCTTGTCAGAACTGTGGGCTTTGGGTACATAGCCATTGTTTGTCCTTAACAGATCCATCATCTTTTGATGGCAGTTGGAAGTGCGACAACTGTCGAGAGTGGCGTTAGCTTATATGGGTGAGCTGCAAAAATGAACTAGAGGTTGTGAACTACGATGTGTTTTGATGATGAAGCAGGCATGCTTGTTGATACTGCAAATTGGAGGAAATATGAGAAACAACTAGCTCTCACTCCATTGTTGGGACTCCGGAAATACCCCGCAAGAGCTAAGATTATCTTGAAGGCAGATTCCTCCCAGGCAAGCTTATTTTCTGGTACGTCAGAGGTTTTGATCTGAGAAGCTGAGGAAACCAATTTACCATTCATAGATATTTTGTTGCATGGTACGTTGGATGATTCATGGAATTCCCTCAGTTTTCCCTTATCTTATGATGGGGATGTAATTGTTTCCGAGCCATGCTCTCTGAACTTGGAAGATAAGCAATTATTTTTATGTGCTTATCATATTAAATTGCTTGTAAATGAAAGTTCTACCGCAGCTCCTTTTTTTATTATTTTTTTTATTTTTCATTAGACTCGGTTAGGATTGAAAACTCTAAAGAGCATATCTTTCAAAAATTTTTATGAAAAAGAAGAATTCAAGTTGTGAATGCCGTATACATGGCCAGAATTTTATTTAATTTTTCCTCTTTGGGCTAGTTTTACATTGTCCAACACTTGAGGGTCAGTTTCGAATCAACTCCTAAGCAGGTTTTGGGGATATATATGTGATGTTTGTAGTCGTATTGAACTTCATTAGCGTTGAGATTAGGTTCAGGATATATCCGAAACCGCCATGATTGTCTGTATACGTTCTTACTGAACTGTTTCAGCCATATCAGTTGAAAATTGAAATTTCTTAATTTATAGTCAGGTGTTGAATTACCGTTAGCTATATTTGGAACACCGAACTGATCCATATTTTTCTTGCATTGTTTTGTCCTTTTTCACCTTATTTGAATTTAAATTGTGATTTTTTCCCCCTTTTTACCTAATTTACTTACAATTTAGGGAAAATAACTAAAGGAAAGTTCAACTAAAATCTCGGAAACATAACTAATTTAACTACATAAAATTTATAAAACAATTGCTTTGTTGGATCCTGTCATTGCCTCTGTACATCTCGTCGGATCTTCTCATTGCTCACCCTCTCTATCCATCCCACTCATGAAGAATTTCTGCTTTATTTTGGTAGCCAATGCAATTCTTGACAGCATAATGTTGGGGCATCCAAAGGAAATAGTCAAGGGGAAAGGAGACTAGGTTTTTTCTCTTAATGTATAGTTTTTTGGCAAAAATGAGTTTTTGTTAATTTCAAGCGTTGTCCTAGTCAGTCGTAAATGAGGCACGTGAGGAGTAACTCGACTACTTTGTCCAATTTTCTTAATGGAATTATTAATCATAGTGATTGTGCCAAAATTTTAAAACTTAAGGAATGATTATCAAAAAATTCAGAGATGCTGAGGGTCCTAAAAACAAGTTTAAAAGGACAAATTAAAAAAAAAAAAAAAAGAAAGAGTTCAAATATATAAGTTGCATAAGATTAAAAGTTTAAAAATTAGATAAGTAATTTACCTTATTGTTAATATGGTAAATCAGAGATTGACCATAATCAATCATTGATTGATCTTAACATAAATTACTAATTTTCAAGTTAATCATTAATTGACCAAATCTAAGGCTATGCTTGGTATGAGGGATGGAGAGGAGAAGGGATGAAGAATGTGAAGGATGGAGAGGATTATATGAAATTCTCGTGTTGTTTGGTAAGAGGGATTAGAGTTAGAAGGATGAATGATAGTTTTTAGTAAATTATTATTTTTTTATTTTAAAATTCTTTTCTTTAAAAAAAAATTAAGGACATAATTGTCTTTTTAATTAAAAATGAAAATGACAGTGCATCCTTCCATATTCTGATGGCCCCAAGGGGAGAGATTCTCCCTCCATCTCTCCTCTCCCTCATTTTCTTCTAACCAAACAATTGGAAGTTGACTCTCCACTCACCCCTCTCCCTCCCTCCATCTCTCCCTCTAACCAAGCACCCCCTAAAAAAAATGACAAACATCCATTTGGTTAAAAAAAAAAAAAACCTGTCATTTGTTAAATTAAGTTATTAAAATAGGTCATCCAGTTTAATTTTTCTAAAAAAATACATCGGTTTCTAAATAATATCTAAAATTTCATTAGCAAAAATAAAAAAATAATAGGATTATATCTCTAATTATCCCATTGTTCTCCATCACTTGAAAACATTCTTTTTGTGTTCAAAGTTTACCGCTTCGTATGTAAAACATTTTCTTTTCGAGGAAAAATAAGTATAAATGTACATTTTATTAAACAATAAAACTAATTCTATTGAAAATAACAACCTACCTATTTACGGGGTGATACAAATTATTCATTAAGCTTTCAAATTCACCTAAACCCTTCTTTTTCCTGGTCAATGATGAATTTTGACTGGGGTGATTTACAGGATTATTCAAAAAAAAAAAAAAAAAAAAAAGAGGCAAATTATTGTCCTAATTATAGTAGGTTTAGTATTTTTTTTAACTTTCAATTAGATAAGGAGAAAACTAGGTGAAGAATCATGTTTGAGTACCTCTTTATAATTTTACTCAGTGTAATATTTAATTTGATAATTTTAGTGTTATGAAATATCAAAATTATAAATTAATATTATGGTGGACATAAATATAAAGATGTGTCAAAATTTAAGACGTTATTGCATATGACCGTTAAATAAGTTAAAAGTTAACATAATATATCTTGTCGAAATTACGTTGATAGAAAAGATAATCTAGTAGATTACGACTAACAATCTATTGGAAATCACAGGAATCAACATTGACCATTGACAGTCTAATTAGATAGGTTAAGGAATTTGATATAAGTATTGTAATTACCAATATTAGAGAGTTTGAGAGTCTTTCAGCTAAAATAAAAAGAACGGGACTAGATTATCAGCTTTTAAAAAGATTCAGAGATCATTTTGGCAAATAAGTCTTTATTTGATCATGAGTTTGATCAAAGTAAATATCAAATATTGGAGCTTCAATTATGGAGGTCTATTTAGTTCTCTTGCTAGCTTCAGAAACCTTTGGAGGATTCAACAGGATCATCCTGGATGTTTCTACAGCCTTCGGGATTGTATAGAATCACTAGTATTAGGAACTGATATCGGGTGTCATGATAGCAGATGGTTTCCAGGATACTAGGAAATGTGTTTTATCTAAAGTACTTAGATATTTATAGTACGTATATCTTATGTGAGAATATGAATATCAATTTTAAATTATTTGTGTTGGTAGTCCAAGTGTTGAATTGTGATTGTAATAAAATAGCGGAAGAAGAAAATTAGATCGGGCCAAGCCCGGCCCGCTGAAGTTTGAAATGCCATGCCTGGCCCACCGTTGTGATTGCACCCGGCTAGGGACGGGCTCGACATGTGACGGATAGGGCCGGGCCCTCCCCATAGCCGAAATTGATGACAACGGGTTGTCCCGCTTAGCCCGACCCATATTTACAACTAAATGCAACCTTAGTGTATAAATAGATTCTTAGAGGTGACTATTAGGGTTAAGAAACTTATAACTTGTTCTGTAGTCTCCATTAAGCTCTCTAAACTCTCTGCCATTAGAGTTAAGAAAAACATAACTAAAAAAAAAAAAAAAAAGAAAAAGAAATAGCGTCCAAATTGATTCAAGAGTTCCCATAGAGTGGTTGAATCTAAGGAAGAAGAATAGCAACGAAGACCATAGGCCAGAGAAGGTCAAGTATTGCTAGTACGTTCGTGGTAGGTTGAAAACGAATGAGCCAATAGACTATATAGATATCTTATCCACAATTATTTTGAATGATTGATTATTTTATATGACAATATTAGTCTTATTCTGAGTGTTTTGGAAAAAAAAATAAAAATAAAAACCTGATTCACTATGTTTTGGTTTACCTTCCGTAATTCCAACCCAACACCGTTCTCATCCTCATCTTCTTCACCTCAAGTTAGGGACAAGAAGTTGTCTTTATCTCTATCCTAAACCCTGTGAAACAACCCCGAGCCTAACCGGACCAAAAAAAAAAAAAAAAAAAAAAAAAAAAAAAAGAAAAATCTCCACTATTTCCGTTGTGGTGGAGTTGGCTGATCTTATGATCCATTTATGACACTTGCAACTTTTAAATAAATGTGACCCTATCTTATTTAAGAGGATGTCCACATAAAATTGTGAGACATACAATTTAGGTTAACAAAACTTTTCATTTTTTTTTTTAAATTTTGTTATTCCACTCTCTCTTCAAAATTGGTCCCTGATTCATTTGCAATTGAACTACAGTTAATTTTTTGAGTCAACTGCAACTTTTGAAAATTCAGGGACTAAACTGCTAAGAAACAAAGTTTAGGATAAACGTGCGAAACGACAAAAAATTCAGGGACACAATTGCTAAACAAATCTTAAAATAAATACAAATACAAAATTAAAACTCAGAAACCCTAAACCCCTTCTCTCTCTCTCTCTCTCACAGTTTCACCCACCGCTTCTTGGACACTGTCCCTCTCCTCGTATCTGGGATCTGACAAAACCATAAAACCCCCTTAATTTCTCGGAAACCTTTCTCGGCGACCCATTTTTACATATTTTCTTTTGAAAAAAAATATTAAAAAAAAAAAAAATTGAAGATGCAGAACGACGAGGTTATATGGCAGGTTATAAGGCACAAGCATTGCAGCTTCATGGCCAAGTTAGTTTCTTTCTTTAATTTTTCTTAATATTTTTTTGCATATTTTGATGGGTAATCTGAAAATCGCCGATTAATGTTTGGGATTTTTGCAGAATTGAAACTGGAATTTTCTGTCGGAATCCATATAACGTGACCGGAATCTGTAATCGAAGCTCTTGCCCTCTCGCCAATAGTCGCTATGCAACCATTCGCGATCATGATGGTACTTTTTTTCTTCTTCTTCTCTGATTCTCTAATTTGTTCTTCTTTTTCTTATAAAAACAAGTTTTCTTGAAATGTCTTATTCTTTGTGTGTGTGTGTGTGTGCCTTTTGTTTTTTGTTTTTTCAATTTTTTGCAATGGGGATTTATTTTATTGGTTTTAAATATAAGTGCCTCTCATTTTAGTGAAGTGTTTTTATTTTTTAATTTAATTTTATTTTTTCATATTGCTGATACATCGTTTTAGTTAAGGTTAATTTCTTTGTTAGGTAGTAGCTTAGTTAGCTATTGTGAAATATCTGGTTCAGATTGTTGGGCTCTTCTTTATGTACTTAGCATGGCTTTAATTAGAGTGTGTTTGGTGGGAAAGAAAAGTGGAAGGAAGTAGAGGGGTGGAGGGATTAGTGGAGGCTTTTGACATTCATGGTTGTTTGGTAGGAGAGAAAAGAGGAAGGAAGGGACTAGAGGAGGGACTCCTGGAGAGATTGTTGGAGGAATTTCAAACCGAACAACATAAGAGAAACGACCTCTACCTCCTTTCCCATTTCCCTCACCTAGGTGATCTATCATTCTCTCCTTCCTACCAAACACACCCTTCAGTTGTACATATTAAAACTTATCTTTTTTGGGCTAGCTAATGGTACTTCTTTTAAATTCTCTATTCTTTTCCCGAGCCTGTGGTTTTTTTTTTTTTTTTTACCTTCTCTTATTAGATTTACATTTTTTATTTTATTTTTTTAAATTTTTTTTAGGTCACTTAGAAACTTAAGATCCAGAAAACATGCCCATCTAAGAGTTATGGGTTAGTTGCTTTTTCTTTTTGCTTGCCTTCTTATGGAATAAGTTTATAGGTCTCTTTGGCTGCATTTGATAAGAAGTGAAGCCAATATTGGCAAGAAGATCTTAGGTTCATATCGATTTGGCGGCTTAACTATCTTTGTCACTCGTCATCGGATTCATTTTGTTATGTTGGTGTTTTGCAGGAGTTTTCTATCTTTACATGAAAACTATAGAAAGAGCTCACATGCCAAACAAATTGTGGGAAAGGGTTAAATTGCCCAGGAACTATGAACAAGCACTTGAACTCATTGACAAACATCTGGTACTAAAAGTCCGGGTTTATTCTTAATTCAAAACTTGACCCTAAACGTTATTCTAATCACTAATCTGTCTTTTCCTTCTCGAATTGACAGATGTATTGGCCTAAACTTCTTGTACACAAGACAAAGCAACGGTTGACTAAGATGACTCAGATGCGGATACGCATGAGGAAACTTGCTTTGAAGACACGGTACAGTCTGTCTCATGCTAGTGTTGTTATAATTAATGTTATGAAAAATCCTGAAAGATAAACATCTTTTGCCTTAAGTTCATTTTTAATGGAGTTTTGCATTGTCATGTTGAAAGGGAGGTCCTTGGTGATGTGGTAGTCAGTATTATATCGCCTTTTTCTTGAATACTCTGTTTCCATATCTTCCAGGGAGAAAATAATGTCAACACCAAGAAAAGAGATAAAGAGGGAGGCTAGGAGAGAGGAAAAGGCTGAAAAAGCTGCTTTATTGGATAAGGTTATCTGCAACACGGTGTTGGTGTTCGTGTAAATCATATTATGTCCAATATCTCTCAAAATGGCCTCCTATTTTTCTGCAGAGTATCGAAAAAGAATTAGTGGAGCGTCTTAGAAAGGGGCTTTATCCAGATATATATAATTACCCTGAAAAAGAATACAATAAGGTTCTTGAAATGGAAGAGATGCTGCTTGCTGGTGGTGAGCAAGAAGAAGACGAGGAGGTATAAATGCAAAACATTCATTTTTGTTTTATTATTTCTTCAATTGTTTTGGTTGAAATTAAAAGTTTTGTTCTTCAATTGCTTACTTGCGTATTTCTGTTCCTTTTTTTTTTTTTTGGTGCATGGAAAATGCAGGAGCCTGAGATAGAATATGTTGAAGGTGATTATGAACTTGAAGAGGAAGATGATATAGAAGATTTTGGTGGTTTGGCAATGGACCATATTCACACAGATGATGATAATGGTAAATTTTCCTATTTATTGTTTTAATAACTGTTCCCAACTTCGCGGCAGTTATCAGACTCAGAATTAATTGGTTATTATCAAAACGATTTTTCTTAAAACCGTGCATAAACTTTACAAAAGATGTGCAGTGTTTTGTATCATGTTGAATCATTTGGAGTTGAATTTTGTAGTTGGAATCGATGAAGATGATGAACCGCATTCTCGCAAGAGAGGGAGAAAAGAATCTTCGGTGGCCTCTAAGAAGCTTGGAAAAGATGGGTCTGGTGCTAAATTGAAGAAGACGAGAGTACATGTTGAGGTAACCCTAGTTTCTTTCAGTTCTGTTACGGTTCCATTTCATTTACCAAGTCTTTCTAAAAATGCAACTAGAGTCCTGTTTGGGATAGCATTGATAGATTTTACATTTGGACTTAAAGAACTGTAAATGAGAAAAATAAAAGTAAAAACACAACCAGAGGAAGCGATGAAATTTACTTAAGAAGTTGCTGTGGAGATTAGATAGGGAGAACAAAAGAAAGGAAAGTGAATTGGGCGGAATAAGGTATAAATTCATTTTTGTTGGTGACAAAGGTGGTCAAATAAGGAATTGAAAAATCAACTACATGTGGCAACTACTTCCGTGTCGCAGAAAGCATAATAGTTTATGGTCCATTTTTGTGATGGTAGATGTGGTTTTGGGGTAGTCTTGGTCCACCGTGTAACGCGGAAAACACAAACAATCATGTTTTCTGTTCGTTTTATGTTACCTTATATAAAGTGTCCTCTATCCATTTTCCGAAATGTTGATCACAATTTTTAAGTATACACTGAGTATTATTGTTTTGTTTGTCAGGTTGAGCATGAAGACGCTGATGGAAGACAAAAGGTACCCGAGAAATTGCTTGATTTGTTTGCTCGATGAAGATGGACGGTGGCGGAAATGCCCTTTTTGTGAGGTCAGATATAGATTTTTCACAGAGCTTGCAAAGCAAAGATGGCAACACGCAACTGGAGACAACAGAATTTTGGCAGTTGGATGACGTAAATTAAGGTTAAATTATGTTACTCGACACCAAGTAACAAAGAAAAGCTGTCATTGAGCATTTTCTTAGGTATTGAGTTTTGTTTTTCTTATGTTTGTCTTTGTTTTTTGTTTTTTGTATAACCTCTTGTTAGGAGAAGCGGCCGAATTCCACCTGTACTTTTAAGAGTAGAAGTTTACATATATATATATATATAAATATATATAAGAGACAGTTCCTTCGAGAATGATAACTTTTAACTAGTCGCTTCTTTACCCTTTTATCCAGTTTCGGGGCTCATTTCTGTTCCAAGCTCTGAATTATTCTCCTAACTTGTAATTCAAGCCTTTTTATTTTATTTTATTTTATTTTTTTAGCTTTTTTATCCTACTTGATGTTTTTAAATCAAAGTTCTACACCAATTTCGTCTTTCAAACTTCAGTTAGCATTGGCAACTCTGCTTTCTATATAGATTATTGAAAAGTCATTTTTTATGGTAAAAATGTTGGACATATTCATATTTTCCTTCCGAATTTTGGACCTCGTAAGAAAATGCCTTTTAAATTTCAATGTGTAATTTTGTAACAATATTTATGCTGTCAATGATTTTTATATGAGGTGTCACATGTGACTAAAATTCCAACCCAATTATGCAATACCGAAAGGTTATTTTGTCCTTGACACATCATAAATGTTACCTGGACTTAGTTGTGCGGTTCGACCACGAGGCAATTCATCTACCTTTCTCCTCCTTTTGAGCCTTTAAAAAGAAGAATATTAGATATACCAACTCCAATATTAATTTTTTTAAGTATCATACGTCATAATTTTATTGGTAAATGCGATTAATTAATGTGATAATATTTTAAATACTTATCAAGAAAAAAATGACAATTCATATAACATATAGGTTGGTATTCAAAAGTTGGGATTAAAGTTAGTGTCTCTAGTATTTTTTCTTTAAAAAATTCAAAAAAATTAATTTCATAAAAGCCCTCTGAACTATTCACCTTTTTTATTTTGCCACAATTTTATAAAACCGTTCAAAATTCCTCTCAATATGCTCATAGCAGTTTGAAATGCCGCTTCCGTCCACTCCCACTCCCGTCTATAACCCTAAAGGATTTGCTTATATGCATCTCGAAAAATGGGATGCATATCGTGAAGCTCTTGTAACACTTTAACACCCTAATTTTTGAAGTGTTATGTAAGTTGGCGAAGAAATTAAATAAAGTGTTTGAACCTATAAATGATTAATTACAACAAATCCCGTATAACTATGACTATTGGGACACTTTGCACCTGATTTTTAAAACGCAACTGCCGTATCCTTTGAAAATAAAATGTTCACAAAAAAAAAAAAAAAAAAAAACCCTTTTAATTATTAAGGTTTCTGATGGATACAACACGTGCCAAATAGACAGTATTAGTTGTTAAACACAAGTGTTTTTTCACCCATCACTCTCAATTGACATTTAAAAGAAATTTCGTTTTTTTTTTTAATGATTAGATATTAGAAAAACCAAAAACGAAAAAAAGTTTCATCATCTTCCCTCTTCGTCGACTCTGGACTCTTGCCCGCCCTCCTACCCTAACTAACAACCAACCCTAGCGCGAGGTCACCCTCTCCCTATATATATGCCAATAACAACCTCTAGCGCGAGAAAACTTCACATTAAAAAACGATTGTTTTTTTTTTTTTTTTTTTTTTTAATTTATTATATTTTAAATATCATATCTAAATTGTCATTCGGTAGCTCTAACTTATTACTGGTTGCATTTTGGCCAGACCTGACTTTTTGGATGGAGCTTCGTGTTCTGTAGTTGGTAATTTGATGGCCTTGAATTTGCATCTTGCC
Source organism: Ficus hispida (assembly GCA_025413025.1). Classification (NCBI taxonomy): domain Eukaryota; kingdom Viridiplantae; phylum Streptophyta; class Magnoliopsida; order Rosales; family Moraceae; genus Ficus; species Ficus hispida. The sequence goes on from CM046363.1 coordinate 3,262,858, forward strand.
TTTCTGATGATGTTTCTCTAATTGTCTAAAGCAATACAATTTCCTAAGCCAAAATAAATAAAATAAATAAATAAAGGTCATTCAATAGGCAACATGATTCTTCTTCAGCTTTTTTCTTGTTCAAAGAAGATATTCATGAGATTCTTTACGTTTCCTTCTGTAAAGTTCTCGCCTATATGTCAAGTAGATGTAGTACATTTTTATTATTTGTCTATTTGTGTCAATTAATGATGTTTCTATTCATAAAGTAACAAAAAATAAAATAAAAAATAAATTCAATATCCATTGGCTATTTGCACTAAAATCTTTTCTGAGTTCTTATCTTCTTTCTTTGGTTTCTCCTCTTATTGTTTTACATATTTGCGAAAGCAATACTCCAATTCTCAGAATGTCCCATTGGTATCAAAGGCAACTATGGGGGTAACTCTATTACGTTATAGTATCGATTATGATAATCATTATTATTAACTCGATTTATAGTTTATTAAGAGTTAATAAAGTTAATTAACTTAATATGTAATTTATAGTATTGTTTATTAATAAAAATAGATCTTCTGGATTTCATAATAGTTAAAATACCTTTTAATTAGTTTACATTAGGTTACTAATTTATGAAATTTCTTGTAATATATATAATAGCAAGTGAAGGTAAATCTGGTACTGCATAAAAATATTTCACCCCATTATAAGATCATAAATATGGCACTATACGTGACTTTTATAAGAATGTCATGAAAAGTGAAAGGAGCACTTGTTTTAAGTTTCATTTAGTCAGAAAAGATCCAAGAAAAAATAACAAACAATGTCCCAAAATTCCACCAAAAGTACCAAAAGAAATTATCCAATTTAAAAAAAAAAAAAAAAAAAAGAGATGTAGCAAAGGAAAAGAAAGAGGCCATGTTTGAAGATATAGAAGAGGAATTGCAGTAAATTTAAGAGTTCCACTATCCAATGACAGAGATGATGAGAATACATATATATATATATATATATAGATATAGATATATTTGTACCCAACTAATATGCATTTGAAGAATGAGATGCACATCCTAAAGCTCAGATTGTAGTATATTATTAGGAGTAGGACAACACCTTGCACTTCCTACATTCTCACCCTATTAGTAAATGATTTCAATTATTGTTCTCTTTCCCATTCAAATTCTTTAAACGCTCAAACAGCTTTACGATATGCATCTCATTCTTCGGGATACATATTAATTGAGCATATACATATATCTTCATCATTTGAATCAGTGAGTTGTGGAACTCTCATAAATTCCTCTCTTATATGTCTTCAAACATACCTTCTTTCTTTTTCTTTGCTACTTCTTTTATTCTTATTTATTGAATAATTTCTTTTGGTACTTCAGGTGGAACATTGGGACGTTGTTTGTTATTTTTTCTTGGATCATTTCTGGCTAAATGAAACTCAAAACGAGTGATCCTTTCACATTTCATGATATTCTCACAAAAGTCACGTATAGTGCCATACTTATTACTACTTAATGGTGTATAGTTAGAAGTTATTATAACTAATATGAAATCCATGAGCTCCATTTTTATTAATAAACAATATTATAGATTAAATACAAAATTAATTAACTATAACTACTCCTAGCTAGCTATACATTTAATTAATTTTATTGATCATCATAATTGATTGTATAGTATAGAAATGTTACCTCAATTATATCCTTGGATACAATGCACGTGCTGAGAATTGGAGCAGCAATGCTTTTGTGAATATGTAAGAGAATAAAAGTACAAAATGAAGGGGGGGAAAAAAAAAGAAAAGAACTAGATAAAAATCTTAGTTTGTACAATGGCAATGGATACTAAAGCTCAGGTATATCGTCTTTTACAGGGGATAGAATTTTATATTTTTGTTATTTTGTTATGGAAACAACAATAATTAGCACTAACAGACAAATACTTAAAATGTACTAGATCTACATGATATAAAGGCTAATTATTTGAACAAGAAAAAAGCTCAGGAATTAAGAAGAAAAAAGTTATATGCATAACAACTCTAATACTAATTTTGAGTATCAATCTACATGGTATGTGAGTTGTCATTTTTTGTTGATAAGTATTTAAAAAAAATTTGCAATTCAATTAATTGTTTCTATCAATGAAAATATAATAACTCATCATCACGTGAGTTAGTATTTAAAAATAGGGATCAAATTTGATATCCCTGACAATACTCAATAAATAATCATGCTGCATAACTAATACTTTTATTTTATTTTTATTTTTATTTTTTGTTAATAAACTGTATTGCTTATAAGTTACAACCAACCAAAGGTACAAAGACAAGAGACCAATTCAAGGCCATCAAATTACCCTCTATAGAACATTAGGCTCCATCCAAAAAATCAAATCTCGACAAAACCCAACCAGTAATAAGTCTGGACCATTGATTGACAACTTAGACATGATTAAAATGTTGATTATTTTTCCGTTAGGAGTTATTTTATGGGGTATTGGTGGTGATCCTTTTGTTTTAAGTCTTTTTTTTTTTTTTTTTGCTAGAAATTGTTATAAGTCTCTTGATCCCGATCAATTGCAGTTGTCCATTCAATATAGTGGTACTGTCAAAAAAGTCATCTGTGTACTTGATAGTTAGTATGCATTTTCAATTACCTATTCTTGAAATACGATGCACGTTTTCCCACCTCGTGCACTTTCTTAGATTTTACCGAGTGAAACCGATGTATAATTGATGTTAAGTTTTCTTATATTATGAGGTTATTTCAGTCAATATTAGTGTTTGTATTTTCTTGACTTAAGAATACAATTATCCTTTTTTAAAAAAAATAATTTTAATTGAATATGAAACATTCATTTACAAAGAAAAATTATTTAAAATATAAATAATATTCTTTAAAATTAGGAATTTTTATTGTTTATGAGTTGAAGAATGTTATCACATTTTATTAAAAATAGAAAAGAAAAGGAAAAAAATAAAACAAAATGTGCCACATAATTGGAATTTTTGCAAAAATAAAACCTTCCCGGTATTTTTTTTTTTTTTTAATTTCCTTTGCTATTAACTTTCTCGTAATTTATATGGAAAGTGAGCAATGTATCAACCACCTAAAATTACCTATCAAATTAGTGATTGGTTACTATACGTTCATAAACTTGTTGCCCACATCTAAAAAAATATATATATTTTTTAATTTATCTTAGCGATAATGGGTTGCTTAACTTTCTACAAGTTATATGAAAACACTAAACTTGTCTATATATATTTTTACGACAACTCTCATTTCCGTTACTTCATTTTTACCGGATACGAATGTTACTTATAACGATTAACATTTTAGGTTGTATCGGATAATATTTTAAGTTGTACCGGTTAGTTTTTTAGGTTGTCCCCTCATACTTTTTATTTTTCTCTCCTCACCGGACAATCGAATGTCGGACAGGAGAGTATTCTTATATTTTTATATATTGGTTATGTAATATATAAATAGGATGACTCTAGTATATGATGGCGCATTTCCACAGATAGAGTGATAACTCTATGAGATAGAGTTATTTAACATGCTTTTGAGCTTATTAATTGTTGATATTTCAAAATAATATGTCTTAGTTTTAATATTTTATATAATATTAGATAATATACTTTAGTTAAAAAAAATGGTAGATAGTTATAGATAATTTTAGCCTTAAAATATGTTTTTAAAACAGTTGGAGCTCACAGCGCCAAATAGATGAAGGCTCACTAGACAAAAGGAGATGATGAAATAGAGATCAAAAAAAGGTAACTAATACTGCAACAATGTTATAGCAATATCACAGTAGTGGAGAAGCAGCTAAAAAGCACATGCTGACGCAATTTTCTCCTTACAGCTGGTGGCTGGTCTACTTGCTGATTTTGTCAAAAGAGGATAGCTGTAAGAGCATTAAAAAAGGATGGCCATCAGCCTTGACTATGAGAGGGACACATGTAACTAGGGTACTTTAATTTACCCTAGTATAAAAGGCAAAGGAAAGACTGTATAGAGAGGGGAGAAGAGGGCGGAGGCAAAACACACACCAATTTGGGAAAAGAAGAGGACGAAAGGGAGAGGAAGATCTGGAATTTTCATAAGCAAGCAGTATAGCATGGCCTTTGGATTATTGGCTAGGCAAGGAACCGCACGAGAGCATACACGCTTAGTTTGGGATTTTTCTGATTTTTAGTTCACCTGAATCCTTTTGGTTTTTTTTTTTTTTTTTTTTTTTTTCATTTCCTTCTCTGTGAATCATTACTTTATCGATTGAGATTGTTGTTTTTGATTTCTTTGAATTGAATATGAACTAAATTTGTTTAACTAGGATTATTGATGGAATCGAGGTTTGCTTGGTAATTTTAATTTGTTTATTCTAGTGTGCTATTTGTTTAGTCTCTGTTGATTGATTGGCCATCAATTTGTGGAGAGCATAAACTAAAATTAATTTTGGGAAGGTTAGTTGTCGTTGGATCTAACTTGGATAATACAAGTGAATGGTGTAGGAATATACTATTATCTTGTACAACCCATTAAAATTGGTGCTTAATTTTATGTTTGGAAAACTGAGATGCATAGGAATATGTTAATTTTGGTTTAAAGATCTGAAGGCATAAATCTTTCGGAAGAGGATTTGTATAGAATTTTTTAAGTTGATTGGATAAACTTTGCTATAGCATTACTACAGCATTCACGGTTGGATTTGCAACTGAGGGTAAATCAGTAATTCTAGCCATTACCCATCATTAATTCACAGCCTAAGCCACGTTTTACCTTTTGTTTGTATTTTTAAATACACACATTCATTTACATTTATTTTCTATAGTTCAAATCATTCTTAAATTTGTTTTAGAATAATTATTTTCTGTAATTAGATTTTTGGTAATACAATCCCTGTGAATACGATACTCTATTTACTATTGTATTACTTATTCGATTACGTATACTTGGTAGTATTTTTGCATACATATTTTTGACGAACACAGAGAGATAAAAATTGACTAGGGGAGTGTGCCTTACATACAGCAATTAACTTTGATTTTCGCTTGGAAGCTTTTTGTTTTTTTGTTTTTGGTATTCTTATAAAATAAGAAAAATTATAACAACGCTCGCATTTAATATTTCGCATTTAATAATTAAAATATGTTAGTATACCTTTTTAGAATAAAAATTATTCTCATCCCTTCACTAAGAAATTAAAATATATAATTGTGTCTCTATTAGTAAAACATTGTTTTTAATTTTTCTATGGTGTACCTATTGAAAAAATAAATAAAATAAAATAAAAACCTCACACTGTCAATATATGTATGTTTGCATATATGAATCCAACTTGTCGACATCAAGCTTTTGCAAAAAAAGTGACATTAAAAATTGTTACGTAGCTGTTTACAAATAATAATAATAAATAAATAAATAAATAAATAAATAGTCCAAAACCATCGACAATCATCCAAGAAACATTGGGGGGGCATGATACAGAGAATACGGGAGATTGTCTCCTCAATATATAGTAAGAGTCCAAGACACGAAAGAAAAGTTTGTCTCCTCAATATATAGTACGTAGGAGTCCAAAACACAAAAGAAAAGGTCCTTTTTATCTTTAGAAACCATTTAAAAAGACATAAAAGATGTCATTATAGATATAATCTAACTATAATTTTATATTTAATTTCATCTAAAATAAGGAGAATTTAAATCTTTCGATTCTAATTTAAAAATATTTTTAAAAAAAAAAAGCGAAGAAGATGAAGTGTTTTAATATACTGAGACACATTTAGCTGTCGTTTACCTATGTAAGTAATTGTCATTTTTCTTTTTCGTTTTGGAGTTTGTGATGCAATGCACCCGTGACGTTTTCCGCGTCGGTAGACTTCTTCATCGACAAAGCTGATGTAAAGTGGTTCATTTGTCTGTCCTCTTTTTCCTTGGACTTGAGTGTCTCTGTCTGCCATTTCAAAGAGAGAAAAAAAATATTCTTCTACTAAGAAGAAAACGACAAAGTTTTTGCGTCGACCAAAGTTGAAAAACGAAAACGCACCCCATTTTTGCTTTCTTTTGCTTGCTAGAGTTAATTTCATGATTTGATATATCTAATTATCAATATGGCTAACATTCAACATCTTAAGTGCTTCATTATTATTATTTTTTTTTTTTCGGGTAATGAAACTCTTCAACGCCAATGTGACTTTTGTGGTATATTTTCTATTTACATGCACTCTTTTAAAAAGAACTGTTAAATTAAGTTCTCGTTCAGATTAAAAACAATATGACTACTCTATTAATAATTGAGACTCAGTCTGGAAGATGTTTCGATTTATATTTCTACTGAATGTAATTTTTATTCATCTTATAGTGTCAAAGCTTTCACACGAAGGGAGATGAATATACTTCCAAAAATAAAAAGAAACCATTATCTAGTTCCAAGCCTTGTCAACTGGGAAGTGTCTCCTTATCCTATATAAACAAACAATCTAATAAAAAAATTACAACAACAAAAGAAAAAGATAAAAGAAAAAAAAAGAAAGAAAGAAAGATAGAAAGAAAACAAAATGGGTGATCTTCAAGTAGAGAAAAGTAGTGTTCCAGTGATTGATCTGCTGGAATTCGGAGATTCGTTGGCGTCGGAAGCTTACAAGAAGCTGAGAGAAGCTTGCGAGGAATGGGGGTGTTTCAGGATAGTCAACCATGGAATATCTCTTAATCTGATGGAGGAGATGAAGGAGGTGGTGAGAAGTCTTCTCGACCGTCCGATCGAGATAAAGAGACGCAACACCGATGCAATCGCCGGCAGCGGGTACGTGGCGCCATCAGCGGTCAACCCTCTGTATGAGGCGTTGGGCCTATATGACTTTGGCTCTCCGGAGGCTCTTTGCGCTTTTTGTGATCAGCTTGATGCTCTTCCTCACCAGAGGTTTGCTTTTTTCCTTTCCTTAAGAAAATTAAAAATAAAAAGATTTCTTATCTTTTGGAATTTCAGATATTTGGACGATTGGATTTTTCATCAAGATTCATTAAATTTACATACCTTTTTGGTTATCGATATGATTCTGATATAATATATTAAGAAACGTGCTGAATCATAAGAAAATTCTATTAGAAATGCTCTTCTTCTTTTTATTAATATAAGGTGACTTAATTTATCAATGTTAATTTTGATCAATTTGACTCGAGATTCTACACAAACAAGGTGACATAAAAAGTTCGTTCAATTTAATATTCGTTCCTTATTGAGGTGTAGCAAAATTTTAAAATTTCTTTATTTTTAAGGGAGGAACTATTATTCTTCTTTTAGGAGAAATGTTATAATACACGATGAAATATTTTGTCATTAATTTAAATTAAGATTATGAATGGATATGCGTTGAAATTACTGTTTTCTACTAATTTTGATAAGTTAATTGTAGTTTGATGTATAATTAAACTGCTTTTGTGTTTGTTTTTTTTTTTTTTTTTCCTTTCTTGAGAAATTGTGTGCCCAAGATTAACTGTTCTTTGTCCCTCTCTCTGTGTTTTTTTTTTTTTTTTTCTTCTCCCGAATACCAGAGAGGTTATAGAGAAGTATGCTGGAGCGATACACGAGCTATTAATGGACATGGGGCGAAAATTGGCGAAGAGCATGGGTTTGGACAGCAGTGATGTGTTCAAGAAATGGTCTTGTCAATTCAGGATAAATAAGTACAATTTCACTCCCGAATCTGTCGGTTCTTCCGGCGTGCAAATTCACACGGATTCGGGATTTATAACCATTCTCCAAGACGACGAAAATGTTGGAGGTCTTGAAGTGATGAACAAAAGTGGTGAATTTTTGGCAGTGGATCCTTGGCCCGACACCTTTCTGCTCAATCTTGGCGATGTTGCTAAGGTATGCCCCCCACCCCCCAAAAAAAAAAAAAAAAAATCCCCTACTTTGTGGGACTCATAATAAGTTAAGAACAGAGTTGTGCAAAGATCAGTCTAGTCACTATTTCGTGATTATAGATTAGTGAGGGTCCTAAAATCTCATCACTAACCAACAATAGGGAAAATGGATGTTTAGTCTTAGCACTTCTCTTGGCAGTAATGGCATGTACTACTAACTTGCATTTCTTTTATACTAATTTTTGTTGTGTTAATGATCACGACGATCCAAGGCGTGGAGCAACGGGAGGTTCCACAATGTGATGCATCGAGTGCAATGCAAGGAGGCGAGTATCAGGGTTTCGATAGCTTCGTTTCTATTGGGACCAAAGGAGGAAGCAATCGAAGCCCCTCGAGAGCTGGTCGACGATGAACACCCACATCTCTACGTCCCTTTTATGTATGAAGACTACAGGAAGCTCCGTCTCTCCACAAAGTTGCAAGCTGGTGAGGCCCTTGAACTCGTCGTACGAGCACCGATCTCGCCTAATTCAACATGACCATTTCATATGATGAGCTTTACAAAATGCAAAAATTCTCTCTGGATAATGCAAATTTATTTAGAATAAAAGAGGTCGTAGTTAAGCAAATTGTATCTAGTGAACCGTGCTACAATGGTCATGAACCATGCCTAATTACTGAATTAAAATATCAAGACTTAAAATACTTCTTTTTAAGTACTCTTAATCGTATTTTCACCAAAATACATTACATATGGTCATGTGAACAAACAATTGGATTCAATGATAACAGAAACTAATACTAAAGATAAAAGAACAATGCTTGGTAAGCATCTTAGCCGTCATGTTTTGATCATTTGTTCTGCCACAACTCATTGTCATTGCCGTCTTTAACCAATTAAATATTCGCATTCCAGCTCTAATACAAAAGATTTTATAACAATCCCACTCGAGGATAGAAATTATGATAAAATTATGAGGTCGGCTATACTAACATATGGGGCACACGCACACCCTCATAACCATGACTCAGGTGAGTCATGTTGCTAGAGAGTGTACAAGCATTGAAAAAAAGGATATTAGTTGGTAGGGTTTCACCAGATAAAACCAGTCAGAGTAACAATCACTAACGTTAACAGTAGCTCATATTGAGGGTTCTTTTATAAATTAATCTAGGGTAGGGGATATGAATTTTGTAACTTTTGTGTAGATAAGTGTGATCATTGGCTTCGTCTGCAGTCTGCAACTTTTGATGTACCTGAATACAAATTAGTAGTAACATCATTTGAAATAAAAATATGTTAAAGCTTGCCATATTTTAACATATTTTATTTCGTCTCCATATGTTAAAGATTGCCCCTTAATTTGTACTCCAATTGAAGAACAACTACATTTGATAACTTCATCAAGAAGCACGAATTACACTGTTTTCTCAAGAGATCAAAACCAGAAGAATTATGTAAAATAACTGAATTTATCCAGTTTAAGCATGATTGATGGAGAAAAAATGATTCCCTCCACGGAGAAGAAGAAGATAGAAATTGATCAAATTGAGATTAAAAATCGTACTTCTATTCCTCTTAGAGAATTAGAGACGAATTACAAGACAACTAGAGAATGCGGCCATATCTCTAATATATATGTAACTCTATTTTAGCGCAGTTTTTGCACTAAAATGGTGCAGCTTTTGCACAAGACTTAAAAGTTCATCTCCAACTCATCTACTTCAAAATTGCATTAAAATTTACTCTCAAGAGATCAAAATTTACCCTATCCCTACAGTGTTGTGCCAACAGTGGTGCAACACTGTTCATTCACAGCAAAATGGCGCAGGATTTGGTGCATGGTTGGAGACAAAATCCAACGCCATATTCGCATTTTGCGCTAAACTAGTGTCAGCGTTGGAGACACTATGAGAAATGGGGGTGTTTCAGGGTGGTCAACAGCAAAATGTCAGTGAATCTAATGGCGGAGAAGAAGGAGGTGGTGAGATGTCTTCTGGACAATCCAAACGAGATCATGGGGCACCAGGGACCTAGGCACTAAGGCCCAAGGTTAAGCCCCCTCAACTTTTGTAATGATCAAAATTTTTGTTTTTCTCTACTATGTGAATTTTGTGAGTTAAACATTAGTAGTGACTTTTTCAATTTAATTCACAAAATTTTCTATTCGTATATAACCATGTCATTTGTCACATTTTCATTATATGCTAAAGTAATGTGACTAATTAAGACAAGTTATGGCATGAATAGTATGTGCTATTCACATATTCCAATACCTTGAGAAAAAGGTTAATTTTTGGTTTTATCCAAGTCAAAGTATGATTATCACTTAGTAATTCCTTCATCCTCTATTAGTAAGTTTAAAGCTTATTAGCCCAAAATTGAGCTTAGTTGGTGAAGGAAAAAGTACATGATTTGATTCAATGTATGAAATGATTTTATATACAAATCAAAGGCTATGATATGATGAACATTTGAGTCTAGAAACCCTTCAACTTTCGGTGGAAGGAAGCTTGGGAGCAAGTAGATATCCACCCCAAATTAAGGAAAAAAGTTGGGAAAAAGTATGCTTAGCCTATGAGGAATAGTGACTTGATGGAGTAGGAATTTAACATTAAATTTGACTATTTGTTGCTTGGAGAATCAGCTACCATTAAGGGTTAACCCAACAACATTTTTGAAGCCCAAATCAAGCGTCAGCCTCCCTCTCTCTGGTCTCTGTCTATAGATTTTGTTACTTTTCTTAACTAATAAGATCTTCTTTGTAAAATTGTTAGTGATTCATTTTCTTTAAAGTAATGTTAGTGATAATAATCTAATAAGAAATGTTACACTACTCTTACAGATTTTCTTACATTCCTATGGATGATAATTGGACTGAAATTGATGGTCATCTGATTCAGAAACTTCCCATGATAGTATAACTTGGACGAAATTGGAAAAGAAAAAAATTAGACCAAATGAACCTATGTACAAGTTGGTGATGATTAAATTTCAGCTATGTTAGATATTTTTGTGAAATACTTTACACATAGAGCATATATGATATTTGTGCATTAGTTTGATTCCCTATAATATTATTGATTATCTATAATATTACTGATAGTAGTTACATCAAATAATGTAATTTGTTATACTTAAGTTTATTTATTTTTTATTATTTTCAATGAAAAGTCATTACACAATTACCAATCAAATATTTAGTCACTAAAGCTTTTAACAGGATTAGAATGAAATAAGTTTATGCTACTAGGATTTTAGTCACAAAAAAAACTTTTTGCGACCAAAATAAACAAAATCATCACTAATTTTTGGTTGCAAAAAACCATTTATCCTGTAGTACAAGACATTTAATGACAACAATAAGTCGTTAAAAATATATTTGTCGGTTAAAGAAAAAGAGAATTTAGCGACAACAAGTAGGTTGTCGAAATATATACATTGTTGTTAAAATTTGTACTTTCAACGACGACTATCTTGTCATTGTATTCTTTTAGTGACAAAATACCACTGTCGTCTAAAAGTAATCAACGATGCAGATTATACTGAATCAATGACAATTACTTATCGTAGAATAACACTTTTCAGTGACAATGTAAGAAAGTCGTCGTTGAAATAATCAACGACACATATATACAGCGACAACTACCGACAGCATGATTTTTTGTCGTTAATAACTTTCAACAATGACTTTCCAATTTTTAACGATGACTTTTGTCGCCGCTAAAAATCGATTTTCTTGTAGTGTAGTTATGCCTATAAATATAACCCATGTCAAGAGAGTTATTTCTCTCTTTCCCTTTTCACCACACTTTGAACATTTCTCTTCTTTTCCTCTGTGGCTGACCATCACCCACTCATCCAAAAAAAAAAAAAAAATCCCTCCAAAGAAATTGCTTTGAAATGGAAGAACTAGTAGTTGACATCTCTTAGAGTAAGTATTGACAAAGTGCGGTGCTTTTTCTTCCACAAGCCCACGTTCATTTCCTTAGAGATTGAAACTAGTATTTTCATTCTTGCTACTTTGATTCAGGGTTAGCAATCATAGTGGGTTATAGAGGGGTTGCACAATAAGAAAGATGTAGAACCAAAACAGGTTTCCAAGTTAATAAATCTCCTATCCTCACTTTGGAATATATTTATAAAAATGTTTATGAATATATTGATGTATTGAACCATGCTTGTATGATTCTTGTCTAAGCTAAGCTTATGAGCTCTATATATGTTTAGACAAGGATTATAAGGCCTTTGTTTTAGAGGCACATGATCAAAAAGTTGATATCTCTATGCTTGATGAATGGTGTTTCAAGATGATATCATTATGATTTTAATCCAAAGAAAGGATTTAGTTGATGTTAATAACCTGTGACAAGTACAGGATTTTGTTTATGTTAATAACCAGTGACAATGACTCAAAGCATAGGATGGAACTCAGTACTCGATTAATGGGTGTATTAGTGACTTAACAAGCAAAAATAAGGCATGAAAAATCTGAGTAAACTGATGGTATACTCCTGGTATCCCACGGATTCTCTCTGCCAAAAATCTGGGCAGCTTACTGTCAGTGAATTGCAGGCCACCATTGGGCCATTTAAATGCCACACTAGGCTCCCAGCAGTTTTTTTTTTTTTAAGAAGGTAAGCAACTGTTTTCGTTTTTCGAGGAGACGGGACACTTACGAGCTGAATCGGATTTCAAACTAACATGAAAGTTTTAGAACATTAGAAAATGAACCTTTTTTCATGAAGAAAGTTTTGTCAAATTCCGGAAGAATTTTAAGATTATAAATTTTTATACAAAATTTTAAAAATAGACAAAAGGATGATTTTGGTTTACGGTGTTTTAAAATTTATAAAATTTGGACCCATGAGTCCTCAAAAGCAAGTAAAATGATTTTTACTTTTTTTACTTTTTGTGTTAAAATGCGATGAAGATGACGAGAACCAACAATGATCTCCCAAATTTTTTTCACAAATAAATAAGTGCAAATGTTGATAGTTTCAAAAATGCGGATTTTAACTCAACATCGGTCTTCCAATGTTCAAATAAGAAAATTGAAAAAAAAAAAAAAACTCATTTCAAGCCTAGAAGTATTTTAGAAAGTGATAAACCAAATTTTTACGTCATTGTCTAAGTATTGAGATTGCCCATATATAATTTCAAAAAAAATAAAAAAATAAAAAATAAAAAATAAAAAAGAAGAAGAAGAAGAAGAAGAGAGATAGAGTATTGGACTTATACTCTTGTTGGATATGTTTTTTAGGCAAAAATTATATCCGTAGCTAGCTGTAAGCTAAGGAACTTGTTCATAACAAAGTAAGTTCAAACTTCACATACAGTATAAAGTTCAACTATTTTCTTAAATGATTTTACTATGCCATGTTATGTAAGCATGCTCATATTTTTAAACGCATGATAACCAAGTAATGATAATAAAATAAGAACAAATTAAGAAACATATCAACCTCCACCGAGGGGAGGATAAAGATTTCTAAAAGGGTAAGATATTCATGGACGGATGTCAAAGACTAATAATGAGATTGTGCGAGTCACTTTCCCAGTCCCCTTTTTGGTCGCTCGCACTCAATGCGATCACATGGGCCCATTACAAGATCAAGAAAAGATTTAAAAGATAAAAGTTTCATAATAAATCATATATAATTGAAATTTTTATGCTTATTTATGCTCATATATTTTTATTAAATATTTTGTGAGAATTGTTTGGACTTACTGAGCTAAAGCTCATCTAGTTCCTTCATGTTGTAGGTAATCCTGCAAAAAGACCGATGTGATTGGTTGATGGACTAAATGCAGCGACGAGATGAGTGGGAGGACGGGCTATGGATACCGTTGTAATTTTTCCGCTTCTGACTTAATATTAGTATAAAAGATTTCGTAAATCATTATAGTACTACTATTTGTTAATATCTCTTTTGAGACAATACCAGAATAATAGTCCTTATAACTATAAGTTAATATTACTTTTACAAGACATGGTATGCTTAAGTTTTTATTATTGGAACTAATATGCTGGTTAGTAACTAGTTTAGTTTTTTATAAGTAATTAAGTAAAATTTAACATAAAAAATTAGTTTAGAGACGGCTTAAATATTCGGGCTGTCAACAACTTTTTCTTAATTGTTTTTGATATCTGTATTTGACCAAATTAACAAAAAGGCCCGCTTAAAAAAATTAAAATCTTAATTTTTTTGCTTTAAAAATTAAAAACTTGTAGTTATTATTAGGCCACCCACCAAAACTCTGGTTTCGTCACTAGGAGGCACGATGCTGATGTCATCACCGATGGCGGGTATGACACCATCAAAGGCCGACCCTCTGTAAGAGGTGTTGGGGTCTCTACGACATTGGCTTATTGGAAACTCTTCAGTCGTTTTACGACCAGTTGGATGCATTTCCTGACCACAGGTTGATTATTTTTGTCGTCTTTTCTTCATAATTTTTTACTTAATTCACAAGGTATTGCTTAGCACATGGGTTTAAAATTCAATTCGAGTTCAGAATTTGAATAGGACTAGTGTTTATATATGAAGAGAAATGATGAACTTCACGAATTGAAAGTTCACGAAAATCACAAAAGGAAACAAAGATAGTATAGACTTTAGGCTTAGATTTGGGCTTGGGCTTGACATGAAACTTTCGACTTCATAACCGCAGTTTCGAGATTCGTGAAGCCGACCATTACTCGTATATAAATATATATAATAACCACAACAACAACAACAACGACATAGATAGGGATTGTGGGTTCCAACTTCGAACCCACATAATTTTTAATATTCGGTAATTTATAGGATTGCAGTGCTAAAAACAAAAACAAAAACAAAATCAAAAACAACATTTGCCAAGTAAGGATTGTTATCAAACTTTAAATTTTTACAAACTACATTTTCAATTTATATGAATTTTCTCATTGTTATTAAAAAATTTTAGCTTTAGTTTTATCACGACCATCTTTAACCAATTAAATATTCACATTCCAACTCTAATGCAAAAATGTTAAACACCCGATTCTCCTAACCCGATTTGGGTGAGTCAAGTTATGTAAGTGTGAACATGCATTGACAAAAGAAATTAACATATTTATATACACACATATATAATACAAACAAACTTCACGTGTAGTTTATTATAAAGCATCATGTCAGCAACTTTGGATATACATGAATAAAAAGCAGTAACTTCGGTGTGTAATAGAAATTACATTGTTTTCTCAAGAGAGAATCAGTTGGAGAAGAAGAAAATGGAAATTGGTCAATCCGAGATTAAAACTGGAAGTTGTATTCCGGTGATTGATGTTAGAGGATTAGGAGATTCAGATTACAAGAAGCTGAGAGAAGCCTGTGAGGAATGGGGGTGTTTCAGGGTGGTCAACCATGGAATGTCAACGAATCTAATGGCGGAGATGAAGGAGGTTGATAGATGTCTTATGGACAGTCCGATGGAGATGAAGAGGCGTAACGTCGACGTCATCACCGGTAGCGGGTACATAGCGCCGTCGAAGGCCAGCCCTCTGTATGAATCCTTGGGACTCTATGACTTGGGCTCGCCGGAGGCTCTTCGCTCCTTTTGTGATCTGTTGGATGCCTCTCCTCACCAAAGGTTTGCTTATTTTAATTTTATTTGTTAATTGACAAGATTAAATCGATTGGAATTGAGAATTTGAACTGGATTGATGTTTGGGATTGAAATTTGAGCTTATCATATGTTGTGTTACATATAGTTCATGAAATTTGAGCTCATATTTCAACGTGCCTCATATTTTTCAATCCAAATCCATATGTATACATACATACATATATATATATATATATATATATATTGGGAGTATTGATAAATACCCCCATAATTATCGTTGAAGATTTTTATTATACTTTATCGTACAATAAAATTACCTTGAAATCCATTAAAAATGCTTATATCCCCATATATCTATAAATAGAAATATTTTTGTAAAATACTTAAAAAACAAACACCACATTAAGTATAAATGAAAATAATATTTTTTTAAAGGAAAAAAACACCTACATAATTGATTAAGTTAATTCATTTTTTAAATATGCCAAATTTTTTTCTAAGAAATCTTTATAATTACGTGAAAATTTTCAATAAAGGATTTAAATAAAACAAAAATAAATGAAATTAAAGAGCCAGCGATTTATTGAAGTTTTTGATTCATTAGTATTATATGCTATTTTTCTTTGCTTTTTATATTTGAAATTGACTCTTTATGTTTTTCTTTATACGATTCTTCTTTTATTTATCTATTTTTCTTACTAGCTAGGTTTGTTTATGTAATTCTATACATATATAATTTTTAAAAAACCGAATAACAAGAATAGAGACAATTCTGTCATGAATTATGATAATATATTCAACACTGATACGGTAAAAGCTTTAAAATTCTGTACCCCTTTACATATATGATTTTATTTTGTTTAAATTTTTTCAATCTACGTCGTATGCTTTCAATTTTAGAGAATTTATTATCGAATGGACTAAAACATGGGGCGACAATATGGTATGGTATTTGTGTGATAAACAAGACTGACTAGAAAAAGTATGCACCTTTTTTTTTTTTTTTTCCCTTATTCAGATTTGTTAATTAATTTTTAATCAAATAAAATTAAAATTAAAATTACAATAAAATTGAGTGTATGAGAGGGTTAAATTTGATATTATATAAAAAGTATCTATAAAGGGATAGATTTAAATGTTTATATTTGGAAACATTTATTGAATGAGAGTATTTATCAATATTGTGGATGCAAATATAATAACTCTTTTTATTTTGATATTTACACAAGCAAGACACACTCATACAACAAGGCCGAGTGGGCACTATATAGCCCCACATTAAATTTTTTTTTTTATTTTACAATTATAATTTAATGATTTTTCTATTTTTCCTATTTAAAAATTAAAATTCCTTATCGCCCCACTATAACTTTTCCCTTTAATTTTTAAATTTTGTTGTTATTTATGAATTAAATTATATATGTATGATGTATGATCATTGAAAACCTAGCCAAAAAAAAAAAAAAGGGGTCTTCTAACTAAAAAATTTTGGCACTATTCATTTTAAGAGGTGGCCAAAACCCACCCTACTTAATTTTGCTAAGTTCTATTAGTTTACTCTTTTCTTTCTTTTTTTTTTTTTTTACCGTTGAGCATCAAGGTTTTTTTTACTGTAGCATTTACTGGTAAATGATGTTCTCTCTCTCTCTCTCTCTCTCTCTCTCTCTCTCTCTCTCTCTCTTTTGGGTAGCATTTTTCCATTTGTCTCATTTTCATTATTTGGTTTTACCATTCAGAAATCAGTAAAAATTTTATGCATGCTGCAGTGTTATAAAAAAAAAAAAGGTATAATAGAAGATTATAACACACATTTTTGGTCTGAAAATTAACCATGCAGTAAAAGTAGAAAATGCTCTATGTCATTACGTGTTATATTGTCATAAAACCATGCAGTTTTACTTTATTTTTGCAATATAAAAACGAATTTCACCTTTTGTTTACACTATTAGTTAAATAGAAAGTGGATTAAAAAGTTCCAAAAAAAAAAGGGAATTAAAAAGAGGATCTTTTTGTCTCTTCGTATCATCAACATGAATTTCCCAAATACTCGCACGAAAGTAGTACTTTGGAATTAAAAAAATGGAGTTACTCTAAATCACACATCTCTTATATATATACATATATGTATATATATGAACCTGGAAGTTGAGGGATTTAAATATTATGGTCACTTGTATAAATTTACAGTTATACATCTCTAAACGTAGGATCAGACGGGACAGTCAATAAACAATGTCACATATACAATGCATTTCTGATCTCATCTCGTGAATATGCAAACTTAGCAGCTTCTCGCTACAACTTAAATGGATAAAAATATTATCTTGATCAATTTGTACAGAGAGATAATTGAAACCTATGCAAGGGAAGTGCATGAGCTGACCATGGATATCGGGCGACAAATAGCGAAAAGCGTGGGATTGGACAGGGACTTGTTCAAGGGATGGCACTCCCAGTTCAGAATAATCAAGTATAACTTCTCTTCTGAATCTTTAGGTTCCAGTGGCGTGCAGATACACACAGATTCTGGATTTCTTACCATTCTTCAAGATGACGAAAGGGTTGGCGGACTCGAAGTTATGAACAAAAAGGGTGAATTTGTGGCAGTGGATCCTTGGCCAGGCACTCTCTTGCTCAATCTTGGGGACATTGCAAGGTAGGGACTGTCTATGTAATTTGTTTCCATTTAAATTTCATAAGAAAGTACATGAAAATTGAATTCTAAATGAACTTAGAAAACATTGAAGGTATAGGACCTGTCTTTATGAGTAGCTTTTTTCTATTCAGCATGTAGAGAGGTTTGGGGGGCAACTCAAGTTTAGGGCGGTTCATTTGTAGCGGTTGTACTATTCGTCGCTGAATCTTCATGACTCTAGTAATCTGTCTTTTTACTAGTTTTGCTCAATGTGGACTATTTGAACTTGTGTATCTAGATTTGGTCTGGCTCTACTTCATGTTTAGTTCTTTTGATAATTGTACGAGAATAAAAATAATCCAAAGGTATGGAGCAACGGGAGGTTCCGCAATGTGCGGCATAGAGTGCAGTGCAAGGAAGCCGCTATTAGGGTGTCGATTGGTACATTTTTGTCTGGACCAAACGAGGAAGCAGTAGAAGCGCCTCCCGAGCTGGTTGACACTGAACATCCGCGTTTCTACGTACCTTTCGGCTATGAAGATTACAGGAAACTCCGACACTCCAACAACATGCGGGCCGGTGAAGCCCTTGACCTCGTACGAGCCTCGATCTCCTTTCATTCGCTATGAACCAGTCACAAATGTACTTTTCACAAGGCTCCAATTTCCACTATTGATTTGTAATTGTTCCGAGCCACAATATGCAAGTCAAACATTTCTGTTTTCATCGGAAAATTGCATTCTTATGTTGTACAAATAGAAAATTTTAAGTAAAGAATTATGGACGGTATCGCAGTAGTTCATCCAAAAACAAAAATAAAAAATAAAAAATATATAGATATAAACATCACATCCGCATTCTCTATTTCTTCAAAAAAAAATTTCTTATTTAATAATGGTGCTACTAACCAACGAGGTCTTATTTTTACAACTAGTCTACTTAATGCAAATATTGCAGTACAGATACCAATGCACTAGCAAGGAACTGAGAAAATGAAACGAGAAAAGAAAGAAATAATAAGGAAAACAAAAACCTCACCCCGAGATCTCAAAACCCCGATCCGATCCGACCCGACCCCTCAAAATCCCCAACTCACAATACAAAGCCGACTAAAATTTAGGTCACCCCTTGAATTTCCCGCCACCCCTGGCATCAGGCCAGGTTGCCTTCAATCAACCTCTGAGGGATAAACCTAACACCTTACCATGCTTTATGGATATGCAAGTTATTAAGAATGAAGGAGACTCTAATAAAGCAAAAGTATACCAAGTATTCTAAACTGTAATGCTATTGAACCATGGCTAATTTCTTAATTAAAATATCAAGACTTAGCCTCCATTTAATAAGTTAGTTGAATATTGAGTTTTTAAGTTGGAGTTTATTCACTTTTCAAAAAGTATTTATAAATTTTGTTGACTTTTCAGAAAAAGATAAAACTTGAGATGAAAAAATACAGTTTAATTGGAATTAAACTTGAATACCAAATAGAGGTTTAAATATTCGTATTTTAGGTGTCGTTAATCATATTTCACCAAAGTACATTGCATGGATATGTCAACAAATTATTGGCCTGAATAATAAGTGTCTGTTTGGGGCTACATTTCCAGATGGTAAAATGTCATCTGAAATTAAAACTACCAACTCTTTATCAAACTTTCTCTCTCTTCCACTTTTAAAAAACTCAAACTTTAATTAAAAATACATAATTTTCTCATTTTTGTGTCAAAATGCTCACAATAATATAAAACAATATTCATTTTACATATTGTTTTTTTTCTCAAATACATTTCAAATTTTTACACTATTTTCTAGATCACAGAACTTTTCTAAAAGTCTTCCCCACAAACATACATTTCTAACCTAACTCCAAAATACCGTCTCTAGTCATCCTCCAAATGAGTTCCAAATTTGTTTTCCTAGACAACCATGGGCAAAGCCACATGGGGCCGGGGGGCAACTTCCCCCTAACTCAATGGGCTCCATTCAATTTTTTCCCATATACATTTTTTAAAAACTGTTTTCTTATTTAAAATTTGAGTTAAACTTACGTCTTTCCTTTAAAAAAAAAAAAAAATCTAACTCGGCCACTGTAGATAATTAGAAAAACTTCAAATCCATATTTGTCGAAACAGAAGAGAGATTCTTTTTCCTAATCAAAGGGAGCAATGAATTCAAATATCAAAAAAATGTACTGAAAAAATAAAAATAAAAAATAGAACTACTAAAGACAAAGAAGCAAGGTTAATGTGATTGTAAGTCTATCCTAGTGATAATTTTATATTTAACTTCATATGAGATGAAAAGTTCAAATCCCCCACTCTATATATATATATATATATATAAATAAATACAAGGTTCACGGTCAAAGAATATGCTTGATAAATTAAAGCGTTTTAGTTGACATTCCAACTCTAATACAAAAATTTTAAACACCCCTCTCTCATAACCGATTCGGGTAAGTCAAGTTGTACAAGTCACGCACATGCATTGACAAAAGAAATTAGTTGAAAGGGCCAAAACTAGTTCTAATGACAGCCACAAAATACGACTTAAGACATATATTCAATCAAATATGAGGAGACTTTACGTGTAGTATTTTACAACCATTTTGTCAGCAACTTTGGATATACATGAATAGAAAAGTAACATCAGTGGTAATAAAACCGAGAATATACATAATAAAATATGAAGAGACTTTACGTGTAGTGTTTTATAACCATCTTGTTAGCGACTTTGGATATGCATGAATAGAAAGTATCATCAGTGGTAATAAAAATTACACTGTTTTCTCAAGAGTGGATCGGCCGGAGAAGAAGAAAATGGAAATTGGTCAAAACGAGAATAAAACCGGTAGTTCTGTTCCAGTGATCGATGTTAGAGAATTTGGAGATTCAGATTACAAGAAGCTGAGAGAAGCTTGTGAGGAATGGGGGTGTTTCAGGGTGGTCAACCATGGAATTTCAACGAATCTAATGGCGGAGATGAAGGAGGTTGGTAGATGTCTTCTGGACAGTCCGATGGAGATAAAGAGGCGTAACGTCGACGTCATCGCCGGTAGCGGGTATATGGCGCCGTCGAAGGCCAACCCTCTGTATGAATCCTTGGGACTCTTTGACTTGGGCTCGCCGGAGGCTCTTCGCTCCTTTTGTGATCTGTTGAATGCCTCTCCTCACCAAAGGTTTGCTTACTTAAATTTTTTTTTTTTCAATTGACGGGGTTAAATCGATGGAAATTGAGAACTTGAACAGGATTGGTGGTTGGGATTGATATTGAGCTCATCATATGTAGTGTTGCATATAGTCATGAAATTTGAGCTCATATTTCAACTTGCGTCATATTTTTCAATCTAAATCGTGTATATATATATATATATATATATATATAGGGAGAGTCTTATATCTGTCACCGGATTTGTCCGCCACTTTAATTAAAAACGTTGGATCGTATATCAATGACCATAAGAGATGCAAGGGTATTCCAAATTTTTTAAGTATAGGCTGACGGTGTAATCTAGATACCTATAAGAAATTTTTTTTTTTTTTTAGTTTAAAAAGAATCTTCATCTAATCCATTTTCACTTTTACTGTACGATGTTGGACATCGGTCAAATAACTCTCTGCTTCGCAATCACTTCTTCTTCTCCACACTCACCTAATTCCGCCACCATCACCGTCGCACCGTCCTTGGCCACTCCACCGATTGACTCAATGCTAATCCGAGCTCCGACACTTGTGAAGACATCGGTGATTGATAGATACTGGAGCAACCTCGGGAATGCTAGCCCCATTGGGAGGTCACCGGCTCGAACAGTTGCAGTGTGAACTCGGAGGCATGGAGGGGGGAAGTAGGAGGCGTGAGGGAAAATGATTGGGGGCTTGAATGAGGAGAAAAGAGAGAGATACGGAATGCCGTCTCTCATCAGCAAGAAAACATTTACGGTTATTTTTATTTTTATTTTTACTATTATTATAATTACTACTATTACTATTATTTTTTGATAAAGGGAGCTTCATTAAAACTAGACACCACAAGTGCAGCCAAAACAAACATGGTGACAGAGGTTAAATAGAGACACTTCAGTCAGTGTGATCCAAAAGAATACGATGCCAGAAGGGATATCCCCACGTTAATAAGACCGAAAACATAACAGACAAATGACCGTCTAGCTAAATTACGAGCCATGAAATTAGAGGCTTTTGGAATCTTGCTGACTTCCCAAGCAACTAACCCACGTAAACTAGGTGAACAAATGAGTGAGCAGAGAAGCAATAATGGGGACGAAGAAAAGGATAAGGGTGACATAATAGTAGTGGAGCCGAACTCCAAAACAACTGAATTCCGACTAGCAGCCAACGTCATCTTCATGGCTCGCTCACGAGCTAAAGCTTCGCCGACAACGGGGAGATGAACATCCACTTTTTCAGTTAGGATTTGGAAGTGAGCCATCAGATACTCGATCGTTTTTCATTTTCGCACTTACCACATTTTGTTTCTTTGTATTCATATTAATTTTGTTGCATATTCACATATCCAACCTTACAATGTCACATTCCTATATAATTCGCTTATTACGATTTTTTATTATCTATATATTCTTGTTTGTCCTCACATTTCATATAATATGATTTTTCTTCCCTGAACACTTTCCTTCTAATTTGTCTTGTCAACCAGCATTTGTCCCTCAACATCCATTACCATCCAACACGTGTCCTACTGATGACATGTACCTATTGCCATTTCACTGCCGTTTCTCATCTAGTATCTGATTTGAGAGCTTGCGTATGTGTGTGCATCGGTATTCACTTAATGAAGATATTTACAAAATCTCACCTAACAAATCGATCACAAGGCTGAGTGGGGTCTTTACATGATTTTTTTTTTTTTGGCTTCACTTTACGTTTATGATTTTATGATTTTTTTTTATTTTGTCCCTACTTGAAAATTAAAAATCCCCTATAGCCCCGCCTTAACTTTTCACTTCAATTTAAAATTTTGACATTCTTTATTTCTTAAAAATATATATATATATAGGGAAAGGTTACGGTAGAGACCCTCTGAGGGTCTCTACGGTAAATACCTTTTTTGGACCGTTAAGATTTAATCGAACGGTTCAAATGTTGATTGTGTACGATATTTATCATGCACCTAACTCACACAATCATTCCCACCTAAACTCTTTTCCGTCGCCGGCGATCTTTCCGCCGCCGCGACAACGCCGGCGACTCATCCCGACGCCGCGACCCAACTCCGGCCACCTCTGGCACCGCCCCGGCCACCGGCCGTCGCCGCCGGCGACCCTATTTTCTCTCTCTTCCCCTTTCTCCTCTCTCTCTCTCTTCCCCTCTCTCTCTTCCCCTCCCTCCCGCCGGCCCCCACCCCGGCCGGCCCCCACCCCCGGCCTCCCCCCACCCCCGGCCGCCTCCCTCCCCCGGCCGCCACCCTCCCCCGGCACCCCCCCGACGACCCCCCTCTCTCTTCCCCTTTCTCTCTCTTCTCTCTCTCTCTTCCCCTCTCTCTCTCTTCCCCTCCCTCCCGCCGGCCCCCACCCCCGGCCCCCAGCCAGCCCCCGGCCACGACCCCCTCCCCCGGCCTCCCCCCACCCCCGACGACCCCCCCTCCCCCGGCCGCCACCCTCCCCGGCCCCCCCCCTGTCGCGATTTCGCAAAATCGCGAAATCGCGAAATCGCGATTTTGCGAAATCGCGCGAGGGGGGGGGCCGGGGAGGGTGGCGGCCGGGGGGAGGGGGGTCGTCGGGGGTGGGGGGAGGCCGGGGGAGGGGGGCGTGGCCGGGGGCTGGCTGGGGGGCCGGGGGTGGGGGCCGGCGGGAGGGAGGGGAAGAGAGAGAGAGGGGAAGAGAGAGAGAGAAGAGAAGAGAGAGAAAGGGAAAGAGAGAGGGGGGGTCGTCGGGGGGTGCCGGGGGAGGGTGGCGGCCGGGGGAGGGAGGCGGCCGGGGGTGGGGGGAGGCCGGGGGTGGGGGCCGGCCGGGGTGGGGGCCGGCGGGAGGGAGGGGAAGAGAGAGAGGGGAAGAGAGAGAGAAGAGGAGAAAGGGGAAGAGAGAGAAAATAGGGTCGCCGGCGGCGACTGCCGGTGGCCGGGGCTGGGGCCGGAGGTGGCCGGAGTTGGGTCGCCGGCTTCGGGGATGAGTCGCCGGCGTCCGTCGCCGGCGGCAGAAAGATCGCCGGCGACGGAAAAGAGTTTAGGTGGGAATGATTGTGTGAGGTTAGGTGCATGATAAATATCGTACACAATCAACATTTAAACCGTTCGATTAAATCTTAACGGTCCAAAAAAGGTATTTACCGGTAGAGACCCTCTACCGTAACCTTTCCATATATATATATATATATATGATGAATGCTCCAATTAAATTACATATTTGGCTCCAGGCAATTGTCAATCCATTAGCAATAGAGCATATATATAGAAGTGATTGTTCATTGAAAACCTTAAAAAATGGACCCCAAAAAAAAAAAAAAAGGTCTTCTAACTAAAAAACTAAAAAATTTTGGCGCTATTCAGTTAAAGAGGTGGCCAACCGGCTACCTCACTTAATTTGCTAAATTATATTAGTTTACGCAATATTTTTTTTTTGGCTTTGACCATCGGATGGTTTCTATACACTAGCATTTATTAGTAAATGAAGTTCTCTTTCTACCACTAGCATTTTTCCATATGTCTTGTTTTCATTATTTGGTTTTACCATTCTGAAATTATTAAAAAAATTTATAAATGCTGCAGTAAAAATAATATATATATATATATTATAAAATAGAAGATTATAACACACATTTTTGCTCTGAAAACCATGCAGTAAAAGTAGAAAATGCTCGGTTTCACTATTATTTGCGTGTTATATTGGCCTAAAACCATGCAGTTTCACTTATTTAATTTAGTATTTATCTATTCACTTTATTTTTTCAGTAATAAATGAATTTCACCTTTTGTTTACACTATTAGGTAAATAGAAAGTGGATTAAAAAGTTCCCCACAAAAAAAGTGTATTAAAGAGAGGATCTTTTTGTCTCTTTGTTTCTTTAACATGAATTTCCTATATACTCACACAAAAGTAGTATTTTAAAATAAAAAACAGTGTTATTCAAAATCACACACCTCCAATATATATTTATATATATGCATGTATGTATGAATCTAGAAGTAGAGGGATTTAAATATTATGGAGTTGGGTATAAATTTATCATTAGGTGATACCTTTATAGCTATATATATCTAAAAGTAGGATTAGACGAGGCAATCATTGAACAGTGTCGCATATACAACTTATTTCCAATCTCATCTCATGAATCTGCAGACTTTGGCTGCTTCTTGCTATAACTTAATGGATTAAAATATTATATTGTTCCATTTGTACAGAGAGATAATTGAAACCTATGCAAGGGAAGTGCATGAGCTGACCATGGATATCGGGCAAAAAATAGCGAAAAGCGTAGGATTAGACAGGAACTTATTCAAGGGATGGCCCTCCCTGTTCAGAATAAATAAGTATAATTTCACCTCTAAATCTCTAGGTTCCTCTGGCGTGCAAATGCACACAGATAATGGATTTCTTACCATTCTTCATGATGACGAATGTGTTGGCGGTCTTGAAGTGATGAACAAAAATGGTGAATTTGTGGCGGTGGATCCTTGGCCAGGCACTCTCTTACTCAATCTTGGGGACGTTGCTAAGGTATGCAAATTAGGAACTGTATTTGTAATTTGTTTCCATTTAAATTCCGTACGAAATTACATGAAATTGATTTCAAAAATTTAGCCTAGTATAAAAATGAACTTAGTAAACATTGAAGGTATAGGAACTTTCTTTATGGGTAGCTTTTTTCATTCAGCATGTAGAATTCCTCCAAGGGTTAGTGAGAATTACTAGCTATTTTAAAGGCTTGAGGGACAACTCAAGTTTAAAGCTGTTCATTTGTAGCGGTTGTACTACTTGTCATTTTTTGAAACTTCTGAAATCAGACCTAGTATTGATCTAGAATAGCAAATATATATCGTCGCAAACGTGACTCTGCATTTCTAGTTGTCCATCATCTTTGCACGTTCATGAATCCAGTGACCGCCTTTT
This sequence comes from Ficus hispida, assembly GCA_025413025.1. Taxonomy (NCBI): domain Eukaryota; kingdom Viridiplantae; phylum Streptophyta; class Magnoliopsida; order Rosales; family Moraceae; genus Ficus; species Ficus hispida. The sequence continues at coordinate 3,289,032 of CM046363.1, forward strand.
TACTAGTTTTGCTCATTGTGGACCCTTTGAACTCGTGCATATAAGATTTGGTATGTTCTACTTTATGCTTAGTTCTATTGCTAATTGTATGAGAATAAAAATAATCCAAGGTATGGAGCAACGGGAGGTTCCACAATGTGCAGCATAGAGTACAGTGCAAGGAAGCCGCGATTAGGGTGTCGATGGCAACATTTTTCTTGGGACCACTCGAGGAAGCAGTAGACGCCCCTCCCGAGCTGGTTGACAGTGAACATCCACGTCTCTACATACCTTTCGGCTATGAAGATTACAGGAAACTCCGACTCTCCAACAACATGCGGGCTGGTGAAGCCCTTGACCTCGTACGAGCCCCAATCTCGTCTAATTCGGCATGAACCCATCAAATGTGTTTTTACAAGACTCCAATTTCCACTATTGATATGTGATTGTTCTGAGCCACAATATGCAAGTCAAACATTTCTGTTTTCGTCAGAAAATTGCATTCTTGTGTTGTGACCAGGAGAATGCAAAGTGGCTGTACAAATAGAAGATTTTAGTAAAGAATTACAGACGGTATCGCAGTTCATCCAAAAAAAGTGTAAACAATAAATAGAGAGAGACATCACATCCACATTCTCTATTTCTTCAAATAAAATTTTCCTTATTTAATAATGTCGCCACTTCCGAACAAGGTCTTACTTTTACAACTAGTCTACTCCATGCGATATCTTACACTGTCAAATATTTGTATTACAGATACCAACTCACTAACAAGGAACTGAGAAAATGAAATGAGAAGAAAAGAGAGAGAAATAAGGAATACAAAAACCTCACCCCAAGAAAACAAGAAAAGGAAAAATTAAAAGAAAACTATCTCACTTAGGCACAACTGCTGCAATGTGCAGAAAAGAATCTCAAAACCCCGACCCCGACCCAACCCTCAAAATTCCCAACTCACAACACAAAGCCGACTAAAATTTAGCTCACCCCTTTAATTTCCCGCCAGCCCTGGCATCAGGGTTGCCTTCAATCAACCTTTCAGATAAACCGGGCAGGAAGTCTGTATAAATCAGGTTTTTTTCTGTCTTTTAATTGTGTAATGAACAAATCCTCGTGAAGAAGCTATCACCACCTTCCTCTTCGTCACAGCAAACCAGCAAGCAGAGCCCCAGGATCTGATAATGCTGCTGCCGAACTGGTTGGTTGGGCTACTGGAGGTGCTGGTGGCACCTGTGGGGGCGGTGGGCGTGGGGCTGTTGGTATACTAACTAATTGTTCTTTGATAAACTCCTTCAACCTGCACATCAAAGGTTAGAAAAATTCACCCATGCTGCAAAACCAAATAATAGCTAATATAGGAGGCCGTGATTATCATATACGTACTCAAAAGTCAGTGTAGGGTCACCCGAGGCAATAGTCATACGCAACTGAGTTCTGTCGGCGGGATCTGTTTCAATTCTAATCTGAAGTGGGAAACAGGGTGTCAAAGACGGTAAAACCTCATGGACAATTCCAAATCAAAAGCAAATTAATTTAAAGTAGGTCAAACACAACAAAAAATATCAAGAACGCTACCGCAACATTATTCAAATATATATATACACAAACATATCAAAAGTTAACCGGTGTGGCGTTCGAGGGGAGTTAAAAGACTGCATCATTCCTATTTGCTTTTATTCAAATTTGGTTTTGTCTATGTATAAGAAATACATTCTTCAACATCCCACGAATACACTCCAGACACCAGACAACTATAAACATGCACTTTGTATCTCTGAAGAGACAGACAAGCAAAACATTTACAAGTTGCTGACAAAAACGATTTAAATTCAAGGACACTCTTTTATTCAAGAATGCTGGCATCAATTGGAAGCACTGAAAATGAACATGTAACTCTTACCAAGCAAAGCAAGGCCTGAGTACTTTCGGAGGAAAATGTGGTGCTTGCAACAAGATTATTTGGATTAGGATCCTAAAACAGAGAATGAGAAGTGAGTAACTGATATAAAACAGAAAGATTTCCAAGAAGTATCGAAAAGGTGAAGAATAATAGACTTACAAGCCCTGGACAAACGTTTAACCGGAAACTATTTAATAAATTTGCAACTTCCATGAGAGGTAGTGGTTTTACACCTCTAACCTGCATAAATAACAGGGAAGGATATTATACATACAGCTAAAGAGCTATCTAGTCAAACAGATAATATTTCAACCTTACTAATCGAAACAAAATATTCTGAATACTCTGAATACTGATAACTTATCACGTCCTGTATAACTCTGCTTTTAAAGTAGACTAAAAAGATGATTTGCCTAATTCTCATTACTTCCAACCGGAATCAGATGATAATAGAAACCTACCATCATCAGGTATGGTAAATATAAGTCCAAGCCCAAACATGAGTAACTTATGCTTCCACAAAATGGAGACTCTTCTGAGTCGAAACTCGGACTATCAATACAAATTTAATCAGTCAATATGCATGTCACTTATCCACTTATATACCACGTGGAAACCTATTAAACTATAGCAAAAACCAGCAAAACTTGAATTCTATCTATAGAATCCTTTTATAGCAGAACATCTAAGGCTGTGCTGTTATGTGTAGAAAGCATACCACTTCTTGGAGCTTCAAAGGTGGTCCTGATAGTAATCTCCATTGGGGAAAAAACTCTTCCACAGAAACTGATATAGGCTGAAGAAATTTACTTAAGACGGCTGGCAGACGGAGCTTGACATTGACCTATAGAAAGGTAAGTTATTAGATATAATTCACTTACGAATTGCCTAGCTTCAATGGGCAAATAAAGATTCAGAAAATTTAGATGCAAGTACCGCATTGTTACCAAACTTGTAGGAGAAGTCAAGAACTGCTACATCCCTGCTTGGATGGAGATTCACAACCTCAAGCGGGCATTGCACCTGCAGTGAAATGCATAAAGATCAAGTGGCCTATCAATTCATCAAGAACCAGAATCGAGATTACTACAAATAACCGTCTTTACCTGTGCCCTGGGAGGAATAATTTCTGGTACTAATGATAGCTCCATCTTTAAATGAGATGGAGGCAAAATTATAGCCTGAACGGAAACAAGTGGAGTAGTATTCTTGTTTCCCAAGAAAAGAACAAGACGCCCATGATGCAGTCGCCACTCTGCTTTTATACCAATCTAGAAGATCACAAGGTACACAATAAAAAAAATTAAATTAAAAAAAAAAAAAAAACCATTATTAAACCTTACGCTTCATAAGGTCTTACATCTAACTTGAACTATTGAGATGAAACATAAGTAAATTATCTGAGAATATATCTACTAAACCTGAATATGGGGATTCTCATAAAGAACGCCGCTATCCTTCAAGCACAAAGCATTGAATCTTTCAGCAATATTCCCGATTGGCTGCAGAAAAGAATGAACAAATCATCATATAGTTTGAATAGCACCACCAATGAAAGTCGCAATCTTTTGATGCAAGTATATGACGCATCGGCATTCAACCACAAAAACATAGTATATGACACAGCAGCCATGTTAAATCTGTACCAGTTTTCTAATGTTGCAGCAGAGAAATCTAAGGTACAAATAAAAAAGCTGCACCTGCCATGCCCCCACCTATCCTCCTTCCCCTCTTCAACTCCTATCATCATTACATGCAACACCTTCCCGTTCCACCCACATCTTTACAAGCAAAAGAAATATACATCTATGGTTAAACACAAACAATAAATAGTACCTGTACAGAATTTTGCGGCTCATCAACAGGCACAATGGCTGCGGCTTCTACTACACCATCACTTTCCAATCCAGAGACAATATTGTGCTGAGATTGGACAGCACTAGTAGGAGGGCCTTCAATAGCCAGAGGACCCAAGAGATCACCAAGAAGATCAGCATCAGCCGAAAGTGGTTGTGGATCAACTGTAGTCAAGGCCCCATTTTCCGGAGACAATCCTCTATCAGCGGAATTGACATCCTGTCATGAATTCAGATATATATTATACTATGACCTTTTAGATTTTAACCCGAAATTGTCTGTGAATATTAAACTTCCATGGCAGAATCCACAAGGAAGAGAATATCCCTATATGGTAAGCATGAACAGAAACATATAATCGCAAAAATTAGAGAATAATAAAAAGAAAAGAAAAAAGCACTCACCGTATTATTGGTCATGCTGGGCACTTTGACAAGACTAAGCTGGCCCACTAAGGGAGTCCCATTAGCAGGACGTTGGTCAGTTACAACTAAAGCATTTGACACTTGCTGCTGGGCCCGCAACTTGATAGCACTTTGTTCAGCAGTATCAACTTCAGTATCTTCTGCCTTTTTTATCAAAGATGACTACATTTTGAAAGAAAAATTTTACTTTTGGTAAGAAATTAACTCCAAGGGGACTTTGGCCAATACTTCCACTGAACTCAATCTAAACGCACACTACAGAGCGACATGCAAGCTGATCTGAATAAATACTGGAAACAAATTTACCTGTCTCTCAGGGAACTTTGGCATTTCAGCCAATATATCCATTAGAGCTGCACCTTTCCTACTTAAGGCAAAATACTCGGCAGCTCGTTGTTGTATTTCAACATCTATACAGCTCTCGTATCTAAATGAAATCAAAGCGTGTCAAACAAAGCCCCTTCAGAAACCTAACTTATCAACAGAAACAAAATAAGTTCAAAAATCCCACTTGCTGAATATCGCCCAGATCTGATTCTGTAGTTCCGGATCTGGAGGTTGACTGTGCATCAGGATCTTAGCATATGTCGAAAGAAGAATGGTATTGTAGAAGTTCTGCAAGAAAAATTTGTGCATCAAGATCAAAATAAAAAATAAAATAAAAACAGAGAGAGATATACATATAGAGAGACAAAAGAAAGAATGTTGGAATTGAGGTACAGAGGAAAAAAGGTTAAGCATCCTTACGACACAGTAGGAAGCTTGTCATGTATAATGCTGAATAACTCCTTTGGACTACACCCAGGCCGTCTGGACAAAAGGTGCCCAAATTCTCCAAGGATATATGCACTTACCTGTGATACGTATTTTAAATACCTGGTTAAACTTTAAAATTAATATTAGAACAGCCTTGTTATTCAAAAACAAAGATGCTTATTGCCTTTTAAAATTCTTTAAAATTGTTGATCATTAGGAACAAACCTATTCATAGCCAGTTTCGAATGCAAGAATGCACCAAACAGAAAAATAAATGACAAAACATCTCAGTATACAGGAAAAATGGAGTGAACTCGAAGTGAACTCTGTTTACAGTCTGTAAGCTCTGGCTTCATTATAATTTTGTTTCGTCCGAAATAGAAAATATTGCCTTAAGAAATGGTCTGGTTTCCATATTAAAATACATGACATACATTACACTGTGGGTCGTGGACTATTACAAATCCTCAGGAAGTTTTGTTCGTATTCATACCTTAAACATTGCTCGTATGTTGAAGCTGAATGGTGGCAAGCCATTCGGAAACTAAATTTCATGGCAAAGCATACTACCAGTAGAGAATCTATCTCGCTTTTTTCATTAAGCGCACACAGCGATAAAATCACTTTACATCCAGTATACCAATTTTGTTTTTCAACTAACTAAATAAGGGCCAAGGCAAATGACGGTAGCATTATACACACCTTAACCATTGTCTCATGTATGGCTGGCTTGTCAAGATACTCTTTGGCTTTTACAGCTGCATATGGCTGATCAAGTGAATTGATCCAATACACACAAGTTACCAAACCGTACTAAAGTTGTGAACACGGAATATCACAAAGAGCAGGAAAGCACTAATCACCTGTAGGTCTTCATTGTTTGTAACAAATTGCACAACCCGAAACCATATATCATCACTCACAAAATCTCCAGCCTTGTCAATCAACTGAAGAATTACATCCACGTACCTGCATGGTATTTTCCTTGTATGGTGTCTATATGCACAATCTCAAGAAGACACGGAAAAGGATTTGCATGGGAATCATGCTTACCATGAAAGATCAGGGGCAAACTTTTCCGCAAGAATCGCAGCTTTAAGTGACAATTCCTCACGCATTGCAAATTCTGCCGTACTAAGATACTACAAACAGACGAAAGTCACTAAATATAACTTTTAACTTGGAAGATATTATTAACTATGCTAATTTAGAATAGAAAGGGGAAAACTTGATCAGACTGTCCACCAAAACAAACAATAAAAATAATAGAATGTCTAGAAATGTTGTACCTGCAATATCTCTTCAACTATATCTTTTGCATTTGAAACATCACACATACCATAAAGCAAATCAAGGGCTCGCCTACGAATACTGAGAATAGAATGCGTGTCAGTTAGCATAAACATTTTTTTTTTTTTTTGCTGGGTAAGCATAAACATGTTTAATGGATCATGCATGCATGCATGCAAGTATAAAATAGAGTAGTTGGGCATTGCAATGTTCCTTGATTCCAAAATAATCTCTAATCACATGGATCGTCAGAAAACTAATACACCATTAGTATCGGGACATTCACACAGAATGTAAGGATCATTTTGGATTAATATATGGTATGGAATTTAATAACAATTCTAACAGAAAATCCTTAGATTAAAATGTTGGCTTCTCGATTGTGCAAACGATTACTAACAATAAGGAATATCTAACATGCTGCAGGACAACAAAGTTAACCTGATGTCGGGATCCTTCAATGAGGTGATAATCTGAGCCTGATGTCTTTTAATAATATCTTGCACATCTGTTACCATCAACATGCGAGTCATATTCTCCTACAAGAGAGCATTGAAATCGAATCAGATTTACAATGGCGGTCAATTGTATGTTCAATGTCAATATATCATGATTTTCTGATTTTCTTAATGTTCTTCTTCTACTTTGTTTTTTTTTTTTTTTTTTTTTTTTTTTTTTTTTTGCAAGGAAATTAAATGGAAGAAAAGACCATAATGTTTCAAACAACTTACCAACCCAAGATATCGAATATTCGGTTCTCGTACAGCTATAAATTTTCCTAGAAGTGCAACACACTGAGACATCATCTCTTTTTCAGCATCAAGATGCATAACCTGAAATGTGTGATTTGAGCACAAAAGATAAATCACATGCTACTTGTACTGAATTGCACTTGTAATATACATGTATATGTATACATATCTTGGTATATCTTTCCGACAGAAAAATTTAAAAATAAATAAATAATGGCCGCTCTCAGCCGTGGACAAGCTCACAATCATTGCAAAGACTGATAACATACAGGCAGAAGCTCTGCTTAGAATAAAAATTCTACAGTTGGAAAAAGTATACACAAGGGAAGAACATTAACAACTTGTGCGTTGTGTGTCTGTGTTTTAGATGGATAGATAGAAAGAGAGAGGGAGAGGTAATGAGAGAGGCAGAGGGAGACAATCATCCACAGGATAACACATCTATGTATATACAGATATGCATTATTTGGATAATTCGAAAATAATAAGAACGCACCATTCATGTGTAAGTATGATTATATATAGTTTTAGTTCTGTGCATGAATTTGTTTGTTTATATATGCAGATATGATGGTTAAGTATAAAGAAGATGATCCATCTTCAGACACAATTCTTTTAACAGATTTAAAGGGCGATGACGCAAAATATTTGGAGTTTAACACTTCTACATTACAGTCTGGGGTGACAGCTCTGTGCCTATACCTACAAGGCATAAAAGCATGTCTATACAAACAAAAATGAAATATCAAAATCAACAAGTCAATTAAAATACCAAATGTAAAGATTAGAACTAAAAAGTAATTCAGGTTGGATACTTACGAGAGCAAGGGCTTCAAAGAGAACAGCATGTGATGCATTGTTCTTGTTTACATTTTTCACAACATCAGTCCCCATCAATATCCGTTGTAACACCTGAAAACACAAACTCAAGAATCAACCAAAATCGAAAACTTCTACGACAAAAAATAGATAAATAAACAATACAGATAGACAGACAGAGAGGATGAAAATCAAGATAACTCCTTAACAAACAAACCTCAAACAATGATCTTCTGGTATTAGGATCTTCAATGGTAGGGAAATACTGAAGAGCCCTCATTGTCTTAACCTGTCATGACCATACATGCTGAGCTTTAATGGCATCTTGGTCACATAAATTCAAGATTATCATCGTTTAACCATGATGATGGATGCAGAATACTAAGTTCATATTTCAACATTCAACAATGCACATTAATTTCTCCAAGTCACCTTAATTCTGCTGATTCTACCAGAACTGCTCATTAAAACTAAAGTGCTTTGCCTTTTTATAATTAGTTAGACCATATGAACTACACACGCCATCAGACCTCCAGGGTACCAGAGTGGTAAAAACTGTTCTAGTTTAGTCCAAAGCCAAAAATGGGCAAAGGCTTAGCTACTGTCAAAACATGCAATGAAACCTGGAGGGAAAAAAATCAGAGACCTGAAGCCAAGGAGATGGGATCCCATAGTAGGTGTACTCTTGTGGAATATCCTGGTTTCTAGCAAGCCGCTCCAGTATTTTAACACATTTTGGAAGACAACTCCAGTAAGCTTCATGGTTATTAGATACAAGGGCAACAAGAAGGCTCATAGATGATGTCAAAACACCAAGATCACGTTCATCCAAAAGCTGAGCCATACGGTCCGCCCTAAAATACAAGGAGAAAAAGACATAAATAATATCAAAGGGGAAAAAAACACGCACAAACAAACACACAAAAATTTGGTGCTTAAATTTTCTCTTCAAGGGAGTAACATAAGAAACATACCATCCATCTACATTTACTACATCAGGATTTTTCCTGTACAAACGCAGTAGACATAATGCAGCCTTCTTTCTTACAAGCGGTCTGCAGCTGCTAGATATCTAAATTAAAAGCATAGTCAATATCAATCATTTTTCTACTAACGTTAACCTTAAACAGAAGATTGTGTTGCCTCTTACAATTAACTTTTGGACATCCGGTGCTAATGATTCAGCAAATTCTCTTCCACCAATATTCCCAACCTACAGAGAAAGAGTAAAGCACATGTTCATAAGAGAAACAACTTTGAAAGGAACAGAGCATAATGGTGAACTATTAATGATTGGAATTAAAACCAACAAAAAAAAAATAAAAAAATAAAAAATAAAAAATAAAAAAAGAGACAGAGAGCCTTGAAAAGAGCCTAGACAGTTAACAAAACAAGTATCTAAATGAAAGCTTAAAAAATCAAAGACATTCCAGAAGGAAATCGGATCAGAAAAAAGCATAAAAATATTTGCCGGAATGCAGTAGACTTTCACAAGCATATTTGCTTGGAAAACAGATTATGTGCTTTTCGCAAACAATCAAAAACTACAACTTCCCCTGTTATGTGGGTTTGCTAAAATAAAACCAGCAAATTTCCCTCCAATACAACCCTGAATTTGTTGAAAGGAGAAAATGAGAGTAAGAAAGCTTAAAAATTTCAAATTTCCAAGTGGCATACCATCGTAAGTGCCAGACATTGGAAAGTTTCGTTCCTGCCAATAATGTCATTACGCACTGTGTTTATGGCTAATCTTAGAAAATCGTGGTTCTCATTAAGTAAGCATGATGTCACAATGTACCCAACCTGCAGTGAGTTAAGAACAATCGGAAGTCAGTTCCAAAGAGAGAGTCTACTGGACATAAAAGAAAAGCTAAAAATGTTTCAATCTTAAACATTAGAGTCTACTGCACATGGACATAAAGGAAAAGCTAAAAATGTTTCAATCTTAAACATTATTGTTGTTGTTATTATTATTATTATTATTTTGGGTGGGGTGGGGGGAAATTGAAATCTTAAGTATGATTTCAGCCAACTTGAATGCACAAAAATCAATCCATGCCTCTCACTGGGAATTATGCATCTGAATGCTCAAGGACAGCCACTAAGGACAACAAGGTATAAGGAACTCTAGTTGTGCATAGCTTAACACTTGGAGCATACCAAAACTCAAGCAACAAATCTCAGTTGGCAAATAATTTCAAATGACGGCCATGAATTGTACCAAGTCCTAATAGTAATCACTCCCATCAATTCAAAAACAAAATCTTTCTATGATTTGACTCATGTGCAACGTAAAAAACAACACTTCAAACCCTCCATTGATTGCAACCACCTAATCGAAGACCAAAGATGATTACGTGCAACCAATCAAAGGAATGGAACAGGCCAATAAAGAAATTGACGAGAAAAACAATTACCTGTTTTTCTGGATACTTTGGCGCAGATATTAGAGAAACAGCTTCCATGTGACCAAAATCCACATCATACCCTAACATATAAATGTAAAGCATTTTCCAGACATATTTCTTCTTCTCATAAGGTGTCAAACCCTGCAGAAAGATCAATAGTTTTCAAAGCCAATTACTTAACTTTTTTTCAACAAGATATGGTAATTCTTCGATAGTATGCACAGGTCATAACTTAGGCATAAGAAGACACTCTATATAGCAATGAGAAAAATGAGGAGGGGTGGGAAGAGGGAAGATTGATAACTCTCTTTAAACTGATTCAGAACCAACATATCAAACGAAAAGGACACAAACAGTGTATGAGCTCTGTATGCACTCATGTTCAATAGAAAGATAGTCCTGGCTTTGAGTTACGCAAAATACAAAAAAAACAAAAAAAAAAATTAGTGTTATGACATGTCATACAAAAGAAAAAAATTACCAAGAAAATGTATACGCTCAACAAAATTCATATACAAATCTCAGTAAGAAATTCTATTAACAGGTAACAGTCTAAAAAAATAATGAGAATAGCTCTAAGAAATATGGAGCAAATAAATAAATAAAGCAGCCAAACTACTAGTTACAGGCCTTAAGCATTCCTTAAAAGCCTACAAACATACAACTGCAAAGTCATTCGACCATATTTCAGAGTTGATTAAAGGGCCACAACTTGGCAATAGTAGAGAAAATAAAGATGGCATAACAGTGTTGAGGTTTAATACCATTAAAGCATCTATTCATTCCCAGTTTCCAAGGAAATTTTGAAGTCTGACATGCAAGAGTTGCTAATTTCGAAATGACATGGAAATACTGGTGTACGACAAAATCCCTCAAGAACCAATCATACTCCTATAATCTTCACATTATATTCTCGGACTAAAGATTTTGTTAGTTGACTTTCAAGCCCAAATTGATTTTCTCAAAGATCGAATGGGTTTTTATAACACTCAAGATACCTTATATGACAAATTCTTAATGCAAGGCAATTACGAGATCATAGCAAGTCATTACATAGAGCACAAGAATTGAACAAAGATACTTTAGATAACTCATTCAACCTTCGTTCAAGTTTCCACACGTGATATAGCATGCGCAGAGAAGCATACAGAGGATCTTTTAGGTTAGGCATGATAAATCGCATATAGCTAAGCTTGACTAATCCAAGGCGTATATCCAATATCTTCCACACTTTCTTAACAAGTATTAGCAATCAGAAAATTTAGGAAAAATGATGCACTTCATGAAAAAAGTAGTTTCATAACACATCATGAAAGTAAAATATAAGTTGTTAACGGTAAAATGTTGGGACAAAGCAATCATTTCGGACTTATAGAACTTACAGAATTTTGCGTATGTGCATTCATAATGTTCATGATAAAATTTTTCATTATGTCTATCATTGCTTGACAATTTAGACAATGAGTAAATTGCCATTATCTTTGTCGAGGAATGTTCAATAACACTGGCTTCAAAACAAGCGAAGCTAAACATCTCTTGGTCTTTCATCACTTCATGGTGAGTAAAACTAACTGTCTCTTAATCTTCACGCTTATCATGCCAAAATAGACATACAATTAAAGGAGCTCTTTTAAACTAAACAGAAAGCTAAACTAATATCATTTTAGCATCTAGAAGTCATATCGCACTAAATTATTACCGCCTATACCAACTAACAAATCCAACACAATGGATTTTGGATTAGCTTGAAATTACAATAAACTCTACGCTCAAATTCATATTAAAAACAACATAGAAGAATTCACAAGTTTCAACAGAAAACAGAAAGACAAAATTGAAAACTAATCGAAAAAAGACCCAAAAATAGCAAAATCCCCAAATTGAAAGCTATAGACGTAAATCCACCGAACTTCAGATCGAACCTGATTGAAGAAAAGGCAAGAAATTCCATCTCCGAACAAAGCCAAAACTGGCGAAACTAAAACCCTAGAGTTGCGAGAGAGAGAGAGAGAGAGAGAGAGAGAGAGAAACAAACCTTTTCGTTCTTGAAGCGAGTACGGACGTTGCCGAGCTCCTTGTCGACGCGAAGCCTCTCCTGCTCTTTGTTCTGGCAATTCCGAACGTCGCTGATGAAGACCGAGAGGCCTCGCATGCCGGACAAAGCCATCGCCGGTCAGATCCAGAGCCGACACAACCAAATGCCAAAAAACACACAATTTCTCTCTCACTCTCTCTCTTCAGCTCTCTTCGGAATCGGAGATCCTCTCCGGAGCCGATCTGAGACTGAGGAAGAGGAATAGGCCAGGAAATCTTCTCCGGTGAAGATCAGCTGAACCTCCAATTTGTTGGACCAGAGAAATGGCGAACAAAAGTTTCAAGTTCGTGACAGAGAGGAACGGGAAGAGAGAGAGAGAAAGTCCGAGTTTATTTGTTCTAGAGAGAGAGAGAGAGAGTTTTTAATGGTTTATTGTTGCTGTTGTTGTTTTTTCTAGAGAGAGAAAGAAGGTGGACTGAGTGGAAAATTAGAAACAAAAAAAATTTTAAAAAAAATTAAAAAGATAATTGGATTGGCCAGTGGGCAGAAGACGACTTTTATTCACCATGGCCTATTTTTCATCATTTCCATTTTCCACTCCATTCTTCTTCTTTATATTGATTTTAATTTTAGTTACAATTTATTTTTAATTTTTTTTGTAATTGTATGTTATTATTTTTTATTATTTTTTATCTCTTATTATTGTTTTTTAGAATAACTTTAGATCCAAATTTAGATAAATTTATTCTTTTTTTGAGTATTGGGAGAAAATTATTATGCTATTTTATTAAATTAACTAATTGATACCTTGATATTTAGATATAAACAAGTCTAATACAAGTGCGTTGCACAATATGGAGAAAAAAATTTTAAAAAAAAAAGTATAAAAAGGGTAATTAATTAGAGAAGATAATATAATTACAATAAATTTAAAGATTTAATTTGTTTTTTTATACATTCAAATATATATTACAATATCTAAAATATATATATTAGTATGGATATATATTTATATTTATATATACATAAAGTTCTCAAATATAAAGTTATCTACTACAACTGAATACTGTTATTCATATTTAATTTTCTTGAATTTCTCCTCCGATCTGTCATAATAAAAACGTTTCTATATGTTAGTAAAGTGATGTTTATGGTTGATATATAAATTAAAATAAATTTGTGAATTTATTATGTAATTATGCATAAAAAATACTATTACTTAGTCTCTTTTCATTTTTTTGATGGATCACTTGGAGATTGAATCTGGACTTCTGATGGAGAAGGTTGATGCTGAGAATTAAAGTAATAATACATTTAATTAGCTAATGATTTATGATATATAAATATATATTTTAAATACGGAAATTTAAAATTTGAAAATAAAATATAGATAGTAATATACCTTGATTTTTCTTTTTCGAAAATAGGTTCAGTAAACGTAAGTTGTTTGTTTGCTGTCTTTTTGCCTCCTAGCTGGGGTGTCTCTGGGTTAAAAGAGATTACGGATGGTGGAATTTCCTTAGAAGGCATAATTGTCGGTGCAGGTAATGACATTGGTTGGACATCATCATCAAAGGTTTTTACAATGACCGTATCGATAAAAGCTTTTCTATGACGAAATTGAATGACAAATATTTTTGATATGCCTTTCAGTTGATTTAGGATAGGAGGGATAATAGGATCAGTGTATCCTTCTTAGATTGTCAATATAGAGCAAGGTTTATTTATTAATGATTGCATAGTTTTTCCAAACATAACAATGTTCATCCCTCCAGTGTCGTCTTCGATTCATGCATTAATTTTGTACCTGTTGAGAGGATATAATATTTATTTAATTTTTTATCACTTAAGTATTTAGATATGTTTTTTTTTTATAATAGAGATTAAGTAAATTACCAACTAATTGGCATTGTAGTTAAATGTCATGATTGTCACACCACCATGACGTCCCTGATTGTTTAATTTGTCTGTAAACATTGGACAGGCATTGTAAAACCAACCTTGGTGAATATCAAGTTCAGTAATAGTTGCCTTGATAGTGAATTTTGTCTCCTGTTGAATAAATTAAAATTAATAATATTAAATTATATTTTATAATTTATATTTAATAATTAAATATTTACATGGTTTTGATATGGGTCTAAAGTTTAAATAATTAAAAAATTTACCTGGTTCTATTCTTCTAATGGTAATGCTTTTTTTGTTGATCCAGCAATAAAATCAATTTTTTGGATAAAATGGCTGAATCTATAGAAAATTAACATATAAAACGAAGTTAGTATTTTATTAAAATCAATAAATTTAAATAATTATGATAATTTATAAGTAAAAATTTATAGTACCTTTTTTTTTTATTTTTTTGGTTTTAGCAATGTCTGGATTAAGGTACAATGAAGTACCACTGGTGCTTGCAACATAAAGTCCACATGTATGTAGATAATTATGATAATTAATTATGAACTATATAAAATTTTAATACTTTTTATTTAAAAAAATAGGAAAATTATTTTTAGTTATTATATATATATTTTCCCATATATTGTTTAGCCGCCATTGCTGAAAATGCCATTACAACTGGTTCAGACATTGTTTGAATTTTCATCAAGGTTGTCTCCAATTTCTCCCCAGAGAGTGACATTAAGTGTTTCTTCTCTATTGAATAAAATAAATATAAATAACTAATTTGTTTGTAATAAGTTACGATATTTTTAAAAACAGTTTTTAGAATATATTAGTTGTACTTACCTAATATTTTGAATAATCAAACTCGTCTTTTTATCGATCTATCATTTATAGTAAATTCTTCAATACCTTGATTGATATAACACGACAATCATATATAATATAACAAATAAATAAAAGTCATTATTTATTAATTTTTATAAAACTAATTTATTAATTATTAAGTATAAAATTAACAACTATGAACATTATATATAATTTACCTGATAGAAGATTATTGATATCGATCTTTGATGTTAATTGATCGAATTCCACAAAATTAAATTTGTGTTGAGGTATCTCTGGTATGTCTTCCTTAATGTTTTTGAAGATTATGGATTTTGCGAATTGCAATATCGCTACATAAAGAACAATCTTGTACTTTTATTTGTTGTTCGTGATGAAGAAGTTACTGATTTCATATATGTTGTCTAATTGTATTTTATCTGCTATGAATTATGCATCTTTTGCATGAATAAACCCGTATATTGTTCATCCTATAAAAAAAAATACATATTTACATATTATTATTATTATTATTTATATACTAAATAATAATTTGAGATGTATTTTATTATAGTATAATATTTATGAGAAATAAATTAAGTTACCTGTTTGTCAACTAATAAGCAATCAAGGCTTATTAATCGTCCAATTTTATAGTCCGTGTTTCTCCACAGTCGACACACTCGAGCACATATGATCTGATGCGTCTCCCATGGTTTCAATATTCGATTGGACTAACATTTTCTATAAACAAGAAGAATATATATAAATATATGTATTAAATTTTGACAATTGCAATCATTATTTTGTGATAAAATAACACATGATTAATATTATATTATTTTTGTAAGAAATTTGTCATTTTTGATAAATATTATATATATTTCTTTGTAAACAATGTTTTAACATGATTTGGATATTTATTAATCGATTCATGTATTAAAATATATAAACATTTTGGTGAATCACTCTGGATAGAGCAACATATAATTGGCCGTGGTTAAAAATTTCATCTTCTAAATATAGTTAACTTTGTTTAAAAATTGACCTTGAATTTTATTTATTGTCATTGCATAACAAATTTTTAAAAAAATTATTGTCTTTTTAAAAAAAGGCCATTTTGATTTATGCATTGTCATTTCTATTATACGTATATAAACTTTTTCATTTATATCATTAGAATTAATTATGCATCCTTTAATAATTCTATTTGTTAATTATGTAATAATCATTCTGATACCATTACATAAACCATTGATTGGTTAAGATTTCGCATTAACATAGAGGAATTCCAATCTTGATTTTAATTCATGTGGAGTAAACCATTAAAGTTTAGAGTATGTAAAAATTCAGTGGATATAAAATATTTAATTCTTCTAAATTTCCAGATAATGAAAATATAGTGTCACAACTATAGTAAAATTTTGTATCAGTAAGTACTAAAGATAACATAAATTTATTTATTTATCAGTTGTTTTATTTTTTGGTGTAATAATCGCACGTTGTTTTAGATAATCAATATCTTGGAAATTATTATCAAAATCATTATATATTATGGTGGAAATAGATTCAATAGAATTTTTATTATATTGTATTAAATATTTTTCAGGTATCTCTATCCAAGTAGCATCTTCGTTTTTTGGATCTTTTATACTATTTGCTGTTCCATCATCAATATTTAATATCCATTCTGAAAAATTTGTAACTTCTATTTGTTTTTCAATACAGTAATTATTTTTTTAATCGCATATTTTCTGCTAAAGTAAGTATACGAAAATATGGTCAAAGATAAGAATTATTTATAGCTACATCAATAATATTTTCTTTTGTACCATTTAGGACAATAGGTAATATTTATCTGAAATCACTACCTAATATAACTGTTATTCCTCCAATAGGACAATCATAATTATTTTTTAAGTCTTGTATTGTTTTATCTAAAGTTTCAAAGCAATATTTATTAGTCATAGGTGCTTCATCCCATAAAATCAATGTGGTTTTTTCTATTAATTTTGCTAATTGAGTAGATTTTTTAATTTCACAAGTTGATGAGTCGTCAATTGAAAGAGGTATGTGAAATCTTGAATGTGCAGTTTGTCCTTTTGGTAACAATAATGATGTTATTCCAGATGATGCTACAGCTAATACTATTTTACCATTTAATCTAATTTTACTTATGATAGTATTCCATAAGTATGGTTTTCATGTACCTTCATAACCGTATATAAAAAATAAATTGTTATATTTGTTTTTAATTGCTTCTAAAATTTTGTTATAAATAAAATAATATTCTTGATTTAAATTTTGTACTAAATTGATATTTTTTCTTTTAATTTATTTATATCATAATTGAGCTATTCTATTAAAATATTATTGTTTAAGTCTTCAATTAATGATCCAGTAGGAAGTGAAAGATTGTAATGTAATAAAGAATATGAATTTAAATTTAATAATTTTTCTAATTCATATAATACAAAATTATATAATTCGTTTTCTGGAATTTCAAATTTTGGATTATTAAATAATTGTCTTACTTTGTATAAGATATCTTCACAGTTGTTTGAATCAGAAATATTACAAAATAATAACATAATGATAAAAAACTATCGAAATTGAGTAGATGTTGATCAAAATGATGCTTTCTTTATTGATTCATCACATTCTTTATCATATCCTAACAAACCTAATGCATATTAAGCTTTTTGATTTGTAGGATAAATAATATTATTTACAATTCGAAGTGATTCATAACTTGTTTCACCTTTTTGATGATTAATAATAATTTTAAATAATATAATTACCTAATTTGGATGAATATAAAATATTCTTCCTATTGTATGACTAATTTGTCGATGAGTCCAAATTTTATTTTTATTATTCCATACCCACTTCGTTGGAAATTCTATATAAGTTAATTGTTGGGCATCTTTATTAGTTTTATTAATTTCCATCCATTCTGTTAGTATTGTTTTTTGAATTTGTGGTTGACGTATTCTATTTTGAAGTTATTGATTTTTATTGAATGTGATGTTTTGCATATTTGATAAATGAATAGAAAGTCATTGAACAGCTAGATTCTATGATAGAGTGGATATTCAAATATTTTCAAAATGGCTTTATAAGATGTAATATATCGACAGCTAAGATAAGCTTTTATTTCATCGAAGTTTTTATAAGCTGTTATTTTGTTATTTTCAGTAATAATATTATCTTCAATAACAGCTCATATTCTATCTGGACCTTTTGTTAAATATTTGAATAAATATTTAATTAACATATATTGGGAACATATTTCAATATTAATATAAGTACTATATTTTAAGTATAATGTTCGATTGTATAGAACAACATATCTATTATCAAGTTTAATTCCTTCTTTCATAACATTAAATTCCGTGTCTCTACCACGATAAAGGACAATACCGTTTTCTTCTATAGTTTTTTTATTTTTTTTATCTATTTTGGGAATTTTTTTGAACATTTAGAAATTTTCATACATGGTGTATTTGTTTTTGTATATTCATATGGTCCGTGTATCATATATTCAGTTATAATTTTATAACCTACATGATCTTTTATTGGATCTGGAATTTCAGCAGAAATGTATTTGTCTATTTGTGCAACATTGTGATATTTATGTTCAGGATATAGCCAAAATAACATATGACAATGAGGCAAACCACGTTTTTGAAATTCCACCACGTATAGATCTAAAAATCAAAAAAAAAAAAAAGATGACAAAAAAAATAACAAAAACAAAATAATAATGTTAGTTTTTATAATTTATTACAATAGAATATTATAATAATAATTAATAGTTTATTTTTTTATTATATAGTATAAATTAACTTACCTGCTATTATAGTTTTAAAAATATCACCTGATTTTATTATATTTAACAAATAATTTGATTTTATTTTAAATATTCGACTTATAATATCTGGTATGTCTTCAAATTTCTGTCCTGGGATTATATTTAAAGTTTTCTTGATTTCTGACTATTTAGGATTACATGTAAATGTTAAAAATATATCAGGATTTTCATAATGTCTACAAATTACCGTTGCATCTTGATAATTCTGAATCATATATCTTGGACTTCATGTGTAAGATGATGGTAAAATAATTCTTTTTCCTATTACTTCTGCGTCTGTATCACCACTTATTATAGTATCCTGGATACTTTTATAAATTTTAGGTATTAAATTATTTTGATTTTGTCTAATATAATCTAAACGACCTTCTTCAATAGAAGCATAACTATCTATAATATATTGTTGGAAAAGTCGTCCAGCTCTAAATTATGTATTTCTTTAATTTAATCGTTGTTGAAATTGAAAAGTATAAAATGATCTCATTGATATTCGATTTCTACGTGGTTGTTTACCAATAAAATTTAGATTCCATTCTATAATTTCTTCAGTCTGACTATGAATAATAATATCTCTACCTTTATCATATAAACCAAAATCTCTAACAATTAAACCACTAATATCTGTTGAAGTTGGCAAATCATATTATGTAATATCTTCTTGTTGTCTTCCAATTAATCTTAGTTTCATTGATTACATCTGATTATTTTTATAAATATATCTGACACTTCTAAAAAGTTGAATTAATTTATTTGTTTCATCTAATATTATCATTAAATTTTTGAATGATAATCTCATTTAAATTATTTAAATCATTATTATTTGAAAATGTTGATATTCTATTTTGAATTTCATTTTCTGTATCATAAATATATAATTGTGCGAATTTTAGAGGATTATTATTAATTTGAAGTAAAGATCCAATTAGGTGATGAATTTGTCCACTAAACTTAAAAATATATGGTCCTAATGAATTATTAATATATGATTGAATATTTACTCCAAATAAAGTAAAAGCAAATATAGAATTATAATGTCTAATATTTTTTCTGAAATATGCACTTAAAGGTCCTCCATAATAATTTAATAGTTCATTTAAAATTAGTGGTATTTTTTTTCCTTAAAGGTATTATAATTTTCTCATTTTGACAACATAAAAAAAATTTCGTGAATATATATTTTGTGTTTATTCATTTTTCCAAAATAATACTCCACAATATTGACATACACGATTACAATCTCTAATATCAATAAATTCATTATTTAAATCTGAGTAAAAAATTTATGTAAAAAAAAAGTTAGTAAGAAGTTTTCTTTAAATTTATAATTATATATAAAAAAAAGATAAAGAAATTACTTTCTTGAATTGAAGGTAAACTATAATCGTCCGAAAATAAATTCGATGTTCCTTTGCCAGTGTTATAACTTGAAAATAATTGAATAGATCTAGCTCAAAAACCAGTAATAATTTATGTATTTGATTTTCTAAACTGATTGTTTTGAAAATGTACATTTATTGATGTAGATGCTTCATTATCATTTGTATAATTTTATTTTTTGTGCAGTTTTGAATATTTTGAATTATTGGGATCTTTGTAGGTTTTTCTCTTCATACTTCTTAATTTTTTATTTTTTAATATAACATATAAAAGCAACAATATAAAATATTGTTAAAAGGTAAATATCATAGATAAAAAAAAATGAGACAGATAAAAAAAAAAGGCCAAAACAAAGATAATGATTTTTGTTTTAAAAAAAAGCAACTAAAATAGTAATAATCAGATAATATTAAATATTATTCTAAACTATAAAATAATCTAATCATAAATAAAACTAATTGAAAAAAATATTAATATTAATTTTATGATTGAGTTTGTTTAAATTTTATTTAGATGTATGTGATATCATTTTAGTAAAAATTATTTTTATCAATTAAACAAAATTTTTAAATATGTTAATCTGTTTAATTTTTCTTACTTCTAAATTTTATTTAATTTAACATTTTGTCAATTTTGTATATTTTATTATTTATGTTGTTTTATTTTACATATTTCAAAATAAGTGAATAAATTATTACTTTTCCTTTTATAATTTTATTTATTTAAGTGTTATTTTTAAAGGCTCATGTTGTATTATTTTTTTAAAAAAATTATGTTTATTAATTTAATTAACAATATTTGACTTTGTTAACAATTGTAACCATTAAATTTTTTTTCACGGTGCTCCTTATTCTTTCAGTACTGTCCGTACGGACAGTGACAATTTCAATTTTTGTTACTTAAATTTTATGTATTTTTACGACATAATTGATCAAAATGTTATATAGCAATATATTTTTTATATGACGATTTACATTTTGTAAAATAAATAATAAATAAATTATTCTTCTCCATTATGATCAGTTATGGTATTTAAACAAAAATAAAAATCTATACCAAATAATAAATTTAAGATACAATAATAAACATATCTAATTTATGAACATGTTATTTACCACCCTGTATTTTTTTCCATGTAATTTTTTTGCTTAAAAAAAAGTTAGATTTATCCACTAAAATAATAAAAACATTAAGTTATCTTTATTTATTATTAGCAATTAATTTGTCCAATCTAAATCTAAACAAAATAAAAATTTATAAAACATAAAAATATGTTTTTATACTGCAGGATTACATGATAAAAGAATCTAAATCATACATCTATGATTACAATAATTTACAATTGTAAAAACATTTAAATACAGTAATTATTTATATAAACTTAAATATTATAACAATGTAATGGACAGAAAAAAAAAAAAAATTCCCCGGGCAATACATACTAAAAGAAGAGGAAAAAATTATAAAACAAAAAACAAAAGAAAAATTATAATAATAACACTACATATATAAATCAGAACCGTCAATCTTTAATTATATACACTAATTTAGATAAATAACATAATATAGATATATATACTATAAAATATATGGGAAGTCTGCGGTAGAGCCCCTTTGAGGGGCACTACCGTAGAGTCCGATTTTAGGACCACAGCGATCAAACTCTGCAGAAATGATTGCGGAGTTGCACAAAAGGCCACATGCACATGGCCGTAGAGGAGCACTTCCCTGAAGCCCCATTGCCCCCGGCTCTCTCTCTCAGAAATCCTCTTCTCTTCATGAAAAAGCTTGGGTAGAAAGTCAGAACCCCGTCTTGGTCAATCGATGCAGCAAAACGGTTACTCCTCGCAGATTTGCCGATTCAGGGAGGTGAGGATGTGGAAGGTGATCACCAAGAGAGAGGAACACAAAGTAGGCTAGTGAACGTGTCGGAGTGAAATGAACTTCGCCAACCTTCAAATCGGAAGGGAGAGGCTACCGGCAGTGTGAGCAGCTTTTGATTTTTTTTCCTTGTTGCAGAGTTATTGATAAAGGTGTTTGGATAAACTTTAAACAACAATAAAAAACAACGGAAAGAGGAAAGAGTGAAAAGTTTGGAAAGAGGAAAGAATGATTTTGTCGTCGCCGATTAAAATCCTCCCCTTTTGTTTCCTAGTGTGCAGAGCTCCTAATAGGGGATTGAGCCCTTTTTTTTTTGGAGGAAACGGTCTTGAAATATAAACAAAAATCAAAGAAAATGTGAAAAAAAATGCTTCTTTATCTTTCTTACTAAATTATCTGTAATAAAACAAAGCCAACAAAGTTTTTTTTAAAAAAGAAAAATTCAATCTCACAGAAACCCAGAAAACAAACACAAGAGAAGAGCATTTCTGAGAGAGAGGCCTGGGGGTAACGAGGCTCCAAGGGAGTGCTCCTCTACGGCCATGTCCATGTGGCCTTTTATGCAACTTCGCAATCATTCCCACACGCTTTGATCGGAATGGTCCTAAAATTGGATTTTACGGTAGTGCCCCTCAAAGGGACTCTACGGTAGTGCCCCTCAAAGGGGCTCTACCGCAGACTCCCCCTAAAAAAATATTATATAAATTTTTATTAAATATTTTGTGATATGCTCGGATCTCTTATATACTTAAGAATATCTGTTAAACAATAAGTAAAATACAATTCAACATCATTTTTCACAGTTACTAAGTGTAATGTCTAGGAATGTATTTAAACAAAAAGGGAAGAGAAAAAAATTTATAAATATTCTTAAGCAAAACAAAGAGGGAAGAGCAGCAGAAAATAGGGAAAAAAAGAGTAACATCAAAGAAAAATTGGGGGGGGGGGGGGGGGGGGGCGGGGGCGGATGGTGGAAGGGGGCAGGGGAAGAAATATTACACCAATATAAAAACAATAACGTAATTACTATAGATGTGTTGTGAAAAAAAAAAAAACAAACACATTCCAAACATCCACAGCAACAATTAAGATGATCAAATAGTATATAACAGCTATTTAACAGATGTCATCAATAATATGATAGTCAGTAACATACACAAAATTAAACAAAAAATCTAGTATATATATTATTACATATTTGAATAGAGATCATCATAACATGGGAAAATTCTAACTTAGGAATTATTCTCAAAATCATCTACGACAAGACAGAGAAGGGGAAAAAAAAAAGAAACAGAGAGAGAAAAAAAAAATAATATAACACTTTTGAATCTGTTTATAATATTATTGTCATAATAATAAACATATTGAAATAGTATAAAAACATACCAATGACCATTAAGACAGAACAAAATAAAAACAACAATCAATACTAATTAACAGCTTTAAATAATAATAGTACCTGAAAAACAAAGCATGTCTGAAGAGGTTTGAAGAGAAATGAATGAAGGTTTAAACCAGAGGAGATAAGAGAATATTATAGAAGCATTAATGGTCAAGGGTGGTGATAAAGTAATAAATGAAGAGAGTTTATTTATAAAACAGAATTGGCTAACAGCAGAAGACCAAATTTTTTGTTTTTTAAGTCGGTGCAAGAGGAAGTAATAAATTTTTTAATAGACACAACACAAAAGAGATAAGAAATTTTTAACAAATCAGATTCATTAATGATAAAGTTGTAATTATAAAAAATCTGAGTTAAAACAATCATGAGAGAGTAAACCTCATATTTATACCAACTAATACAATTACAACACAGAGAAGAAAAATCTAGAAACAATAAATGCAAAAGACAAATTACCTAATATGGTTATAGCTACAAAACTAAATAGTAAAAAAGTCTAACAATCCATCCAAACCCAACTAAATGATAAAATATAGTTAGTAAACAGATATGCTACTGACGGATTACACTCACACTCAATATATTAAAGAATAATGATAATAAAAAACCACACAAACACTAACTTAATTAAAATTAACCATTAAAAAAATCCTATTTATAACAAAATCAAACCACATTAAAAAAAAACCATCAAATAAAATTCGGCAAGATATTATCGGGGAGAAAAAAAAAAAGCAAAATTACAAATATATAAAGATAACAAAAAAAAAAGTCCTTAATTCTCCACTAAATACTTGCATTCATCCATTTTGCCACCATCATTACTACGATCTACAAAAATAAATTAGTAGAAATCAAATACAATTAAAAAAAAAAGGTACAAAAAAATGCTTAGATGGAAAAAAATATAGACCCTTTATTTAGCTTAAGTTTGTTACTGTTTCCAAAAATAAGCTAAAAATTCATGAAATAGATACAAAAAAATAAGAGTTCGAAGAAAGCAAATGAGAGAAAACCGAAGAGAAATAATGTACAATGAGTTAAAATATAACAATAATAACAATGTAAAATGTCGAAAAAAAAATCAGAAAAAAAAAACAAAAAGCAAAATGCAGGATTCGGACACTACAAAAAAAAATCATCATTCCGACACAAAACATCTAAACTTTTAATACAAAAACTCAACAACAAAAAAAAAATTTCGAGTTTGGAGGCCAAAAATCTGAACAACAAAAGCCGAAATCTAAATCTTTCGAGATAAAACCCAATCCAAAACTTCAACATAAAAACTCAACAACATCAACACAAAAAAATGAACAAAAAAAAAAAAGGAGTCGGACTGAATCGAAGGAAAGGGTGAGGGAAACCGGATACAATAATGAAAAAAAACTAACATAACAAATATCAAAATCTAAACCTTCAACACAAAAATCCATCTAAACTTTGAACACAAAAACCCAACAACATAAAAAAAGGGGGAAAAAATCTAGGGTTTAAAGGCCAAGAGTCCGAAAAATAAGGAGAGAGAGAGAGAAAGAGGGACCGGCAAAAACAGAGAAAAAAAGCCAGCTAATCAACAATAGAGATCAACATGAACACAAAAAAAAATGGATCTAAAAAAAATTACAGTTCGGACAAAACCAGTGAGAGAAAGAGGGGAAATAAAAAACCGGATACACTAACCAAAAATAAAACAACATAATAAATATGAGAATCTAAACATTCAACACAAAAACCCAATAATATATATAAAAAAATCCCAGGGTTTGAAAGCGAAAAAACCGAAAAAATAAAAAAAAACAAAGAGAGAGAGAGATAGGTAGAACAAGAGAAAAAGAGAGTTAAAACATTAACAACAGAGATCAATATTAACACAAAAAAATGAATAAAAAAAAAGGGTTCGGACAAAACCCCAGAGAGAAAGGGAAAAAAAAAACCATATATAGTAATGGAAAACAAAACAACAAAACAAATGTGAAAATCTAAACATTCAACACAAAAATCCAACAATATAAAAAAAATGCAAATAAATTTCCAGGATTTGAAGACAAAAAATCCGAAAAATATGAAAAAAGAAAGAGAGACCGGATGTGGAAATCTAACATTCAACACAAAAATCCAATAATATCAAAAAAAAAAAAGGAATAAAATTCTAGGGTTTGAACACCAAAAATCGGAAAAATATGAAGAAAGAAAGAGAAACCGACAAAGAGAGAGAGAGAGAGTAAGAACATCAACAATAAACATAAACAATGGAAGAAAAACATGAGCGGCATAAGCAAAAAGGAGGAGAGAAAATTATGTTTTGAAAGCCAAAAATTTGAAGAATAAGAAGAGAGAGAGAGAGAGCGGTAGAGAGAAAGAGAGCTAGAACATGAACAATAGAGAGAGAAAAAAACACCACACAATGGATGGTAGAAGCAACCAAGAGAAAGAGACATTAGAGTTTTGAGGGCAAAAAGGTCCGCTCACTGTGCAAAGATGCTCGGTAGGCTAACCAATGAGGGCAAAAACGACCTCACAGTGAGCAAGGACAAAACCGTTCATTCACTGTGAGCAGCCCAACCGGCAGAGGAAGAAGAAAGGGCAGAAGTGTCATTCCACTGTAGCAGCTGAAATTCCACATGGATAAAGAGACAAAACCGTTAGAATACTGTAGAAGGAATAATAAAAAACCCCTTTATTTTAGTATATTAGGATAATAAGCATCTCCACTCAAAAGAAATAACAAATAAACGGAGATTCTACAATGAGATCTATTATTTTACCCCATCAAGGATAAAATTTTTTTAACTGTCGGATCTCATTTGAAGGGTATGGATTAAAAGAATACACAAAAGCTATTGTAAGATCTAGACACTTGATCACACTTGAAAATTAAAAAGTAAAAAAAAAAAAAAAAAAAAAAAAAAAGTCCGATCTTCTACCTGTACCAAGAACTCCGGCGAGAAGTGGGGGGACTCAACGGCGCGCGTGGCGGTGAAGGATTGATGGCTCAGGTGGCGGATTGCGACAGTGCGACGGGCGGAGAAGTGGTGAGCAATTGTCGCTGGCGCCGGAAGAGATCTCTAACAGCAAGAACAGCGGCGGCGGCGGCGTCGCTTCACGGGCATCGAAGGTGTCATGGGCCTCCAGCAGCATCGACAGCACGAGGTGCTCTGAGTTCGACTCGAACATCTGCGAGTTCCTCAGCCATCGCCAAGCCAACAATCTAAGGGTCCTCATCTTTTCTGACCTCAAATCTGTGTTCTCGCCGTCGCCGAACAGCTTCAAATGCCTCCACCCCGATATCACAATCGAGATTGAGATACACATCACTGGCTCCGTCGCCGTTGCCACTATGGCCTCGCCAGATTCGGTGGAAGTTGCCGCCGGTGGGGGAGGGGCTTCCATTTTTTTTTTAAATATTTTGAAATGTTTTGTAAAATGATAATATGGTGTGGCTGGGTTTATGATTTCTTTGTGTATCTAATCTCCATAATCTAATAATCTGAAGATTAAAATTTTTTACTCCATTAATAAGGTAAAATTGATAGGGCTTTTTGTAGAACTCCCCGAAATAAATAAGCATGTTCTATTTTCAGAAAAACGTACTGCAAGTAAAAGGCCTTTTTAGGGCATAAATTGTTCTTTTTGTTCTTTTCATCTAAAATTGTACTAAAGGAAAATTTATAAAAAAATAAATAATAAATAAATGGGGACGGCTGTGGTAGAGACCCTTTGAGAGTCTCTACCGGTATAGCCTTTTTTTAGACCGTTAAAATTTAATCGAAAGATTTAAATGTTGATGATGTACGATATTTATCATATACCTAACTTCACATAATCATTCTCACCCAAAATCTTCTCCGTCGCTGGTGACGAACGCTGGCGACTCATCCCCGACGCCGGCGACCCAACTCTGGCCACCTCCGGCCCCCAGCCCCGGACGTCGGCCGTCAGCCGCCGGTGACCTCCCTCTCTTTCTTCCCCTTTCTCTCTCTTCTCTTCTCTCTCTCTTCCCCTCTCTCTTCCCCTTTCTCTCTCTTCCCCTCCCTCCCGCCGGCCCCCACCCCCGGCCCCCAGCCAGCCCCCCGACCCCACCCCCCTCCCCGGCCTCCCCCTACCCCCGATGACCCCCCTCCCCCTGCCGCCACCCTCCCCCAGCACCCCCCCCCCCGACGACCCCCCCTCTCTCTTCCCCTTTCTCTCTTTTCCCCTCCCTCCCGCCAGCCCCCACTCCCGGCCCCCAGCCAGCCCACCGGCCCCGCCCCCCCTCCCCTGGCCTCCCCCCACCCCCGACGACCCCCCTCCCCCCGGCCGCCCCCTCCCGCGGCACCCCCCACGACGACCCCCCTCTTTCTCTTCCCTTTTCTCTCTCTCTTCCCTCTTCTCTCTCTTCGCGGGGCCGACCCACCCCTGAGGAAGTGCGCAACTCGGTGGGGGGGCACCGGGCGGCCATGTGTGGGTCGGCCCCACGAAGAGAGAGAAGAGGGAAGAGAGAGAACAGAGGAAAAGAGAGAGAAAGGGGAAGAGAGAGGGGGGTCATCGGGGGGGTGCCGGGGGAGGGTGGCGGCAGGGGGGAGGGGGGTCATCGGGGGGTGCCGGGGGAGGGGGGTCGTCGGGGGTGGGGGGAGGCCGGGGGATGGGGCAGGGCAGGGGAGCTGGCTGTAGGGGTGGCAATACGGGTCGCGACACGACGACACGACACGAACACGACACGAATTTGACGGGTTCGGGTTGAGAAAAATTGGGGGCGGGTCGTGTCCGGGTTGGGAAAATTTGATACGAAAAAATTCGTGTCGTGTTCGTGTAGACCCGCAAAAATTCGTGTCAATTTCGTGTCACTTTTCGTGTCAAGTTCGGGTCAATTTCGGGTCAAGTTCGTGTCAAATTTCGTGTCAATTTCGGGTCAAGGTCGTGTAGCGGGTCAGTTTCGTGTCGCGGGTCAGTTTCGTGTCAATTTCGGGTCAAGTTCGTGTCAAATTTCGTGTCAATTTCGGGTCAAGGTCGTGTAGTGGGTCAGTTTCGTGTCGCGGGTCAGTTTCGTGTCGCCGGTGAAGTTCGTGTCGCGGGTCAAGTTCGTGTCGTGTTCGTGTCATCCCGTTACGAGTTCGTGTCGTGTTCGTGTCACAGTTTCGTGTCGTGTTCGTGTCACGGGTCGTGTTCGGGTTGGGGTAGAAAAAATTCGACACGACTCAAACACGACACGAACACGACACGAGACACGAATTGACACCCCTAGCTGGCTGGGGGCCGGCGGGAGGGAGGGGAAGAGAGAGAAAGGGGAAGAGAGAGGGGAAGAAAGAGAGAAAGGGGAAAAGAGAGAAAATGGGATCGCCGGCAACTGACGTTGGGGGCCGGAGGTGGCCGGAGTTGGGTCACCGGCGTCAGGGATGGGTCGCCGGTGACGGTCGCCGGCGGCAGAAAGATCGCCGGCGACGGAGAAGATTTTGGATGGGAATGATTATGTGAGGTTAGGTGTATGATAAATATTGTACACCATCAATATTTGAACCGTTCGATTAAATCTTAACGGTCTAAAAAAGGGCTGTACTGGTAGAGACCCTCTCTACCACAGCCATTCCCTAAATAAATAAGCACGTTATTATGAAAAGGATGACTTTTTATTTTTTTCAATTTTATTTATTAAAAACATGGATTGTCACTAATGCATAGTTTTTTTTTTTTTTTTAATGAATACACAAATACAGAGGTTATGTATAAGTGTATTTTAAAAACCAATGTCTCATCAAAAAAATTTTAGAAACCAATGTGATTTTTTAGAGATTTTTCTTTGAAAATGGGATATATGACTCCTACTTAAGAGATATAAATGAAATTTTAAAAAGAAATAACCTCAACTAGATTAATACATATATTTTTTATTTGTTTATGGCCACACCAATTAAGTGAGGAATGGCATCTTTTTTAATATATAATTATAGCTTATTTCCAAACAAAGTTTTTCCAACTCATTTTTGTCTTTTTTTTTATAAACAATTGACAAAAAATTTGACTAATTTTAAAAAATCAAACAAGCAAGCATAATCTTTTCTCAATGAACACTTTGTTTTGTCTTAAAAATACTCAAAGTATCCTTAAAAAGAAAAAAAAAATGAAGAAAAAAAACTTTTATTTTTCTCAAGAAAAATACAAACTTCTCACCCCACCCTCATCGTCACCTAGCCTCTTCCAACCGCCGCCGCCACCCACCCTATTCCTAACCTGCCTCAACCCACCCATGCTACTGAGCATAAACTTTTATTCTTCATGTAAAGAGAGCTACATAGATGTCCGATGATAGCAGAGTAAAAAAGTGTAGGATTGGAACGGCTTGTTGTATGCGTATATCCGTCAACACGAACGTGAGGATAACGCTTGGTAAAATTGTGATCACGATAAACACTCAAGGACGGTGCTTCAGCAGCTTTAGGTTCACGAGGTAGTGAGGTGAGATGGTCTAAGGTATTTTTGTGAAATTTTGAATTTATAATCAAGCAAAATGTGTTTATTTTTGTATGGTTAATTGCTTGATTTTGTATGCAAAATATTCTCAAATGTTATTGGAGTATGAATAGGGGTGGGGGAGCCAAAGGTGTGTTTGAAAATTTTAGGTGTTGATGGCATGGTTGATATGAAGTGGCGTAAAGCTCAGGGGTGAAATAAGTAATTATCTACTTCAATTATTTTTTATTTTTTATTTCAAAAGTATTTTGAATATTTTTAATGTCAAAATTAAGTGTTCGTTGATAAAATATACAGCAGAACTTTAAAATATAGGGTATACTTTCTAATTAAAAACAAAGTGCAAGGTATAAAAAGGTAAATAACACTTAACATGCGTTTGGTGCGCGGGTTTGAATTAAGTTTTTTAAGTTAGATTTGAGTTGAATTGTTATGTGTTTGGTACACGAGTTTGAATGGTTGGAGCTAAAAAGTATAAAACTTGAAATGTGTTCGAAAAAAAAAATATTAATATTGAGATTGTTTTATTTGTCTCGAAATTATATGTATTTTTTTTTTAAATCTCATTTGGACTTGTATATATAAAGTTATAAACTTTTTAAATTTGAATTGCAAAGTTATGATAGTAAATTATAAATAATTAAAACTGAAAAAAAAAAATGATTGCATTTGAATTCAACTAGTGTACCAAATATGTCATTTTTTTTATTTGTTCTTTTTAAGGATAATTTAGGCATTTTATAACAAAAACAAATGATCACCGAGAAAGGATACAAATTTGTAAATTAAACGTATCTAATGCTTTCAACCCAAAAAAACAAAAAAAAAAATAACCTAACCTAATGCGTATAAAAGCAAAAATTCAAAACGAGACTATACTCTCTAAATAAAAACAAAATACATCCAAAATACATCCAAGACATAAAAAGATAAATAATTTCTTTCTTAACTGTGAGTGGGCATCAAACTACACCTTACAGTGCAGTAAGCTTTGAAATTAAAGCCGGATTAAAAATTAAAATAGCTTGTAACTAAAGTATAGTTCTTAATGGGGCTCATCACTTAACAATCGCAAAGATACCAAATTAGGATGGCAATGAAGTGAGACAGGGATGGGTGTGCCTCCTTACCCCGCCTCTCTTTTTACTCCCCATACCCGCTCCATGCCTTCCTAATTTAATGTAGATGCAGGAATGGATAATCCCTGTCGGGAGTGCTATACCCATACCGTACTCAGTTAACTATAAAAAATTATTTTTAAAAAAATCAAAATAAATTCCATTAAAATTTTGTTAAAATTGAATGGCATAGTCATAATTGAAAATGAAATTAAAATTTATAAAACAAATCCAAATTTCAAAAATCCATAAAAATAAATTCATAAAGCAAACTAAAACCCGTAATTACGTTATGGATTTGAAAAGTAAATTTAAACGATAAATATAAATTAATAGTAATTTTAAATAAATAGTTAAAGTAAATAACATGTTCTACAATGAATAGTAAATTTATTAGGAAATAGCATATAGTAAATATTCTATTTACTTCAAGTAAATTTTAAAATTTATTATTTATATGTAAATTAGATATTTAATCTATGTAAATAAAACAATTTAATGTATAGAAAATTTCTCAAATAAAAATCTTTTTTATTTTTCAACTATTGATCAATATAACACAAATTCACTTATCTTGATCAACATGATATAAACTTTATTTACTTTAGTTTAAAATTGTGTCATTTTATTTAATGTTACTTTGTTCTATTTTGTCAGTACAATAGTCTTTAAATTTATGTCATTCAGGTACTTTCTCCAATAATTTATTTATTAGGAGTAAATTTACTATTTATTTTAAATTTTAAAAACCTACTATTTGCTTTAATTATTTAATTTTAATTGAAAAATATACGATAAAGTGCTAGGTTGGTCCCTAAACTTTTCAGTTTGTGCAATTTTGGTCAATGTTCTCTTTTTTGTATTTGAATGTCCCTAAACTATTAAAATGTTGCTACAATAATCATTTATGTTAATTTTTTGACGGAATTCGTTAATTAACATCATTTTTTACTAATTAACGAATTCTATCTAAAAATTAATGAAAATGACTATTATAACAACATTTTAATAATTTAAGGCATTTAAATTATGAAAAAAAAATAAAAGGAACCAAAATTGCACAAACTTAAAAGTTTATGAATTAAATGAGTACTTTATCAAAAAAATATTATATATTTTTTAAATAGTACCAAAATACAATTTTATAATTGTAATCCAAACCAAAAAAAATCATGAAATTGAGGTTTTGTTTAAAAAATAAAATAAAATAAAAAACAGAAGAGAGAGGGAAAGAAAAAAAATCATTACATCAACAAGAAGTGGGTGTTGCGGGGAATAAAAACAATAGTAAGAACTACATCATAATGTGGAAAAGGTTACTTGGGAAAAGTTTAGTTATTTTTTTTTAAGGCTTATTAAATATTTGGACATATAATCTAAAATTTAAAATTACAATATAATTTTTATCATTTTTTCTCAGTTTCATTATTCACATGGTTTTGTAACTCAAATTTTAAAAGTCCATAATTTTGTATAGACAAGTTCAAATGAGATATTTTTTTTAATTATATAAAATTTTGAGACGAACGAAAGAAGCTCCATATTTTTTTTTTCTGAACACATTTTAAGTTTTTACACTTTTTAACTCCAACAATTCAAATATCTCGTTAAACACACAATCAATTCAAATCTAAATTTTACAATCTAATTATTTGAATAACAAATAATTATTAATAGTAATAGTATTTAGATAACTTTTGCCTTTTTGTAATTAGGATTATTACTCCATTTTCTATCTCTATTTTACCTTTTTTTAACCTTAATACCAAACGCATGCTTATTTTGTTTATTTCATTTTTTGCTAATGAAAAGGCTTATTTTATTTATTGAAAGAAGAGTGATACCAAATACCACCTGTGCTACCACGAGGACAGTCAATTTTCATTTTTAAACACACTGGACTTGTACAGTGAAGTTTGAACTTCTGGCCTAGTGAAGACTAGAATTGGAAGAAAGAGAGAGTTGCAACTAATTTGAAACATATTTTCAATCCAATTTCTCAAAAAAATTTGAATTCAGACTTAAAATTTTCACTATTTCGACACCAATACAGATTTTTTTTTTAATTAAAAAAAAAAAGATATTTCTTTCAAACATATGTTAGAGTACGTGTCAAACCTCAACTAAATAACAAACTGTAATACGCTCTCAGTTGTTCTTGAGACGTGACTATGAGAGTCTTGGAGAGTAATTTCCTTTGTTTTGTTTTCCTAATAAAAAACATGGGAAATTCGAATTTGAGATGGTTACTCTATGAGTTATGACCATTTAGTCAATTTTCATTTCAAATGCTTTGAACTTTTAGGCCAAGTGAAGGAGAGGTTTATAAAATGAAATTATACAGGAAAAAAAAAAAGAAAAAAAAAAAGAGCTCTGGATGCAAAGTGATCTTGCGACGTGACCATTCAAAATAGTGGACATCAACAATTATGTCGGTCGTGAAGTAGCCCTCCGCTAGTCATACGACACCTGCATTTTCACCATCCCCTCAAATGGATGATGGGATAATAGGAATCTGTCTTGTGTTGAAAACATTTTGAAAAGAAATCACATTATTATTATTATTATTATTATTATTATTATTATTTTGAGCAATCACATAATTTTTTAATAAAGGTGTTTTGGAATTGCTTTAGAAATAGAATTTGTTTTGCACATGATCGAAAAACACAATTGAAAACAAAAACAGTTTCCCTTTTTTTTTATTTATTTATCAAGGAATGATAAAATGAAATAAAGTTTTTTTTTTTAATTTCTGTTTTCATTTTCTAAAACTTATATACCCAAAATATTTTTAGAAACACATTTAAACACAATTTTTTACTTTTTCTTGTATTCTAATATATTTTTCTAGAAATACAATCAAATACAAGTTCAAAAAATATATCGAAGCCATTCCCAAAACACTTATAAACTGACCAAAAAAAAAAAAAAAAGATGATGGACAACAACAACTCGGGTTAGAAATATTTTTGTTTTTTTTTTTTCTTTGAAAAGATAATTCTAAGACACTGACTCTGAGCCCTGCAAAGAGTCCATAGCATCAAGTTGTGGCATAAGCAGCCAAAAATAATGAACGAGATGGCTGCAGTTCAAAATCTAAAGAACCTGTAATTTCATGAGTAATTAAAAAAAAAAAATCTATCGCTTAATTGATATGTTGAGGGAAGAAACATGTATACATGCATTTGCATCTATTGCACTCCACTCCATTTAGCCCAATCTACAAACTGCATACCACCATATATGTTATTAGCAAATCGCACGCCAACCGTGAATGCCATTGCAACAGGTGGGACCTGCTTTGCCAACAGCGATGCTTCAACAAGCCGTTCAAGTCCATTAACGATTTGATAACGAGTGTTCGACGACACCGCGAGAAAAACACCTGCTCGAGGGAAAATCAATAAGTGAAACAAGTTGATGAATCATGACGCGAGGTTTTTCATTGTCTTTCTCTGTGTTTTAATCAAGAGGAAGAGAAGTAGACTATCACAGAGGTACATCCCGGAAAGGGAATGACTGCCTTTCCCATGGTATGCCATGAGAGCAGCAGAGAAAAATTGAGGGATCAAAGACGTTTTAAAGTAGGACGCCAGTCAGAAGAAAACATAGACCACAAAAAAACAGTTTTTGAAGTGTTGCGGTGGTAAGAAAGTTTAAATATATGAGTGCAAAATGAAAAACATACCCCAAAGAGCAGCACTTCCGATGAGAGGAGGCACAGGTATATCCTCTTCTGATTTCTTTATGCTACTGATAACGCAAGAAAACTTCCATGAAAAAATGGGCTACAACTTTAAAAGATTGAGACAGATACAAGCTATACAAGTACTAGTCCAGTTTTACGCTCTGTGATATAAAATTTGCACCTCCTATGAATGTTGGCAGGTAGAGAAGGGCGAGGCCATTTAAAATAATGAAATATAGCATCTAATTCTAAGTGGATTCTAAGTTTGAATGCCAACTAGGTTCGAGGTAAATATGTAAGCCAACTGTCAGAACATTGGATAAAAACATACCGTTTAGCATTCATGATCATATTTGCAATGCCTTGGCCAATAAGACCACATCCAAGTCCAACTGATCCATATAACACTCCCTGGATCAAAAAGGTGCCAGTAAGCAGCATGCCATTATTAAAAGAAAAGTCTCAGCTCCAAAGATTAAGCAGGTACAATAAAGTAAACAATGAAAACCGACTTTTGAGAGAGAGAATTAACAATCAATGATAGTAAAAACTTAAGTAAAAAACTTAATTTGAGATTGTACCCACCAATATGCTATTCAATTATTAATAGTAAACAGAAGTCTATTGACTAGTTATCAAATGCTCTTTATCGACAATACCAACACATCAATAAAGCATTGTACCTTATAGAAGAATGCAGCAATTCGTTGCTTCACTGTAAATTTACATCCAGGCCTTTCAGCTTCGAAGACGCTACATAAGAGGGAATAGTTTACCATAAATAAATTACAGAAAGAAATGAAACGATTCATAGAAAGTGTAAACATAAGGATGTCAATGAAAGTTTTAGATTATAGTCATTACCATCCCGATACCATCTTCTTTTTTTCATCCTCTACTTTGACAATTATTTCATCATCTATTTTTCTAAAATGCGGCCTAAAGAATTTGGATGATGATGTAGAAGGGACAAAAAGGGATTAAAACAAAGAACAATGAAGAGCACTTCTGTCTTAGCAATCTCTGTCAAATAGGATAAAAGTTAAGCGGAATATAAGTGAGGTCCAATAAGTGAAAAATCTGGGCGCACAATTTGGAAGAGGCATGGACAATCACAACACGTTGGCCTAAGACGACCGATTCTGTATCAGTTCAGAAAGTGATCAATATAGTTAAAAGTTATAAAAGACATCACCCATCAAATTACAGAAGGTCATTTGTTAGCCCGAATGGCATGACAAGGAACTCATAAAGCCATATCTAGTAACAGAAGTGATTTTAGGCTCATCTCCTTTTGCACCTCTCGAGATGCGTTAAATCAAGTTAATTGTAGGGATGCTTGTCACAAAGAACTAGGGGAAGTATCTTGGCATGCCACTTCTCGGAAACTTATGCAGATTTATTAGAGAAAGTACAAGGAAGACTCTCTGGTTGGACAGCTAAATGATGTAGGGGATGAGCCCATATGTGATTTATCCCTTCTAGATTATTAGCAAAACAAGACTTGTTATCTAGTGGTTTATGTTAGGTTGTTTAATTAGTTTACTTTTATTTGTTGTTTAGTGTTTCATTTAGCTCTAGTCACTATGTTTTCCATTAATGTTGTTTTTGAGTCTAGAGTTCCTTGTCGGATGTCGTTTCTTTAAGGCTTAAAAGCCCTCTTTATAATGTTTTTCAGTATACTTGATATTGATATTGCAGAACAGGTTTTTTTTCAGAGGTGTGCCTCCCCCTTAGTTTCAGCCATGGATTTGGCTTGAGATTTGGTTCGTTGAAACCATTTCTTGTTCCTTCCTTTCTGCTGCATCACTAAATTGTTGAAAATGACGGGAAGGGAGACACTTATTCAATCTACAACATTTGCTCTGCCTATGTATACATGCAAACTGCCCCCTCCCTCAAAAGGTTTGTGATAAAACAAAGAACAATGAAGAGAACTCCGGTCTTAGCAATCTCTATCAAATAGGATAAAAGTTAAACGGAATATAAGCGAGGTCCAATAAGTGAAAAATCTAGGCGCACCATTTGGAAGAGGCATGGACAATTCACAACACGCTGGCCTAACCATAACTTTTGTTCTAGGCTTAATAACACTAATTGAGACAAGTGTCCTAAATATTGACAACTATAAAGATGTATATGTGCATATATAGAGACCAATGATTATAATGAACTAAATACATGTGAAGACTAGTGGGATTAACAAAACTTAGGGAAAAAACAGTATAAGTAATTCTATACTAACCTGCTAGGCAGTGCCGTGCTAGCATGCTTTATGTTTCCAAATAAACCTTTCGAGACAGATGGCTTCCCTATTCGAGCATAAGGTGCTAACATACCCACCAAAGCAATATCAACAACCACACCCACTAAAAGATCAGCAGCATACAACTCGAATTCTGCCCAGAAATCCTTTCCCCTTTTCTGAACTTCTGCAAATGTTGCACAACAAGAATCTATGACTACCTACATTGCATGAAATCAACGAGAGCTTCAGCATTCAACAAACTGAAACCCCACAATCTAGAAAGATTAGATAAAAAGAGCCAGCAAAAATCCAACAAACATTAAAAAGCTAGACAAAGGGTAAACTTTAGTAAGTATCCTCGTGGGCAATCTCCAGCTCAATGAAGTAAGTAAATGTACTATTAAATTCCTGCTGATTCAAATGAAAAATGCCCCAAACAAACCTCTGTCCCAACTTTAAACAGAAATGAAGGATCGGCCAGCATTCGATCCCGTAGCATCGAACAATGCTTCATGAGAAAGCCCAACGGCCAACCTGATCCCTGCCAAATGCAATTCAGCATTGAGAGGGGGGAGAAAAAAAACCCTGTATTAAAAAATAAAATTATACAAAGATCACATTCATCATTTTTCTGAATTTACAGAAGTTCAAACTGTGTTCAGCTCCTAAATCTTTACAGTAAAAAAGAATCACAAAAAAAAAAAAAGGGTTATAGCAAGGTATATTTCCATTTGTTCATGAAAAGAGGTGTATGATTTTTCGTGATTAACTCCACGGCAGTTTAACCTAATTTTACCAAACAATCTTTAGAAGTTCACATTACATTTCGAAATCCAATATGCGTGTGTGGCGGCGCTTGTGTGTACATATATACAACACGAAATTTAAACCCTAAAATAACCGGGAAAAATTTCACCTGCAAATCCAAGTAGCGAAAGAGAAAGGCTTTCCGAATGCCGGTCGTCTTCGCCGCCTCGACCATGTCGGAAGGAAGACTCACTCCCCGGCCTTCAGCCTCATTCATCACCTCTTCAAACTTCATAATCGGCCCAAACTCCTCTTCCTCTCCGTCACCACCCCCATTTCCACCACCACCACCTCCGCCAAAAGAATCGCCATCGCCGCCGCCACTCCCGCCGTCATCTCCGTCGCCGATTCTCGGCTCGGAGTCTCCGGATTCCTCGACAAACGTCTTGGAAATGGAAGATCCCGATCGCGCGCACTTGGGACCGAACGAGCGATTCTCGATCGCCGAGAGCTGGAGCGGAGCTAGTGCCAGCTTTGTAGGAGGGTTCCGGGGACACTCGAAAACCCTGAAGTCGACGGCCAGGCTCCGGTGGTGTTGGCGGCGGCATTGCGTCGCCGAAGCGTCGGAGAGAGAGAGGTTGGACGGCGAAGGAGTGAGGCCGGTCGAGCAAAACGACATGTCGTTTGCAGAAGTGGTGGTGCTTTTCGTGTCGTTTTGTGTTGTTGGTATTTTGAATGTCTGATACCGCGACAGAAAGTGAGTAAACCAGTGAAGTTAAAGTTCTGTAGTGCAGTTTATTAAAAAAAAGGACCTGAAGTCAGAGGAGGAAGGGCGGGATCTGGTGTGGTATGGTCCATGTTAATCACCGACGTGTCACTGATGTATTGGTTAAATTATGATTTTAAAAAAGGAAAAACAAATTGAGAAAAAATGATAAAAATGAAAACGTCGCCTGAGAGATTCGAACTCTCGCGGGGAAACCCCATGTACTTAGCAGGCACACGCCTTAACCACTCGGCCAAAGCGACGCTTAGAATGTTTTGTGAATTAATTATTAATTCGTTTTTCAACTATTGACAAGAACATGTCAATTAATTATGTGGAGTTAGAATTAAACATCTGAGATTAAAAATTGTACATATAATAAATAGGGAGAATCTTATGGTAAAACTTATTTTGGTATTGCTTTTGAGGCTGGTTTTAGATGTTACAGAATAAACAATATGCTATGAGTATTTGGTGAACCCTCATATTATTTAGCAGATTCTAAAATTACAACCCATTAAAAGAATTTCAAAAGCAGGTTATACTACTTTTGACCAAAATGTATAGTTCCATGGTATTTTTATTCATAATTTACCAAATGTATAAAATTTATTGTTTTTGGTATTCACAATTTGGAAGGAAATTTTTTTTTTTCCTAGTGCCTATGTGCTTTTGACCATAATAACTTTAGACTACAATAAGGCCAAAATAATTCTAAATTGTGAATTAAAAAATATTGGTAGGGTTCTTTTACCAATTGTCATATCCGTTTCAGGGTTTTTTTTTTTTAATTTGATATATTACTTTGCTTTATTTCGATGTAATTTTAACCAAACATATTATCAAAAATGTGTCCTCTTAATATATACGCTCAGTGGAAAAAAATTGTGAACTTATACATATTTAAAAAAAATAAGTTGTTTTTTAATTGCTTAATGGAGGGTAGAGGCTATAAACTTTATACACCTCCAAAATAAATAAATAAATAAGTACTGCAATTTTTTTTTCATGCTGAAGCTCAAGGTTTAATTATTGTCATATATTTATAGTTTTGCCAACACAATCGCAGTCAAATCTTTTAAAAACAGCAATCTCAATTTTTCTTTCTTTCTTTATTTATTTATTATTTTTGGCTAAAGAGCAATCTCAATTTTAATTTGGATCAAAATGTAACTTGCCAAGGTCAGAAATCTCCAATAAATTAAAATCTCAAACTTGTCGTTTACTATTAGACACATTTTCTTACAATGTTAACATAACATTACATTATGAAAAGCAAGTTTAATTTGGCTTCATAATAGTAATGTTGATACATTGCAGTTTCTTTTTTTAAACCTCCGTTTGGTAAATCATATTAAACTCAAATTTTTTTCACATTTTTTTTTTGAAAAGTCAATAAAAATTATAACTAATTTTTAAAAAGTCAACTAACTCAAATTTAAAAATTTCAACTCAAACTGTAATACCAAACGGAGCATGAGATTTTATAATTATTTGGGACTATAATTCAGGAATAATAAGGAAATATTGGCATACTAAATAAATACCATTTTGATCAATTAAACCATAGGCATGTTTGGATAACATTCAGAGATGATGTTTTGGAGGTTAAATTGAAATATATATTTGGATGGAAAACTTTTGAAAAAGTTTGTGATATAAAAAATAGTATAAAAATTTAAATGTATTAAAAAAATGATAAAAATTAGATATTGTCTTGTTCGTTTGTAATTATGAGCATTTTGATAAAAAAAATTATTTCATTTTAATTTGAAAGAAAAATTACGAACTTAAAATTCAATTTTTTGAAAATCGAAGAGAGAGAATTTAATATAGAGTTGAAAATTTAAAATTCAATTGATAAAATAACATTAAAGATAATATCCCCAAATATTTGTGTTCCATTTTTGTTTCCATTTCTATATCCTTCAATAATTTAATAATACTTTAGGAAAAGTTTCATTTCAATTAAACAACGCAGAGAATGCGTTGCGTTGTTGGAAATAACGCCAATATCGACATCATATATCTGAATAGGTTTAGAAATATTAATGTGCTGTGGATAATGATTTGTACATTCTTCTTGATATCATTATCATTGAGACTGGTACTAAGACTGACAATGAAACCCATACCGCACTTAAGGCATTTGAAAGCCAGCTGTACACGCATCAATAAAGCGATGGAATATGCAGAGCACTTGTGGAAATACAAAATTCTATTATTGTATTGACGTAACTATCGTAACAATTATTAGCAGCACTTCTAATTGGGATCTCTCCAAAAGCATCACACGTTATTAACTTCCATTTAGGACGGCTTATGATAAACAGAGAGGAAAAAAAAAAAAAA
Organism: Ficus hispida; assembly: GCA_025413025.1. NCBI lineage: Eukaryota > Viridiplantae > Streptophyta > Magnoliopsida > Rosales > Moraceae > Ficus > Ficus hispida. Next base: position 3,329,886 of record CM046363.1, read on the forward strand.
AAACAAATTACTTAGAGGTGTCATGACTTACTAGAACAATTTTACCATAGTGTAACATGCAAAAATACCTATGTCTATATTTCTGTTTGTTAATTTATCCATTTAATCCCTCACTTTATCCCTGAACTTTTAGATCTAATGCTTATTTGGAGGACTTTTGGAGACAGAGTTTTGGAGGTTAAATAAAAAATGTGTTTGAGAGAAGACTTTTGGAAATGAACTGTGATATAAAAAATAATCCAAAACTTTAAAATATATTGGAATAAAAAAAACATAAAATGGATTTTTTTTGTTCATCTCATTGTTGTGAGCATTTTGACACAAGTAGTTATGGACTGTTAAAGTTTAAGTTTTTTAAAATAGAAGAGAGAGAAAGTGAGATGTAAATTGGGAGTTGTGAATCAGACGGTAAAACTCCATCTGAAAAGTTCCCCCAAACAGGATCTTAGTAAATTAGTCATTGAACTTTTGTTTCTTGGTAATTTTGGTCCCTCGTACTAAAACTGACAAACGATTTTTGAAATTTTATGTAGATAATCATGTCCCTATTACATAGCAACTAAAAATTTTAAAGAAATTATTGCATTAACTGCAAATGGTTTTAATTTTTAAGGATTTTTAATAAGAATATGAAGCAAATTTTATACTTAGTAAATTATTTTTTGTAAAATTTCATGTTCTCATGGAATTGAAATTTGATTATACACCCTAAATCGAAAGGGTCTTTTATCAATTTCAATGTGAGGGACCAAAATTATTAAAAATAAAAAGTTAAGGCACTAATTTACCAAAGAGTAGTATTAGGGATATTAATTTTAATCCAAAATTTTTGAGTACTAACTCACGTTTTATATTTTCCTTGGTAGATGAAATCAATTGATGTGACAATACTTAAAACACTTACCAATAAAAAAAATGATAACTCATAGATCACATAAATTGATACTTAAAAATTGAGATTACAATTGGTGTCCCTAATATTTTTTTTATTAAAATTAAAAATTTAAGAACTAAATTGACATAATCTACATAATTCAGAGACTAAAGAACAAATTACCTCCTTTTTTAAAAGCAATATTGTCAATGTTTTGTAGTCAAAACAAAAAACAGTGAAAATGATAATTTTGATATTTTTCTTATATTTTATGCTCCATTGCAATGTTAATATATTTGACAGTACCAAAATTTAGATTTGAGTTTTTTTTAAAAAAATTTCTTCAATACAATGCCATGTTTTTATAAAAAGTTTTCTTTTATTCAAAATTGAAAATTCATAACAGAATGTAAATAAGACGTTAAAATAGCATTCGTTAAGCACAAAATAGAACAACATGACAACCATTGCAATTTTATACTTATTTTGCCCCCCAAAAAATTGAAATGAACTGTCAAAATTGAAATATATTATTTAACGCTAATAAAAAAAATCAATTGTGTAGTCGTCCTTTTTTTTTTTTTTAAGTTTTTAGTAATTAGGAAATTATAATACACTCAACAAGATTTTAAATTAAGGTTATATGTATATATATGTGTGTATATAAATTTTTTATTTTTTTTTGTACTTGAATCTAACATTTTTCAACTAAAGTAGGGGTAAGGGAGCATGTTAATGGTGTTCGAATGATTAAAAAAAAAAATAATAAACATGAGATTGACCCTTAAAAAATAAAAGACTCTCATTTTTCATTGCACATCGCATTCCTAATAAATAAACATGAAATAATATAAACCTTTATTTTTAAGAATAAGTCACTTCAACAGTTTTCAATGGTTATACGGGTATCCAAAATACAAATTAGGCTTTGTTCTGAATTTGGAATCAAATTATATCGGTGTTGTATTAATGGGTGGCGGTTTGATCATACAAGAGGGAAGTTCCGTAAAAATAACCGGACGAATTGCTCAAATACATGTAAATGAGGCTTTTTTGGTTAAGTCTTCTTTACGGTACTTGCCCGAAATGATACACATACAAAGGCTTATCTATTAACTCCCAGACCAAGTCGTTCATGAAAGTCAAAATGTTATACACACAAAGGATTATCTATTAACTCCCAAACCAAGTCGTTCATAAAAGGAAAATTTGAAAAAAAAAATGAAAAAGAAAAAAACCTCCCTAGTCATCATAAATAGTAAGGAGCTTAATGCCACGTTTGATACGGTGGAAAAAGGAAGTAAGGAAGTGGGAAGACGGATTATTAAAAATGAGCAGGAAAGAACAGCTTAAACTATTAATTTAATTACCCTGCTCAAAACAAAAATTATATTGCCATCACTCAGACCGATATGCACTCTCAAATTTTTTTTGCCCTATTATGACAAGGAAACACCGGATTTCAAAATAAGACGCCGCCAGTTTATCTCCGCCTAACATTCCTTGCAGCCCACGGTGGCTTATTTCTTAGAGAAGATGAAATGTGGTGGACACAAATTTTTTTTTTTTTTTTTTTTAAATTATAAGTAAATAGTGGTCACATTATAAGGATGAAAACTGGTTTCGAGTCAAACAATGGCGTTTGAATGAAATATCGGAGGCTTTTTTTGAGTTTACTTCATTGGTTTTTATTATTATTTAAATCATAATTCAAATTTCTCCATTATTTTATACAAAATTTGAAGTGTTTAAAAATTGAGTAAATTACACCGACACCCCTTGTGTTTTGCTGAAATTATAGACACACCGTATTGACCAAAATAAATCACGTTAACATCTCCTGACTTTTTAAAAAATTATAGACACACCACATTTGTTAATTGACCTTAATTGACCATGATAGAAATGGTAAGTTTGACCATTAAGTATTTTGAAAATATCAAAAATGCCCCTCCTTTCATTGGAAAATGTTTCCAACTTAAATTAAGTTTTTTGAAAAAATGATTAATTTACCCTTATTAGCACCTAAAAAATTACTTAATTCAGTCCTATACATTTACAACCATAATTTACACTCCGATAAAAATTTATAAAAAGATTTATAAACCTTTCTTTTATTCTTTTCTTTGAATTCTCAAACCTTTCATTTGTTTCTTTCCCTATATTTATATTAAACGTTTTCATTTCTATGTTGTTTGTTTTATTAAGTTGTCAAGCCTTTTATTTGTCTCTCTCCAATACAAAACTTTTCATTTGATAGTATTTATATGGTAGTAAAAAAAATTTTTACCCTGATTTTACCAAAAAGAATAAGAAATATATTACACATTCATAGTCATGGGTTGCAATCCAATAACAAAAAACGAAGTGCTTACTTTACTTCTCTATACACCCTTCTATTTTTAAAAAAAAATCTATCGTTCTTCTCAAAAAAAAAAAAAAAAAGATGATTGCTGGATGTGGGCGAGTAGCCGCCGTGGGCTCGCCGGGGGAAGTCGACGTCGCTGGCATCAGGAAGGGAAGAGACCACCTGGGCTCGCGTGGGCTCGTGTGTCAAGGGGTGAGTCGCGGCCGCTGCGAAGTGGGGTCATGGGAGGACTGGTTCGCGGCTGGCCTCGTGCAGGGAGGGGACCACTGGTGTACGTCTCCGACGAGGGAAATGGCGATGGTTGGCTCTACTGATTGAGAGTCATTTTCAAGTTGAACATTTTTTCTTCTAATTTTAATATTAGGGCTGCTGGATAAGTAGTAATTGTTTATCTAAGGGTTAAAATTAAAGTATATTTTCATCTATGGCTCATATTAGATCGGGTATTTTAGTCTAACACTCAAAGATAGCAGAGTTAGAGTTAAGGGGTGTTGACCTGATTTGTTTTGGTTAAAGGGGTGTTTTTATAATTTTAACAAAACACATGGGTATCAGTGGATTCAACTCTAAAAAATTTGAATAATAATGCACTTGCATGCACATTGAGACTACGACAGTCATTTTTTTTTTCTTTTGACCAATCAGCGTTTGTACTGACTTTGTAGTTAGGTTATTATTATTTACAGTTAATTAAACAGTCTTGTTTGTTTAATTTTCATTATTGTTTTGTAGGAGAGACTCTAATAATGTGAATATTAACACTTTTTTGGACAGCAAAAAATAATCTTTCCTTTTCCCTTTCCTCTACCTTGCCATTCTCACTTTTTGTTAGGAAAGCATCTACAATTTGATGATCATATAGGTATTAGTGTTCTTTTTTTTTTTTTTTTTTGTCGAAATAAAAAAGAATCAGTAATATCTTCACGATTCCTGAACTGAGTAAACTATAAGCAGTAATTGAGATCACCGATATTTTGTTTGTAGGTCGTCATCAACTAACAAACCCTCACAAAGAGCATCAAAAAATTTTATTTTAATTATACATATTTTTAATTATCAAATAGTATGTTTTAGCAAAAAAAAAAATGTTAAAAAGAATATCAATGATGTGATTAAAAAAGGAAAATTAAAAAAAAATTTACCATGTTTGAAGTAAATGAAAGAAAGAAAATTTTGCACATAAAAAACGTAATATATATATAACCATTAGATAGAAATGGGGGAAAAAAAAAACAAGAGGAAAAATATAGAAAAAAGGCTAGAAAGAACTGTTGATGATAGGAATCTAAGTTCAAATTTCAACTAAGATTAGACCATAAGAAAATCAACATACAGAAATTATTAGGGTCCTTGGACATCGCATATAAGAATCATAAAATAATCATAATCGGAAAATGTAAATAATAACGTGAAATAAGAACAGTAAAAGATAACAACACCGAAATTTAGACAGGTTCGTCAAAATTGTGCTACGTTCTCTGGGGTTGGAGTTTCATTATATACGAATTTTTAGTACAAAGCTTATAATTTCTAGGTGTATTCTGACATAATAATAATAAGGAATAAGAAGATCCCACAAATGAAAAGGGTATTCCTTTATTTATAAAGATAAAGTAGTAGGTACGGATCAGTAGGATAATAGTGGGCAGTTCCCCACTACCCTAAGTAATTCAAGATATGTGCAAGAATATAGATCACGATGCCATGACTAATCGTGGGCTTGGCGGTTAAGGAGATTGATCCCCATCGTTCATTGTTCATTAAATATGAACGTTAGACGACGAATCAATCATCACCTGTGATGAGCAGTAGAAGAACGAGCATTAAACGATATATAATCATCGTCCATCGTTTGTCACGTCGGGCTAGGTGTTGATCTGATCGACACTTGGTAAATTTATGGGCTTCAAATGGACTGAGGCCATTGTCAAATGATGGATGGATCATTGTTCGACGCTCAATGTGTTACTCGTAGGTGATAAGTCTGTGGCTGGGCCGAGTCTAAGTGTTCGTTAGGAGCACATAATAAGCAATTAATAGTCCAAGGTTCGTTATTCATCACTCGTTGATCTAGCGATCATGGTGATCTAGTCATAACATAATGAGAAACGAAGACAGACCCCAATAGATAACCTTTCACTTTATCGAGCAATTATTCTCGATGGAGTGTTCGACGTTCATTATTCATAGCATGATGCTTACTGATTATTAGACTGGGTGAATTAGTCGATCATGCGAGTCTGGTGATTACTAAAGCTATCAATCACAGTCATTGAGCCTGACAAAAAGGAATCTACTTTACACATGGTGAATGTTGATCGGTTGAACAAAAATGATGACTGCCTATTTCAAAATTTGAAAAGATGCGAAATGATTCTTTGAGCGGGAATCTGAAGCATCTCATGATTTGTGCCATTCAATCAGGGATGATCACCACACGTGAGCTATTGGATCTCTTTTGAAGGGTTATAACCCTTGGGTTTCCCTTCATTTTTCTATATTTCTACTGTTGATTCCGAGAAAGGCATCTTTAAAGTTCTCTCGAGTTTCCAAGTTTCCAAAAATATTTCTAGCCAAGATTTCTCTCATTTGCTCTCTGACTTCTGCATTTATGATCTAAAATATTTGTTTTTCTGTTGATTCCGAGTCATTTAAGGTCATTTTCAGTGTTTTCATTGAATGTATGGTTTGATTGGGAAATTTGTGGTTGTTTTCTGGGTTCATGTCCTTCCTAACACTCATAGGATTTTAAAAGGGTAAGAATCTAGATCCAAAACCTTCCATTGTTCGATCTTGAATCTGTTTGTGAACTCTTAAAATGGATAAGTCAAAAGACAAGAGGCCCTCGGAGGGACATGTTGATGTTCTGAAAACATCATTTTGGAGGAGAGCGATGTTAAAGAAGATGAACTAGCATATGCTTTTCGACACTCGAAGGAGGAGCACGAAAGGGAGGACAACTTGAGGGGCATTAAGACGAGGGACAATGCATCTGAAAGGAACCATCCAGTGATGGTATTAGGTGTTGGAGCCTTGTTTATCCATCTGATTGCTCGATTGACTAAGCCTTTACACTAAATAAGGAGAGAGTCGTTCTTACAAATAGCGAACCCTCATTCCATTATGACTAAAGATGACCTGGCTCTCTTCAGAAGTCATACAAGTTCCCCAATGAAGTGCAACCACGGCTTCCTTTCCCGAATGAGCGAGTTGACACAGTTTTCGGGGGATGGATTTGCATGTACGTCAAGTACTTTAAATGCGAGCTTCGATTGTCGATCCATCTGCTTATCATTCAGTGTATGCACCACTACCAACTGGCTATATCTCTTCTAATGTTGAACGGTATGAGAGTATTCCTCGAGCTTTCACCGATGAAGTGGGCATTGAATTGAAGACGATGATTCCCTGCTATTATTACCCGCAAGAGAATATGAAAGACTACGGTTGATACTTGATGTACCCGAGGTGAAAGAAATAAGAGGTCGGGGAGTTGATGAATGCCAATAGATATTGGCAATATCAATATTTCTTCATACTAGTGAACGAGAAATCGTTAGGAGCACTAGTGAGTGCATTCTACCCCTTTTGGGGTCCCCTTTTTAAGTCTTGAATGTAGAACATCGAGATCTGAGTCAAACATCAAATGTTAGAGTTGGGCTTTTGTTTTTAGTGCAATAACCTTTGATGTTTTGAATTGCAGTAAAAGAACTAAGGAAGCCACCACCTAAAGCACTCGTGTTCAAGGTGAAACTCGAACGGTTGCTTGCCCAGCCAATCGAGAATAGGACGACATCAATGCACCGCATCGATTTAGACTGTCAAGCCTTTGGAGGGATAGAGGGGCTGCACTTTTTTATAGTTCCACAAGCTATCTATGTTCCCATGTGTAGGGATTAAGCTAAACATAATTCAAGTACAATGTGCTTATTTTGATGATGTGACTAGACTCGCTTACAGGTCTGCAAGCTACCTACATATCCACCTGTAGAGATCAAGTCAAAGGCAGTTCGAGTACAATGTTAATTGAGCAACGACCTACATAGTTCGGAAGAATTGCATGAAAGTACATGTAATATTTACTAAGGTGAAATTACATGGGAAATTTAAAGTTACAAGAATTGTGTGAAATTACATGTAATATTTCCTAAGGTGATTCGCATTCCAGCTCCGAAGAACTTGAATACAGTCGAGCATTTCAAGGCAGTAGACCCCAAGGCAAACGACTTTCAAAATGCAGTAAGGTCCCCCCTAGTTAGTCCCCAGTTTTCCAGTGTTGGGCTCGGCCATGTTTTGGAAGACTTTGAGAAGCACCAAGTCTTCTTCATAAAAGGTTCTCAGTTGAACCTTTGAGTTGTAATAGCGATCGGCTGATTACTGGTAGTTTGTCATATGTAGGAGGACTCAATCTTTCTTTTCGTCAAGGGTATCGAGATCTTATAATAGCATTTCTTGGTTATGTTCTTCATTCTCAAATAAGAGCTAGCGACGAATTGTGGGAACACTGATCTCTATTTGGATGAGTGCTTCAGCTTTGAAAATGCGTGAGAATGGGGATTCGCTAATTGCTCGTCGTGCTGTGGTTCGGTAGGCCCAACGGATGCCATGGAGTTCGTTAGCCCATCAACCCTTACGAGCTTCGAGCTTCTTTTTTGGGTTTTGGACGATCATCTTGTTCATTGCTTTAGCTTGTCTATTGCCCTGGGGGTTCCTTGGAGTAGAAAAGCTTAATTTGATCTTCCACTTGATGCAGAACTTCTTGAAGTTGCCTGAGAAGAATTACGAACTGTTGTCCATCACGATCTCTTAAGGTATGCTGAACCTACAGATAACATTCCTCTAGATGAAGCTCTCGATGTCTATGTCTTTAATCTCTGCATATGGCTCCACTTCGACCTACTTTGTGAAGTAGTCAATGAGGACAAGCAAATACTTGCATTATACGGATGCGCATGATAATGGACCAATAATGTCCATCGAGTACTTCATGAAGGGGTATAGTGACTTGATGTTCAACAGTCGTTCTACCGGTTGATCGATAACTGGAAGATACAGCTGGCACTTATTGCACCGCTTGATGTTCACTTTACTGTCAGTAAGCATGGTAGGCAGTAGTAGCCTTGGTATTTGGTCTTGTTGCACAGAGACCTTCAGCCGAGTGATTGCCACACTCGCCTTCGTGAAGTTTTTTCAGGACATAAGTTGCTTCTTGTTTGCCAAGGCAACGAGCGTAGGGCCCATTAAAAGATCGCCGATAGAGTACACCATCAACAAGTGAGGAGTGGGTGGCCTTCGTCCTGAGCTTCCAATTTATCATCTGGTAATACTTCAACACGTATGCATGCAATGATGGGGGTTCGCCAATCGTTTGTGTCGATTGTTAGAGCAATTATGGACTCTAACTTGATGTTCGACTTTTTGACGTATCCAATTGGGATCGTTCCTCGGACAAATTGGTTCAAAAGTCGAACCAAGGCTTGCCAAGACATCAGCTTGGGTGTTTGAGGTTCGCGGAACCTGTTCAATGATGTACTTGTCAAACTAAGTTTTAAGGGATTGTACGACCGCCAGGTAAAATTCCATCCGAGGATCCTTCGTCGTGTATTCTCTGAGTACTTGGTTCACTATGAGCTGCGAATCGCTCTAGACCTTCATCCTTCGAGCTCTTAGTGCTTTGGCTAATCGAAGCCTGACTATCAATAGTACGAGTTGCAGTCCCCGACATACAGGTTGTAGTAGTACAAATAAGCAGCCTGGGTACTCAACATGGTTAGCTGGTTCCTTAGAGTCTAATTCTATACGTTGATGCTTTCCATTTACGTTTATTGGGAGTTGTGTTTTTGGGTGAGTTCTTCCACCAAACGCATCAGGTTAACGATCTGGGCATTGCCTCTGGATGTTGAAGCTTCTGGTTTAGTGCTAGGACTATTCTGCAGTTGCTCCGCCTACTGCTCACGGTTGTCCGACATAGTTGCACTGTAAATCTCCGATGTATAAAGGCTAAAGGCCCCACGGTGGGCACCGAACTATAAAATGCTAGGAATCTATAGTCAAATTTCAACTAAAATTATATCATAAGAAAATAAATGTATGGAAATTATTAGGGTCTTTGAACATCACATATGAGAATCACAAAACAATTATAATTAGAAAATGTAAGTAATAAAGTCAAATAAGAACAAAAAAAGATAGCAACACTAAAATTTAAAAAGGTTCGTTGGAATTGTGCTATATCCTCGAAGGTTGGAGTTTTACTCTAAACAAATTTTTAGTACAAAGATTACAATTTCTGGGGGTAATCCGGCAGAATAACAATAAGAGCTAAAAAGATCCCACAAATAATAAGGGTCTTTCTTTATTTATAGAAGGAAAATAGTGGGTCTGGATCCGTGAAAAAATGGTAGATAGTTTTCCACTACCCCAAGTAATTCGGGATGTGTGCAAGAGCATGGGCTAGAATACCATGATTGAACGTGGACTTGGCGGTTAAGAAGATTGATCTCTTATTGTTTGTTGTTCGCTAAACATGAACGTTAGATGACGAATCAATCATCACCCATGATGAGCAGTAGATGAACGACCATCGACTGATTTATAATCATCATCCATCGTTCATCCTGTCGGACTAGGTGTTGATCTAATCAATACTTGATAAATTTATGGGCTTCAAAGGGACTGAGGTCGATGTCAAATGATCGACGGATGTGTAACTCACAGGTGATTAGTCTGTTGCTGGGCCGAGCCCAACTATTCATTAGGAGCATGTACCAAGCAATTAGTGGACTAAGGTTCGTTGTTCATCGCTCATTGGTCCAATGGTCATGGTGACTTAGGCATAACATAATGGGAGACGAAGTCTGACCCTAATAAGAATCAGGAGTTGACAAGTGTTAGAAGAAAAGAATAGCAACATTGATTCTTTTATATGTTTTAGCCAAAAAAAAAAAAAAAAGAAAGTTAAAAAGAATACCAATGATGTGATTTAAAATTTAAAAAAAAAAATTAGCATATCTGAAGTAGAAAAGGGCTAGAGAGAACCATATGTTGATAAGTGTTAGAAGAAGAGAAGAGCAACATTGACTCTTTTATATATATTAGGATTAGGATAATTAAAGTAAGTGATAGTCTTAAAATTGCAAAATGTACTAGTAAATTGATTATTTACCAAGTAAATTTGCCATTCATTATTTTTTTAAGGAAAATTTACTATTTATTATTACTTACTTCGAATATTTTAAAATCATGCTATGTACTTTTTTGTAATTTGATAAAAAAAAATAATATTTTAAAAATTCTATGGTTTGCATTGATGAACAAAGGAACTTTTAGCTATACCCTAAACGCTCAAATTTTTGAATAGAGATTGAAATGGTAGTAGCATCATAGTCTCAAGTTGTAACAAGTTTTTCTCCCCTAGAAAAAAATATCCGTTCTTCCCATCAATAGTTCAAGCCCCCGACACCAAGATTTATCCTGGGGTGAAGGTGAGGGCACCCGCTAAGTTGAAGGTTAGGGCATTTGCAAAAGAATCTCTGTCTAGGAGAAGCATCTTTCAAACTTCTTGTTTTATTCTATCTAGGAGTAGCAACTTCCTATGTTCCCGATCTCACTTACGACTTATAAAGCCAACTTTTGTAGAATCAAATAATCAGATTATTAAAAAATAAAGTTATGTGATCTAATTTATAAAAAAAATACTAGATTAAAAATATCTCTCTGTGAATATATCATGATCGATTTACGAAATGCAAATCAATGCATCTTAGATGCATAAAAAATCTCTAATTTAAAGTCTAGCATTATGGCCCGTTTGGCTTTCAGATGTGAATCTAAAGTTTTCATATCAGTTTTTATCTTTTTTCTGAAAAATCAACAAAAATTATAACTCGTTTTCGAAAAGTCAATCAATTTTAACTTAAAATTTTCATTCAAAACTCATACACCAAACGCAAGCTAAATTTAAACAACATTTAGCAGCTAGATGCAATTCTTATTTACGGCTTAATGGCAATTCTATTATTTTAAGACATTTATCTAACTTTTATGAGGAAAAAAAAAAAAAAAAAAAAACTTGAAATGAAGACTTGGTATTGGATTTAACTAGTCAGGGTCACTCATTAAAACTGTCAGTTTTTCACAATATGCTTGTGACCCAAAAGCTTAGTCTTCAGTTTTCTTAATTATCCTAATAACTATGTTTTTTCCCTTTGAAAAATGTTCTCATAAATATATTTATATTTACCTATATATAAAAAGGAGAGCATGGCCAATGAATTTTGCTTAAAGCATTTACTTCATGTTAGTTCTCATAATATCCCTGTTATTGATAACACAATTAATCGAAGATTAATATTGGGAAACTCACATAAATATGTGATGTATATTAACTTATTTAAAAGTATATCATCTTTTTTTTTAATTATTTTTTAAATTATGAGTGGATGTATTCAAACTCTATGTCTATTGTGAAATTAAATATGAAATTACGACTAAACTATGCGTACAACCACAATATTTCATGACATAGAAAAGTGTGTATCAAATTCATTTCTAGAATTGGTTATTAATGCTCAATTTTGACTATTGAAAAAAATCAGAAGATGTTTAAAAAAACAAAAACAAAAAAACAAAAATTCATAGAACGATAAGAAAAAGTAAAGGAAAAAATTTCAAGACACACCCATCATCCGGGAAAAGATCCAAAGATCCATGCTAAAGACACTTTTTTCCCCCGATCAAAAAAATATATTTTTTGAATAAATTTGAGAGTATTTTTATCATTATACTGGTCAAAATTGAACATTAAACTGTATATATCATTTATATGTTTAGTGAAGTCCAAAATGGATACATGATATACCCATGCACTTGTATAACTTTCATACTACTATTTTATATAGCCACGTAGAGAAAAATAGGTACAAATTTCAAAAGTGCTTTAAGGGAAAAACGAAAAAAGAAAAGAATTAGGCCAAATGACAAAAAAAAAAAAAAAAAACTCTAATTTAAAAAATGATACTTTTTTTTTCCCCAGCAATTCAGTGTTAGTTATTAAAGCCTTTCAAACTAAAATTTTCCTTTTTTTTTTTTAACCTAAAAAATCAACAAAAAAATTTAACTAGTTTTTAGAAAATTAAATAACTCTAACTAAAAAAATTTAATTCTAACCGATTAATCAAATACAAGTTAAATTGAATGATGAGCTAGCAAATTAAATTTGATATATCAATAATAGATTAAATTAATTAGAGATTGATTAATAAATTATTGAATAATATTACTTAATCATTAATTAATTAATTTAAAATGATCAATAGTATAATCATTTTAATCGTTTTCAGAAAAACAACAATTTTGCCAAATTAACTAAATTTGAAAAACTTCGTAAAAATCTACTTAAGTAACTTTTCCACATATCTCAAGGGGGGGAAAAAAACAGAGGAAAACTTGAAATTGTGATCGCTTGTGGTTGAAGATAAATGGTTAGAATTCACATGAAAGTTCCCATTTAACGAAATCAAATCGAAATCAAAATCAAAATCAAAATCAAACTCAAAATCTTAGGGACCACCAGATGAACAAGATTATAACAACCGCGAGAAGTAGAGAGAATGCGTGGAAACGTGGGTCCCACTTCCTCAAACCTGCTCAAAGCTTACCTCTCTCTCTCTCTCTCATCATCCCAGCACGCTCCTCCTCATTAATAAAAAAATAAAAAATAAATCAAATAAATTCCTCTAAATCCATTATCCCAAAAAACCAAAAAAAGAAAAACACAGAACTCCTTTAAAAAAGTTTAAAAGTCATTTGCCATCCCCTCCAATCCAAGTCCATTGTTGAGCAATCAATCTCGGACAATGATTATTGCAGGCCAGGTGTTCGACAAAAAGCCTCAGACAAAAAACGACACCATTTCCACATCCTAGATAAACACAACCACCGCCTATCATTAGCCTTGTCTCCACGCCCAGTCCTCGGCCGGCTAAAGCCCCGACGATCTTTACACATACACCCTCTACCTTTTTTAGTCGTTTCCAATGTTTGTTTCCTTTACAGAACTTTCTTTACAAACAAGCCTTTTCTTTTTCTTTTTCTTTTCTTTTCTCTGGGTCCGGGCGGTTTTGGCGTCGTGATCTGTGTGCCCTTTTGGAAAACAACTTCAAATGTGATGTTTTTGTTGGGTTTTTTTATGAAGAGTGCCAAAAAAAAAAAAAAAAAAAAAAAGGAGGAAGACTCTTTGGGAAGTTATATATAGCTGTAAAGGCCCACTCTTTTTGGCAAACGACCATCATTTGACTCCGTGGACTTGGATACCTACTGCCTCTCTTGGCTTCTTTTGGGACCTTTTCTTTCTCTACTTTGTCTATAATAATAATAAAAAGGAATAATTTTTGGGTGTCCAACCTCCTCCACCAAGATGAAGAACTCTTGGTAGAGAGAAGAGAGAGAAAGAGAGAGAGGGATCTTCTTGGGCCTGCTAAGCCATGGCTCCAGCTGGGAAGGATTCTGGGTTTCACAGAGAAGGCAATGAATGGTTCTCTCTCTCTCTCTCTCTCTCTCTCTCTCTCTCTCTCTATAATGAAAACTTCTATGCAGAACATAGCAACCCATTTCTCGTTTAATTATTTATTTGTTGTTTTGGGTTGAATTTTGAACTGGGTTATGGGGGTTCTGGAATACTTTACAGTTTAAACACTCCAGAAGAGTTTGACTCAATTTCAGTTATTTGCTTCGTATCTAATTTTTTTTTACATAAATTTCCATTATAGAACTGGAAGTCAGTCAAATTGACCCTTACCCTAGTTCTCACTAACTAGGCTGATCCTATTTCTGTTCTTTCATAAGGAGGAGAAAGAAATGAAAAATATTTATGGATTTTACTTTAGTTTGGGGGTGATAAATTCATTTTTTCCCTTTGATTTGCAAGGTTCTACAAGGCGGGATTGCCTAGTGATATAGTTGTCTCGGTGGACGGTGTAAATTTCCATCTTCACAAGGTATGCTAACAACCATATTGACGTGGTTGTCTCACATCTGACACTATAAAAAGATGCTAAATCCGAATCTCCCATCCCAGGTTCAAAAAAAAAAAAAAAAAAAAAAAAAAAAAAGAGCCATCTTGATCTTGCTGTAGTAATTGTAGAATTTGGATAAATGCTCATTTTGCTGTTATGTTTCTTTTCCATGTAACTATGGTTTTCTTAATCTTTAAATTTAAATTTTTTTTTGGATTTTTTTTGGGGGTCAATTTAGAAGGTAAAAGTGTATGCAACCCAGCAACATAACTTAAAGTTGAAGCTTAACGGTACAAGTGGGACATTATATATATACATATAGATATGATTATGTGTATAAGTATAAGTACAAGCTTTAATGACCCGTCCTTGATCACTTGAAATTCCCTTATCATTACTTGGGTAGTTAAGGGCACCTAGCTACTTCCTTGGTCCATGTTTCTATCAGAATTAATTTGTTTGTTGGCCCTATATTGAGGTGTTATTAATGTTTCTTAGTTCAATATACACTTATGATGTTCATATGAAATCCCTCCATTGATCTCTCCAATTCAAGAGTGATCAACATTGAGATATTTTGAAGGATTTGGAGTCCCTCGCCTAATCCCTTCCTTCCTCTTTTCTCTCCTACCAAACAATTATAAATGTCAAAATCCTTCACTAATCCCTCAATACATCTCCTTCCTTCCACTTTTCTCTCCTACCAAACACGCTTTAGATTTTAGCATTCAACTTTTCTTTGACTTGATCAATGTTAGCTATCATGAGCTTTCTAACACAATTTTACCTAAGGTGTTTGTTTAATGTTGCTCAAGTTGTTTAAGTGGCCGTTTGAATCATAGATTTCATTTGAATGTTGATTACCATAGTTCATCCAGAAGGGGCATAAGTGTTTTATTTTTTGGTTGATCTTGTGGTTGACCTAATTTACAAATCCCAACAAAGAAATGCAGTGGAAAAGATGGGGCTTTAGCGTTTACATATACAATAACTTTTTGTTCCCCTTTCTCAAGAGCATACTTTTACTCATAACATCGTATTCAGAATGCATTATCAAATTACAAATAAACTATTTATGACTCGTGACAAATATGAATTTCTCCAGTTTCCGCTCATGGCAAAATGTGGGAAGATGGCACGGATATATGAAGAATCCCAAAGTACCCATGTAAAGATTCTCACTACGGTTCTGGAAAACTTCCCGGGTGGTCCCAACACTTTCTTGATTGCAGCTAAATTCTGTTATGGTGTCAAGATAGAATTGACTCCGAGAAACACGATATTGGTTTACTGTGCCACGGACTACCTTGAAATGACAGAAGAGTATGGCGAAGGAAACTTACTCTCTAAGGCTGAGAGTTTTTTCTATAAAAGCATACTGCGAAATTGGAAAGATTGCATCTTGGCTCTCCAAAGCTCCGAGCCTGTGATGCAGACAGCGGAGAGGCTCCAGATCATAAGCAGGTGTCTAAACGCTCTCTCTGTGATGGTTTGTACAGATCCTAGTTTGTTTGGGTGGCCCATGATGATGTATGGTAGTTTACAAAGCCCAGGAGGAAGCATCCTGTGGAACGGAATAAACACCGGTGCAAGAATTCGGAGCTCAGAATCTGACTGGTGGTTTGACGACATTTCATATCTCAGTATCGTATTGTTCGAGAGACTTATCAAGACGATGGAATCAAGGGGTATAAGACCTGAAAACCTAGTAGGTGCTATAATGTACTATGCGAGAAAGTACCTTCCTGGTCTGGGCCGATGGCACAGCGGGCAAAGTAGTATAACTAGAACAGTGGCGAGTTTTAGTTTGAAACCTGTTGCCCTTGATCAAAAGGTTGTGTTGGAAAGCATTGAAAAGCTTCTTCCCCAGAAAAAGGGGAAATCTTTTTGTCGTTTTTTGCTAGGACTGCTTCGTGTCGCATTGATACTAGGAGTTGATCAAATGTGCAAGGACTCTTTAGAGCAGAGAATAGGGCTGCAACTGGAATTGGCAACCCTTGATAGTCTGCTGATTCCTACATATTCAGATGACGACACATTATATAATACCGACTGTGTTCAAAGGATTGTCCATCATTTTATGTCTGCAGAATCACGGATCGAGTCATTTTCCCCGACATCACTGGACATGGAAACGTCACCATCATCTGGCCCAATAAGAAAAGTTGCTAAGCTTATGGATAACTACATTGCGGAGGTTGCTTCCGATGTGAATTTAAAGCCCTCAAAGATTCGCTCTCTGGCAGAGGCCATCCCAGGGTCTGCAAGATCTTTGCATGATGGGCTGTATCGAGCGCTTGACATATACTTCAAGGTTTGATTCTAGACTTAAACAAAGGATGCATTACTTAAATCAGAAAGATGTTTGGAATTCTAACAGCATTGATGCTTTGTTGCAGGAACACCCTTGGCTCCCGGAGAAAGAGAAGGAAGAACTTTGCAACATTATTGACTTCCAGAAACTCTCTATTGATGCGTGCGCCCATGCATCCCAAAACGAAAGATTACCGCTTAGAATCGTTCTTCAAGTCCTGTTCTTTGAGCAGATGCATTTGAGAACCGCGCTAGCTGGTTGCCTCCACGTCCTGGATGCTGAAAGTGCCCCTGCAGCTCCGGCGACTGCTCCTGTTGACATGGCTGGCCAGATTGTGCAGAGAGACGGGTGGGTGACTGTGGTGCGGGAGAACCAGGTTTTAAAGGTGGACATGGAAAGGATGAGGTCTAGAGTTGGTGAACTTGAGGAAGAATTTAGTAAAATTAAGCAGGAGATGAAAAAGGTGAGCAAATCGCATAGCTCCCTCAGTTCTCCTCGCCTGGTTGCTCGAAAAATTGGGTGCAAGCTTCTTCCACGACCATCTGATGCTCAACAAGAGACTCAAGAAATAACTGAGCCTACTCCTAGAGCATCATCAGTCGAGAAGGCATGCTCTTCCAATCATTCTAGACACCGAAAAAGTTTCTCATTGTTTTAAGTGCTAGTGTAAGAGGACTGAATTCTGCCGCAATAGCAAAATATCTCTGTTTGGTTCTCAGAAAGTTTGGAAAGGGAAGGAAAGTTTATATGATTAATTCACTTTTTTGGTATGCTGTAACTTTTTGAGCAATTTCTGTTCCTCCCTTCGGATTTTCTGCGGACCAAACAGAGAGGAAAAGATGGCACCACCGAAATTGCTTTTATCTCGGTGATGGAGAATGGCAGCATCTTCACCTCTGAGCTTGGCATTGACGATGAACCAGGCAAAAGTTCAGCTTTCCCATATGGGATGGCAATTTTTATCCAAGCCAAGACTGAAAGCACAAGTGCATACAAGTAAATATACCTTGTTTTATATATAGGAAAAAGGAATTGTTTGAATGTTTTTCATTTTTGGCGTTTGTTTTCTTTGTTGGACCTTATACGTGTACATCTTTGAGATCATGTTAGTAAAAAATTGTACTCAAAAAGTGAATATAAAGATTCCTGTAACCACAACCACGTCTGAGTTTTTTAATTTTAGCTGATTTCTTATTTTAGTAAACTCCATAGGAAGATTTTTAAACAGAGTCACAAATCACATATGGCAGATGAGTACTTCTAACAATTTTTATTTTTATTTGCTTGTTAACTCATAGCAACAATTCAATGTCTTTCGAAAAGGTTTTAAACTACAGGACGATTTTCCTTCCTCCCTTAGATCCCGCTACCAGTAATCCCTGCAGGAACAAGAACCGTCCTTGAAACAATGGAACCTATTCCGATCGCGCACAACTATCTCTCTATGGACAATTGCTGATATTAGCTTGAAAGCCGCATGACAATCTTCACAAACTCGAAGATTCTTCATTATCCGAATCGGTGTTCCAGGTTTCATGTTTAACAGTCCAAAAACCAATGCTAACTTCTCGCTGTGACGGTACAGAAACTTCTCCTTCTCAACTTCTTCCATGTCCAACAGAACAACTGAAGTGTTTGGCACATACCCTCTTTTCTTCATTTTCTCTAATAACTTTCGCCACATCTGAAATATCTCCATTGCTTGAGGGTGGCTCTCATCCCCAGCGACAAACTCATGAACTGTTCCTTCTACTGTGATTGAGCTCCAACCGGGTGTCTTCTTCACACCTCTATCTCTCATCAACTTCCTCGCCCTTGCAGCATCTTCCCACCGCTCTGCTTCTGCATAAATGTTGGATAAAACAACATAATATCCATCATTAAGCGGATCCAATACCGAAAGGTGTCTAATTGCTTCCTCAGCCAATGCTATGTTCTTGTGAACTTTGCATCCACCGAGGAGTGCTCCCCACACAACGCCATTTGGGTTAATTGGCATGTTCATGATGAATTTGTGAGCCTCTCGAAGTAAACCTGCCCGGCTCAGAATATCAACCATACAACCATAATGCTCAATTCTAGGAACTATGCCATAATCCCTAGTCATGCTCGCGAAAAATTTCTGACCTTGGTCTACCAACCCCATGTGGCTGCAAGCATGCAAGAGGCCTATGAAGGTGACCCCATTAGGCTTCATGCCGGCCTGAATCATTGTGGAGAAAAGTTCCAACGCTTCCTCAGCTTTACCGTGCATGGCTAGCCCTGCGATCATGGCTGACCAAGAAACAACAGTCCGATCTTCCATCTTATCAAAAACTCCTCGAGCATCCTCCAAGCATCCACATTTAACGTACATGTCAATCAAAGTGTTGGAAACACGGACATTGCTTCCAAACCCGATCCGGTTCCAGTTCTCATGAATCCTCCTGCCTAAAAACAAGTCACCCAGATCAGCACAAGCTGCAAGAACCGCCACTACAGTCGCCTCGTTCGGGTCAACACCAGCCTTCTCCATCTCCAAAAACAGAGCAACGGCCTCCTTCGGCTTCCCACACTGAACGAAACCAGCTACCATCAACGTCCACGACCTCACATTTCTCTCAGGCATTTCCACAAACATGTCATAGGCTTCTTCAACATCTCCCCTCTTTATCAACTGAGTCGTCATAATATTCCACGTAACAACATCTCTCTGCGGCATTTTATCAAACACGAACCGGGCATCCCCCATCTCCCCACACGAAGCGTACAAATGAACAATCGAGTTCAGCAAAAACAGGTTCCAACAAAATCCGAGTTTCTCCACATACCCATGAACGATTCTTCCATTCTCAATATCCGACAAGCGCAGGCACGCCTTGAGAACAAACGAGAGAGTGAAACTGTCGGGGAAAACATCAAACTCACGCAGGCGATAAAAGAGCTCAACGGCATCGTATGGACTGTCGCTTTGGGCGAAATGTTTGAGGCAGGAGTTCCAGAGGACGATCTCGGAGGGACCCTCGACGCGTTGGAAGATGAGTTGGGCGTAGGAGAAGGCGGCGGTGGAGAGAGCGCAGACGGAAGCGACGCGGGAGAGAGGGAGGAGAGAGAGAGGAGAAGAGGATTTGACGAGGTGGGTATGGAGTTGTTTGAGCTCAAATGGTGAGTTGAAGCTGTGGAGAAGAGGAAGGAGATGATCACTTCTGGGGTGGTCATGTGAAGAAGTGGAGGAGATTGAGTGGTGAGGAGGAAGATGCTGGGATGGAGAGCAAAGCATTTCCTCCTTTCTCAAGTTTTTCGGATTTTCTTTTTGCCCCTTTGTAATAATAATTTAAATTCTTAAGGTTATTTAGGACCTTTTGGCGGAAGGTTTTTGGGAGTTGTTTTGATTGGAAAATCAAATGTAGTTTTAAAAATATACGTTTAGGAAAAAAAATTATCGATACAATCTTGTTTCGTTAATTTTAAAATTTTATATAATTAAAAAAATCATTTTATTTGAACTTCAGATGATAAAATTAAGGAAGTTTAAAGTTTGAATTTACAGTAAAAATTAATAAATATTAATTGTAAAAAGTAATTTTGAATAAAAAAAGTTTTGAAGATATGTACCAACATGTCCTTAGTGTCTTTGAATGTCTAGATATTTGCATTAAAATATATAACTTAAATTATGTATTTTAAAAATGTATATTTGAATAATTTTGTTAAAACTAACATTTGTATAGTGTAAAGACATAAAACTGAGTATTAAATTTTTCAAAAGTTAAAATTTGTTTTAAGTTGAATTGAAATGAAATAATAAAACATTCAAATAATTTTACTCTATTAGTTGACTTAGTTGACTATGAGATAAACATTATAGTGCGGTCCACTAAAAGTATAAAGATTAAATTAGGGTAATTTATATGTTTAGTCCTTGAACTATGAGTATTTTGTCATTTTGATCTCTAAATTTTTTTTAAATCAATTTAGTTCCTAAACTTTTAATTTTTGACAATTTCAGTCCCTCATGTTAAAATTAATGATTTTTTTTAAGTTAATGCGTATAATCATCCTTCTAGTCCATGTTAATATGAAATTTTAAAAAAATAATTACACTAAGTAAAAAAATTCCCTCCTTATTCTTATTAAAACCCCTAAAAACTAAAACTAAAACCTTTTGAACTTAATATAATAATTCCTTTAAAATTTTTATTTATTATGCAATAGGGATACGGTTATCTATGTTAAAATTTAAAAATCGTTCGTCAATTTTACTATAAAGAACCAAAACTGTCAAGAATTAAAAGTTTAGGGACTAAATTGTCCAAAATAAAAAATTTAAGGATCAAAGTGACATAATATTTATAGCTCAGGGACTAAACGGATAAATTACCACTAAGTTATTATCATCTATGCTCTATACCTAATATTAAAAGAAGGAATGTACTATGAACAATGTATTTTCATCTTCACCTCCAAGGTTGTCACATGACGGTTCAGTCATTAGCTATGTGACGGTCCAACTGTCATGTAACTTTTTTTGTTTTTGTTTTTGGTTTTGTATTTTGTATTTTGTTTTTATTTTTATTTTTTTTGTTGCACGTGCAAATCACATGCTATATAACTAGTTATCATTTAAAAGTGTGCATAGCAAAGTTTGTTTTAAACCATATAATTACAAACAGTAGCATCAGCTACTTTAAGGGTCCTTTTGGAGGATATTTGGATATGGTATTTTAAAGGTTGGGTTGGAAATATTTGTTTGGAGAAAAAACCATTGAAAAAGTTATGTAATATAGAAAATAGTATAAAAATTTGAAATATATTAGGAATTTTTTTTTTTTACACATTTGAATCTCGTGCTATACGACTAGTTATCATTTAAAAGTACATGGAGCTAAGTTTGTTTTAAACCATATAGTTAAGAACATAAGCATTAGTTATTTTAATGGCCTGTTTAGGGGATATCAGGAGACAGTGTTTTGAAAGTTAGGTTGGAAATGTGTTTGGAGGAAAATTTTTAAAAAGTTCTATAATATAGAAAAAAAATAAAAATTTGAAATGTATTCAAAATTTTTTTTACAAAGTATATCTAGTCTTGTTCGTCTCGTCGTTGTGAGTATTTTGACATAAAAATCATCGCATTTTGATTTGAAATAAGAAAATTATGTATTTTTAAAATTTGAGTTTTTTAAAAATGGAAGATTGAGAAAGTTTAATATAAAGTTAAGAGTTTTTGATCCATATAATATTTTTCCGCTTGGAAATGTTACCCAAAATGGACTCTAAGAACCAAAAGAAAGAAATGAATAGAATGAAAGTGGACTTCAAATATCTTAAAAAACCGAAAGAGATCATGGGGAAAAAGTAATAAAAAACTTGCTTTGTTTGGCACTTAAGTTTAACTCTAACTTAATTATACTTTTTCATCTCAATTTTTTTCTTTTTCTGAAAAGTTTACAAAATTTATAACTAATTTTTAAAAAGTCAACCAACTCCAATTTTAAATTTTCATTTTTAACCAGCAAACCAAAACTTAAGCTTATAACATAATGAAAAAAATAAATAAAAGAATCAATATTAAAAAAAAATTATCTACAACTTGTCGGTCTAAAAAAAATATCAAATTAGTCCTCGCTTGCCTGCTTAACATGTGTTTGTTGTACGTATATAAGTTGAAATTGTGTTTTTTTTTATTTGAGTTGTTTAACTTTTTAAAAATTAATTAAATTTTTTATTTTTTTAAAAAACAAAACAAAAACAAAACAAAAGAGAAATCATACTTCATAGTATATTCTTGATACATATTTTAAATACGGGGGAAATTGTAGTTGACCAAAGGGTCTCTACCGATAAAGCTTTTTTTAGGCCGTTGAGATTTAATCGAACAGTTGAAATATTGTTGGTGTACCATACTTATCATACATCTTAGCTTATATTACACTTCCCACCCAAAGTCTTCTCCGTCGCCGGTGACCTTCCCGCCACCGACGACCCACCCCGGCCCCCCACCACCGGCCCCAGCCCCGACCGCCCCACCCAGCCCCGACCCCCCACTCTCCGGCCCCCAGAACTGCCCCGCCCCCACCCTCCCGAAACCCCCCCAGCCCCCTGGCGCCCCCACCCCAGGTCCCCTCCCCCGACCTCCCCCACCCACCCCCCTCTCTCTCTCTCTCTTCTAGGCCCACCCCCCTTACCCCCGACGGGAGAAGAGAGAGAGGGGGATAGGGGGTCCCCGTCGGGGGTGGGGGTGGGTGCGGGGGCGCTTGGGGGGGGGATGGGTGGTTGCTGGGGCCGGTGGGATTGCTGGAGACCGACGAGTGGGGGGCCCGGCTGGGGCTGGCAGTGGGGGGACCGGGGTGGATAGTCGGTGTCGGGAGTGAGTTGCCAACGTCCGTCGCCTGTGGCGGGAAGGTCACCAGCGATGGAGAAGACTTTAGGTGCGAATGATAATATGAGATAAGATATATGATAAGTATGATATACCAATAACATTTCAACCGTTCCATTAAATCTCAATGATCTAAAAAAATATTTTAGATTCTTGTTAAATTATAGCATATTCACATTTTTAAAGACGTTAAATTTCTATTTTACCCCTAATGTTCAGTATCTCTCTCTCTCTTTCCTCTCTTTCTCTCGCTCTCCTCTGTTTCTTTCTCTCTCCTCGTTGACTGGAAATTGTCGCGTACTTGTCAACATCGTTGCCATCGCTTGAGTTTCCCGAGTGATGAGAAACGACCTCCTTCCTCCCTGTGGGATCGGTGGCCGTGGAATTGTGGCAAAATGAATTGCGAGAATCGCGGTGAAACCACGATTGTGAGTTTCTCCGTTGCTGGCGAGGCCGAGATCCAGCGCGAGTTATGAGGAGTCTAGATAGCGAGAGAGGACTTTCTCTCTTCATTCTTCGACGAGCTGCTAGACGTTTTTTTTTTTTTCCTCTTTTTGTCCTCTTTGTTTCTGCAAGATGCTTTTTGGTTTTGTTTTGCAGGTTCTTCGTCCAGGGTCGGGGTGGGTGGCTCCGTCGTAGCTGCTGCTTTGGTAGGCAGCGAGTGTGGTGACGGGGCAGCGGGGTTGGTCAACAAGCTGGGTTTGGGTTAGGGTTTTGATGATTTGGGATTTTGGGCCTTTTTGTAAAAACAAACTTTTTGTGTGGGAGTTTGTAAACATATTATCCAAAAAAAAAAAAGGTGAATAATTAGATTTACTAGAAAATGTTATTTTTATCTTATTAAAAAATTGAAAATAAAAAGTAAATATTTGATTTATAGTAGTAAATCTAAGGATTTACTGGTAAATCCAAGTATTTACCGAGATAAGTTTAGTAGTTGAACGTTGGTTTTTTGCACCTCTATCAATATATTTATTAAACATATTAAAATTTACCGATAGATATTTTGATTTACTTGGTTAGTTGATAACTTTTTAAACAATGTAACTACTAAATTTACTAATCAATATCAAGATTTGCTAGTACTTAAGATTTACTAATTAATATTCACAAAAAAAAATTATTAATTAATATTTGATTTACTCGATCAATTGACACTTTTTAAAATGACGTAAATATTGGTAAATGTTAAGATTTACTCGTAAATAAAAATATTACTAGGAAATTGATAACTTTTAAAATGACAATAATACTAACAAACACAAGACTTGTTAGTAAAGTCAAGATTTATTAGTCAAAACTAAGAGTTAGTAATTAATATTTTATTTCACTTATAAGTTGACAATTTTTAAAACGATGTAAATATAAGTAAATACTAGATTTACTAATAAATATTAAGATTTACTATTCATATAATACGTATATTTATGTGGAAATAAATTTATTTACTGTTTTTTAATTTGTAAATAATAAATTTACTTTTTCTATTCTCTATTATAGAAAGGGAAAAAAAAAAGAAATAACTTAAATTTAGCTTGTTAAAGGGAATGCTACTGATTTACTAGTAAATAGTAAAATTTACTATTTATATAATACATATATTTATGTGGAAATAAATTTATTTACTGTTTTTTACTTTGTAAATAGTAAATACGAGTTTAATACCCGTGCTACGCACAGGGATGCAGAAAAAAAAGAAGAAGAAATAATTGAATATTATAAAATAAAAGTAGTTATTTAAGATAAATAATATAATT
>CM046363.1:3354671-3381131 GCA_025413025.1 Ficus hispida
CGTCGTAGCTGCTGCTTTGGTAGGCAGCGAGTGTGGTGACGGGGCAGCGGGGTTGGTCAACAAGCTGGGTTTGGGTTAGGTTTTGATGATTTGGGATTTTGGGCCTTTTTGTAAAAACAAACTTTTTGTGTGGGAGTTTGTAAACAT
This sequence comes from Ficus hispida, assembly GCA_025413025.1. NCBI lineage: Eukaryota > Viridiplantae > Streptophyta > Magnoliopsida > Rosales > Moraceae > Ficus > Ficus hispida. The sequence goes on from CM046363.1 coordinate 3,354,819, forward strand.
ATTATCCAAAAAAAAAAAAGGTGAATAATTAGATTTACTAGAAAATGTTATTTTTATCTTATTAAAAAATTGAAAATAAAAGTAAATATTTGATTATAGTAGTAAATCTAAGGATTTACTGGTAAATCCAAGTATTTACCGAGATAAGTTTAGTAGTTGAACGTTGGTTTTTTGCACCTCTATCAATATATTTATTAAACATATTAAAATTTACCGATAGATATTTTGATTTACTTGGTTAGTTGATAACTTTTTAAACAATGTAACTACTAAATTTACTAATCAATATCAAGATTTGCTAGTACTTAAGATTTACTAATTAATATTCACAAAAAAAAATTATTAATTAATATTTGATTTACTCGATCAATTGACACTTTTTAAAATGACGTAAATATTGGTAAATGTTAAGATTTACTCGTAAATAAAAATATTACTAGGAAATTGATAACTTTTAAAATGACAATAATACTAACAAACACAAGACTTGTTAGTAAAGTCAAGATTTATTAGTCAAAACTAAGAGTTAGTAATTAATATTTTATTTCACTTATAAGTTGACAATTTTTAAAACGATGTAAATATAAGTAAATACTAGATTTACTAATAAATATTAAGATTTACTATTCATATAATACGTATATTTATGTGGAAATAAATTTATTTACTGTTTTTTAATTTGTAAATAATAAATTTACTTTTTCTATTCTCTATTATAGAAAGGGAAAAAAAAAAAGAAATAACTTAAATTTAGCTTGTTAAAGGGAATGCTACTGATTTACTAGTAAATAGTAAAATTACTATTTATATAATACATATATTTATGTGGAAATAAATTTATTTACTGTTTTTTACTTTGTAAATAGTAAATACGAGTTAATACCCGTGCTACGCACAGGGATGCAGAAAAAAAAAGAAGAAGAAATAATTGAATATTATAAAATAAAAGTAGTTATTTAAGATAAATAATATAATTATTAACGGTAAATTGTTTAGTATTTATTATTATAATATCATAATATTTATTTGAAATGTCCGTATTTGTTGATATAGATGCCTCATTATTATTCATATAATTTTGAATTTTTGACGTTTTAAGCGTCTTGAATAATCAGCGTCTTGAATAATCAGTATTTTTTCCAGATTTTTTTTCCCATTATTCTAATTTTGTAATATAAAATAGAAAAATAATAATATTAAATATTGTTACAAAATTAAAAGTATACATGTAAATGTAATTCAAAAGAACGAAAAATATTAAACTATTTTATTCAAAAAAAAAAAACTTATAAGCAATAAGAAGATATTAATAAGAAATATTATGGTAAATATTTTAAGTAAAAATTTTAGCAATTATCACAAAATATAATAATATCTTCTAATAAAAGACAATGAATAATAAATAAAATAAAAGAATTTGAAAAAGCATATAATAAACAAAATTTCATTAACTTAAGTTTAATACTATAATTGTATTCTGTTAATGTATTTGTTTATTATCTTAAATTGTTTTTCATTCGTTTGTAAATATTTTTTTCATTTAATATTTAATTATTTTTGTATATTATTTTATTTCTATAATTAGTACAACTTGATTGTATTAATTTATTTTTTAATTACGTTACTTCCACTTAATAACTTTTTTTATTTAATATTTAATCATGTTTATATTTTATATTTTTGTCTCTAAATTTCTAGTTTATGATTAAATATACAAAACATATAAAATGCAGACTAAAATAAAACAAAAATTTTATATACGATTTATTTTACACTTAAAAATAAATATTACTAAGTAGGAAAATTTTATGCTTTTTTATTTTATTGTCATTTTTATTCAATTTTTATTTTTTAAGTAGCATATTATGAATTATATAGTTTACTTTATAATTTTTTTGAATATTTAATCATGTTTATATTTTATATTTTTTCTCTAAATTTCTGCTTTATGATTAAATATACAAAACATATAAAATGCAGACTAAAATAAAACAAAAATTTTATATACGATTTATTTTACACTTAAAAATAAAATATTGCTAAGTAGGAAAATTTTATGGTTTTTTATTTTATTGTCATTTTTATTCAATTTTTATTTTTTAAGTATCATATTATGAAATATATAGTTTATGAAATATATTTACTGAGCCTATATTTTTATATTATAAATCGTTTAAATTTCAATTCAAAATTTTTTTTCCACTTTATATATACTATTTCAATATTTACATTTTTTTCCTTATTTTATTATATTACATATATTGTATAATTGAAGTCAAAAAATTTCGAAATTTTATGGAAACATATAAACATATATTAAATTTATATACAATTTGATTTTTATAAATTTATTTATTTACGGATATATTTTATTTTATTGTTATACATAAATTATCTATTAGTAAACAGTTAAATTTTTTTCATTTTATCTTTTATATCATTTTTACGTAATATTAATTTTGTAAGTGTCATACTATAAATTATGGATTTTGTTAAATATGTTTAATGCATTTAAATTTTTTTATAATAAAAGATTTTAATTTCAATTGATATATTTTTGTCTAATTTATATATAATATTTATATATCTAAATTGTATTATTAAATTTATTCTAGTATGTATATTATATTATTGAGGGTAAAAATTGTTACAGATCTTAAATAAACATATAAATAAATTTCAAGTTTATATAAAAGTTTATGATGTCAAATTTTTTGAATAGTGAAAACTTGTGTTAATGCTTTGTGTGAGTACCGAAAAAGTTATCCAATAATGGTAAGTTTTAGGGATAATTGAAAAAAAAAAAAAAGTTCTTATTTTTTTAAAATATAAAAAATCCTTAACTTACTTTCTGGTTTGGATTTAAATTGCCAGCAAATCCACTAACTAACTATCAGAAAACCAAAAACCAAAAAAAGAAGAAGAAGAAAAATGAAGAGAGAGAGAGAGACACAGAGAGAGAAAGACAAAGAAGGCAAAACAAAAATAAGAATTCAGAAAAGGAGAGAGAGAAGCCAAGCGGCGTGAACAGTCCAAGCAAAACTGTAAAGTTACCCAAAAGGAAAAAAAAACAAAAATAAGAACTCAGAGAGAAGCAAACCGTCCAAGCAACAAAAAAAAAAGAAAAAAAGAAAAGGTAAAATCGGTATTCAACTGTGCTGGAAAGGCAAGATGAACAAATCTAAAGGGTAAAAATGTAACTTTACTGTGCGTGAACAGTAAAGCTACATTCCGTTATTATATAAAATGAAGAGAGAGACCGAGAGAGAGAGAGACAATGAAGGCAAAACAAAAAAACAACTCAGAAAAGAAGAGAGGGAAGGCAAGCGGCGGCAGAGAGAGACAAAGGGAAAAGTTGTTATGGTTTGAGAGACAAAAAAGGAAAGTCATTATAGACAAAAAACTAACAGGTAAATTGTGAGGGGCAAAACCGTCCAAACATTAAAAAGAGGATACAATGGGCATTCGGATATACTGAAAAGGTAACAACAGTTAATTTAAAAAATAAAATAGTAACTTTACTGTTCATGAACAGTAAAAAGTTACGTTCCTTTTGTATATATAAGATATCTTTTCTATTCTTCACTGTAGAAAGGGAAAAAAAAAAAAGGAAATAACATAAATTTTGCTTGCTGGAATGCTACCGATACTTAATTTGGAAATAAATTGATTTACGTTTTTTTTTTCCTATTTTAAAGAATTATACATTTATCATTAACTAATAATAAGCCCATACTTTATTAAAATTTAAAATCCACCTAAGAAAACCATGACTAACGGAGAAGATAAAGGATATAGCGATCGTCGAAGAAACCATCGCGAGGTGGCCAGAGATCCAATGCCGACGAAAACGAGGACGGCTTACACGGTGAAGGTCGTAATTTTCGACGATTTTCCTCACGATTGCGGCGAGCGCTTGCGATTTTCCTCGCAATTCCGGCGGTAACGAACAAACAGACACAACGGCGAGGACTTTGACATCAACAGCCTTGAGATCGCGAGCTTCTGTTTCAACCTCGTCCAAATCACAATCTCCACCGCGAGATTTGTCACAACCCCTCCGGATCACCATCTCCCCGGCGAGATCCATTGCAACCTCCTCCGGATCGCAATCTCCACTGCAAGATCCGTCGCAACGTTGATGCTGAATATCACGATGCCGGCGCGATCCCAGTTCATGTCGTCATCCCGTTCCTGGCATTGTCACTGTCGTTGTCATGATTTCCGGCCGACGGGGAGAGAGACACAGACGGAGAGAGGAAAGAGACACCCAAGGGTATTTTGGGGTGTTTTTATATTACTATTTACCCTAATTATGCTATTTAATTATAATACTTTACATTATGCTATAGTTTTAAAATCATTATCTCTATCATGCTATGTTGCATTTTCTTTTAAACAAAAATGAGTTGAGTCTTTTGGATTTGAACTGTCGCTCAAAACATCCGTTTAATTTTGAAATATAAACATATTTCGAGAAACAATCTAGAAAGTACTTAAAAAAAAAATCTATATTTCTAATTAGATATACTATAATCACATAAATCATCAATCTAATATATATATATAAAAAGTGAAAATAATTTTCTTATCTTAAGGAAAGTGAAAATTTTTCATTTCCTTCCAAAAACAAGAACTAAAAGGTTGTTTGTGGAGCCAATGTCTCTTAGTTGAATCGGTTGGACGTTCGTTTTCTTACTGAATGTTTAAATTCGAGTCGTCACCGTTGTATTGGTAAGATATACGGACAAATCCACTTCGTACAAATTTATATATCATCCAAAAGACATTTACCTCTAAAATTATCTAAACATTCCAACCTCTACTCTATAATCTATTTTTTTAATAAAAAAAATAAAAGGTTTGTGGATGTTTTGAAAACCACATTTCTAAAACTCTCTTCTTTTTTTTTTACTCAAAATTACTTTTTATATTTATATTTTTAAATGTCTATAATAAATTCAAACTTAAAGTCATATCTTTATTATTTCAAATTTAAATAAAATGATTTTTTTTTAATTACATAGAATTAAAAAAAAAAAATAAGATTTATATTGATTTTGTTTTAGTTTTTTTTTTTTCCTCCGAACACATTTCAAGTTTTTAGTTTTTGCCTCTAAGTAGCTTTTTTCAATCAAATACATATTTCAAAACTCATCTCAACTCCTATAAAAATATCTCCAAAACTCCGTTACCTGCCCTAAACAGGCCCTAAACGCCTCAAAAGTACTTTCTTTCGGAGTAAACCAGAATTTTGCAAAGTTTATGATCCATAGTCCATACTAATCTCAGAAATCATATAACAAATGGCAGGCGAAAGACAGAACTATGGATGCATGAAATTTGATAAATTATAACAATAATAATTTTAATGAAGAGGGTAAACAAATTAATACAACAAACCTTTTTCATAACAAAATAAAAGAGAAATGACAAAAAGCCAACCCCCTAAAAAGAAAACAGAGAAACAGATTTTCCCCGTATAATTTGGTTGGCCCCACAAGATTGCCGTATAGCCCAAACTAAGGTAACAAATTTTCAGTAATACGACATACAAAGCGTCCCCTTCCTTGATGAAAAATCTTTAGAAATATATAATTTCTTCAGACAGATCCCAAACACATTAGGTGAACTAACTTTTAGACTAGAAAAAAAAAAATTTGTAGCGTATAGATCGATACGATCCGACCATTAAAATATTATATTTATCTTCACATTCTTAAAAAGAATTTGGGAAAACACCTGCTAAACAAACAGCAACAAGGCAAAGAGGCCCTTCGTCCACTTTAGTGCCACCCCGACACCGAATCCGTCTTAGCTGGTTCCAGCTGGTTTAGCGATGGCCTTCTTGATAGCCTCAGCATATGTCCTATGTTGGTAAGTGAGGGTCGACTCAAGCAAGTCCCAGAGTGAAGTCTTCGGGTTCCAGCCTGTCATACGCAGGTTAGTCAGATTCTGTCATGTGCTATATTCTCAATCGAGATCAAAGTGAAATTAACCATGCCTATGGACAATTGAGTCACCATTCCTGAATCCCCACCGTTGGCCCCATACCAATGAACGATTAAAAAAAAAAAAGAAGGAAAACCAAGCTGTCAGGGAAATAATTTTATTACCGAGCTGCCTGTTGATTATGGTCATGTCCGGAATTCTCTTATCGCTGTCATCATAACCCACACCATAGAATTCTTTGGAGGTCACATCGATGGTAGGAACCTCAAGTGGAGGCTCACCACTTACCTTTGAGTAAACCTGCGTTTTGCCAAAAGATTTAAAGTTAGTCAACAAATTAATTTGATCAGACAAGCTAATACAGCTAATAAGGGAGCATTTGGAGAGTATTTAAGGACAATGTTTTGACCTCGGTCATCATCTCTGCAAGCTGCCTGACTGTAACTTCATTGTTAGGGTTGCCCACATTGAAAATCTGACCATTGGCCCTAGCAGGATTTTCCTGAGAGAAATTGTCACATTCTTCAGTAAGAAATTCCGCATGCACAGTATTAACTCAGAAATCATTAACAGCAGTAAAACTCACAATCATCAAAAGAACGGCTTCAATAGCATCCTTAATGTAAATGAAAGTTCTCTGGGATTCACCACCATCCACAAGCTTGAGTGGCTCTCGGCGCAAGAGATTCTGCAAACAAAAGAGAAAGGTCTTTATAATGACTAAAATACAAGCGATATTTGGCCACATAGATCTAAGCTACAAATTGAAAACACATACGTTACTGAAGCATGCCAAAACCCTCGGAACACCTTCACTAGGACCGTCAATTCCGGGAATGAAGTCCATTCTAGGTCCAATCCAATTGAATGGTCGCACAATAGTGAACTCCAAACCATTTTCTGCACCCTCAGCTGCAAACATCAGAAAGTAAGTTAGAGTGAACACTACCAACCACAAACCACAAACTTAAGAAGAGGCACATTATAAGAATAGTTAACCAACCATAAATCAGCCTCTCAATCAATTGCTTTGCACAAGCATATGACCACCTTTGCTTCTCAATGGGGCCAAAAATACAGGGAGAGACATCTTCCTTGAGAACATAATACTCTGGATCCTGCAAGAATACAATAAGTTAATCTCCAATATCAGTTTGTTTAAAAAAGTAATAGAACAAATAATGTCCAGTAAGTTTACATTATAAGCGCCCGTACTACTAATACATCAACGAATAATTTTATTGAACATTATCATAACCTCCAAAAATTTCAAATCATACATTTACATGAATTTCTCTCGAGCTTTAAAACCTAACACTTCATACACAAACACCTCTCGATGCTCGAGATCTCCTTGAAACAACTAATCGCTATTTGTAGATCCAACAGAACCCATTATTGATCAACCTTACAATGATACAATCTTATGTCCTGGATCCAAAACCAATTCATAAAATATCAAATGTGGAACAATAATGAACATTACAATCGACCAAATAAATCAACTCTGCTGTCTGCCAAATGCCCATAAAATATTATATCTAACCTTAAGAAAAAGCAAAGGAAAAAAGAAAAGGTGAGCAATCAACAATTGATAAGCAAGTTTCAGTCCACGTGCTTATACTCAAATTATATTTTATATATATATATATATATATATATATTTGGGATAAAAGTTGTACTGCCAGCACAAAGCATTTCATCCGCACATACAGAATAGATCCCTAAAACGCTTTAACTATAGTGTCAAACATTTAAACTGCTTAATTGACAGATTAATCAAAAAACAATTGCCAAGAGAAACACAGATCCGAATTCCATCCACAGAAGAACAATTCGGACCAACTGAAAAAAAAAATTAAAACAAAAAGAAATAAATAACAAAAGTATAGAAAGAAAGAGCCAACCTGACGAAGAGGGCTATCCTTCGGAAGAAAGGCTCCAATCGTTTTCCCGTACACTTCACAAGTAGAGAAGTGAATAAGCCTCTTGTTATTCTCCGAGCAATACTTCACCTAAAATTCCAAAAACGCGAAAAAAAAAAAATCAAAATCACACACATCTACTTCAATCAAAATTAACCAAATCTTTAACAGAAAAATCATTGAAAAAAAAACAAATTGAATTGTATAGATTCAGGCGCATATTCTACGTACCACGGGAAGTGCGTCGATGAAGTTGCTGTAAATTGTGTCAAGCGGACGCGTATTGTAGTCGGCAGGAGTACAGATCGCCGCCAGATTGATAGTCTGGGAAAAAAAAAAAAAAAAAAAAAGAATTCACAAAAACAAGAAAGGAAGAAATCAAGAAGAAATGTTGGAGATTTGGAAGAATGCGAACCAGATCTGCCATCTTGATGAGTCCTTCGAGGCGAGAATCGTGCTTGATGTTGATACGGTGGAATTGAATGCGATCAGACCAGGGGAGGGAGTCGGGCTCCAGGAGGTGCTTGATCTTGTCGTTGTAGACGTCTAAGGCAAGGACCTTGTGAGGAGTCTCCGACATGATTTTCTCACAGAGGTGGGAGCCTATGAAGCCTCCGGCACCGATCATGCATATCGTCAATGGCTTTATCGGATTCCCGTCCAGATCTACTCTCGCCGACGACGCCATTGTTTCTCTCTCTAAATCTCTCTCTCTCTCTCTAGATGTGGCAAATCCCTTTCTTTCTGGTTTCTTGGTTCGGAAAGAGTTATGGAGTGTGGAAAATGCTAACGTGCCCTTGGGGGTTGTTAGAGTGAGAAAAGGAAAGAAAGAGAGAGAAAGCGAAAGAGAGATTTGGGAGGCTATGGAGAGAGGGAAATGAAGGGTCAGTATTTATTTAAAGGGCAAGAGGAAAAGGTGGGGAGTGGAGAAGAAAGAGAGATAGAGAGAGACAGGATGTGACTCCGTTCTTACTGGGTGGCCCACATTTCTTGCAGAAGTGGACTGGGGCTACTCGAGGGTGTGAGAAAATCGTTCTGCTACTCGCTCTCTCAACCTGCCACGTATTTTTATTTTTTCTTTTTCTTTGAGGGATAATTTTAAAGATATTACTTAAAAAGAAAAAAAAGATGAATAAGATATTAGGCCATTTTTAGAGATTTCTTAGGGTAATTATTTTTTGATATTTCCCAATTTTATGTTATTCTTTATAGAGTAATATTTAGGTTTAGTATTTGAACTATAACTTGAAATTTTTAAGTTAGATTGGTTTATTTTTTAAAAATTAGTTATAATTTTTTTAATTTTTAAAAATAGTTATAATTTTATTGATTTTCAGAAAAAGAAAAAATCTAATCAAAAAAATATAATTTGATTAGAGTTGAGACCGTAAACCAAACAAAACCTTAGCTATATTTAGTAAGAAGGAAAGAAAACAAGAGAGAGAGAAAAAATAAAGTGAAAAAAAATAAGAGGAATAGAAAATATTTTACTTTTCCTTTATGTGTTTGACATCAAAAGAAAAGAAAAAAGTTATAATTATTATTCTATTTATCTATAATATTATTTACTTTAAATACAAAGATAAAAAATTAATTTTAATAAATATATGTGGATTCTTCCGATTGGAGAGGTTAAACAAGTGGATAACATGTATTTACCTAATTTTCCTTTTCATTTTCTCTTCCTTCCTACCAAATATGCTAGTCTAGCATTTCCCATTAACAAATCATTCTCCCACTTCCTTCCTTCTTCTTTTCCACCATAACAAACATAACACAAAAGTGAGAGAGTAATTCCCAGGGTAAGGTATTTTTTTTAAAAGTTTTTTTTTTTTTCTAAATATACATGGTACATATATTAATACAAGGGTAGATAATTTGAACTCTATATTATAGGTTAGAGGTGAATTATCACTGATTTATTTTATAATCACATTTTTTTTATACTTGTGATCACATTATATTTTATAAGATTACAATAAAAATATATATTTCATTTAATATTTTATTATATTATTTTTTATTATGAACTCCAAGTGCACAATATGTTACTTTTCACCCAACAAAAAAAAAAAAAGATACATAAGATACGCACGTCATTTTTAGAGATTTCTTAGGGTAAGGTATTTTTTTTAGTTTTTTTTAATCCAATTTTATATATATAAAAAAAAATCCCATCTTTTATGTTATGATTTATTATGTTTATATATTTTTGAATTGTAAGATTACCACTTGTGTTTTGTTGTCTTGTGTGTACGTGTGTTTACCACTTGTGTTTTGTTGTCTTGTGTGTATGTGTGTTTTTATTTTTATTGTTTTTTTTATCTTTTTTTGGGGTGCCGGATAATTTAAGTAAGATTTGGAATTGAATCATTGATCTAGAATAGGTCTTTTCTCTCCCCTATTTTTCTCTTAAATTTCTCATAAATTAGGGTTTCCTTTTGTACATAAATTCCGCCACCGTGGCTAGCAAAGGTGATCAACAGTTTGGTAATCTCGGTGGGAATAGAGTTAGAATGTCCTAATTGGAAGTTTCTCGTTAAATCTAACTCAGAGAGCTTGCGGCAGTTTGGATCTGGCGAGACTTTGGTGATCCGATAGTTGGTATGACGATCTCTTACTTCCAATTGAGCCGATTTATTTCTCTGAGTTGTGACGTGTAGCGGAGTGGTTGTTCCACTTGGGCGAGAATTGTGCGGGCGATGTTATCTTCGTTTTTATGTTTTATTTTAATTTTGTAATAAGAAAGGTATTCCCCCACCTCCGTTTTGTTTTTTTGTGTGTGTTCCACTTGATTGTTTTCTAGCGGTATATGTTTATGGATTCTAATAGTATTAGGGCTACGCAGAGTTTGTTGTAATCTATATGCTGCGAGTGACTGTCTCTCGATCGATCGGAATATTTCATCGATTGTAAATGTTTTTAAATAGCTTTGTATATACTTCATTATAAGATTGGCGAGAAATTCGAAGAATTTCCCATCACTGGATCTCGACTATGTCCTCCTCATTGAACTTCATCAGATTTTACTATTAATCGAGGATTATATCTCTTGTATTTTATACCCAATTTTAATTTGAATAATAACTTCCCATTCAATTAAAAAAAAAATCATTGATGCACATTCTTGGTTGTTGCTAGCTATGAGAAAACAACAAATTGCCTTCCGGAAATTGCCACTTAGCCATATGCTTAGAGCTGTATTTAGTTAGGTAATTCTTACTTGCCAAATCATAAAGCCCCCCCGGTAATTTTGACGCTTTTCCCCCTAGTTTAATATTGTCTTTTGACCTTGATTATTATAGGTTTTTCTTTTATAGAAATCTTATAAACTTTTCGAACTTGATAATTTAGTTACTACTTTTTTTTAGTTGACAAATAACCTCCTGAATTTATAATTTTTGACTTAATCAGTCCGTATTGTTTGTATATGTTAAAATTAAGACGGTTTTTTTTTTTTTCCACATAATTTGTATATGATTGCCCAACAAGGGCATTGCTAATCATTTTTCAATAAATTTGAGAACTTGAATCTAATTCTATAACTCAAACTTAAATCTAAATTCTAAAAAGAAATTTATATAAATTAAGTAACAATAACCTGCAATGTCGTTCTTGGGCTGTCTCGGGCAAGTGACGTGTAAAAAATTTGTCCGAATTTATTTGTTCATGAGCAAAAATAATTGATGTTGTAAGTTCAGGAGATTGCTTGCAAAGAAAAAAAAAAAAAGAAATCAGAAACTAAATTATTAATTTCGAAAAGTTCTAAGAGTGTTCATACAAAATAATCATTATTATCTAGTTACATCTTTCTGCTTTTATCTTTTAATTTTTTATCCGATTTATAAGTATCTGTGAATTTTTTATTTTTGACAAATAATTATATGAGTTCAATAAAACTTTTTGAAATTTTCCCACATCAATAACATTTGGATTAAAAAATTATATTCATACACATTATATAAACTAATTTAAAGGATAAATATTGAAATTTCATATAGCAATAGAAAATTCACATGTACAGCAGCGTTTTCACTCAATTTTAACAATTATCATCGATTTACGGATATTATGCGATACTACATGTAATTTATTAGATTGTTAACCCTATTCTTTTAATTATTCTTTTAACTATTCTTTTAATAATTATCGTCGATTTAGGGATATTATACGACAACGATACTTTATTTAGTTTATGAGATATACTTTTAACTATAAAATAGTGATGTACAACAAAGTCATTTATAACAGACTACATTGTTCTTGTTAGTTAGGAATGAAAAGGATGGACATTAATATAGCGTCCTTATCAAACAACGACTCATTGTCTTGTGTTTTGGGCTATTAGAAGGATAATAAAAATGAAATAAAGATGAATATGGAAGATAGATATGGAGGGCAAAAAAGTAGTCCTAGATAAACATTTGGTTTATCTCTCTTCTAAATAAACATTTGGTTTAATTTAATATCTATTAAATCTGTTCTTTCCACATCTTTAGTAATTCTAAAAATCCATAAATAATTACATTAAATAAATACTAACCCACCATCTTATATATCTTTTCATTTCCATCGTTTTTTTTAAACTTTAATATTCTCTGTTTCAAAATTTTTACTTTTTTTTTTTTTATATATTAGATTTTCTCTAATTATAATATGTTTTGAAATATTAGATCAGATCAAAACAAAAAGTATATAAAATTGATAGAACTTGATAAAAATTTGATAAGTAAAAACTATTGAGAACATATTTTATACCTTAATCTTAGAGTCAGCTTGGATCGATTATGCTTAACAGAATGGATTGATAAGACCAGTAAATCAACAAGCACTTGGAGCCCAGAAAAGAAATTAATAGTTACAACAAGTCATGAGAAAACTTTGACGGCAGAACAATTGAAAATGACTGCGGCTTCCTACAGTTGATTATGACTATACCAAAATAGGAGTCGGCCACTCCACCTAATATTTTGGCAATATCGCACTGAAAGCCTTCCACAACGAGATCTTAGAAGGATTTAGTTAGAAAATATAACCTTTTCTGATATCCAAGGATACGAATTGTGCAAGGAAAATGGATTTTATTCAAAAAAAAAAAAAAAGGAAATTTAACTCAAATCAGAAGTTAAGGAGCAACATTATTATTATTATTATAGCTTTTAAATAAACAAGAGGCTCTTCTCCAAGCTCGGAGGGCGAGTTCTACCCGCATACAATTGTCCCAAACACCCATATCCTTTGGAATTAAGAATTTCCTCACCATTTTTCTCTTTCTAAAGTTTTTTCAAGTTCTCTTGTAATATTTTCTCTCTACATAGTGAAATCCCAAACAACATAGATGAAGTAATATTTTCCTCACCCACACTCTTAAATTTCAATATAAAAAGTTATGTATGTACTCATATGCTATATATATATATATATATTAGTTATATGAACCGCGAAACAGTTGTTTAAATGTGATCAGATTTCGCTCTTGAAATATTTAAATTAGGTAATTGGACTTTAATATACATTTAAATTTAATTGTAGATTTTTACCTCTATAAAAATATAGTCTTGTTAAAAGAGTAATTTTCCATATCTTACTATAAAAAAAGGATTTAGCCTTGTTAAAAAAGTGGGACAAAGAAAATTGAGATTGAGATGGGAGATTTTTATTTGGGGAAGTAAAAGTGCCAAACTCCACACGAATTCGATTGCTAAATTTGTGAAACATGAAGTGCCAAAAAAACATGAATCATGACGCATTTAAGCAAACAAGTTTTGTTAGGACAAACCTTTTCTTTATTTATTATTATTTTTCTTTGAAGGTTGGTTAGAGCTTATGACCTATCTTAAGACTAGTGATTATCTATAAATAGCTTTTATTTGATAATTTAAAAAAAATGTATGAAGTTTTGTTAAATTAAAAAGTAATTGTTTTTCTGAATGATTAGTAGGATCAGAAGGACATATGCAAGTAAAAAGTCGATAATAAGTGATAGATTGATCACGGTCCATCATTGATTAATTATGGTTAGGCCACCGGTCATTTTCCTAAACAAAAAAAGTTCCTAACTAAAATAGTCGAATTTTTGTTTTATTTTGAAAAATGGCTAAAATTATGGTCAATCAATAATTGATCATAGCAATCAATAATTTATCATAAGAAATAAGCAAAAAATACATATTCATATTGATGTTAATTCACTATTTTTTTAATCATTTTCCCAATTTTATAAAACCACAACCATTTATGAATAAAATTTGAAAAATAACATTATTTTACAAAAATATTTATGCTTTTTTTAAAGGAATTAATGCTTTTTTTTATTACTTGTTATGAAAAATTCAGAGAAATTATAATAGATAGCATTTTTTTAAAACATAATTTTAATAAATACTAAGGTTTTAAAATAGTTAAAATATTTAATATAAATAATAAAAATTATTAAGTAAACAGAAAACTTATTAAATGAACTATATATTTACAAAAATTAAATAACTTATTTAATTAATTTTACTTTAAATATTTTTAAAACCTACTCTATTTGTTTCTCTTTTGACAGCTTATCTAATTTTTCTTCTTCTTCTTCTTGTTTTTTTTTTTTTTTTGGTCTTTTTAAGGGGAATTTTTTTCATCTTGTTAATAGTGTTATTGTTGTAATTATTATATTGTGGGTTGAATGGTAGGTAAGTGGTGGACGTACAACGGAGGCTGCGAATGGGAAAGAAAGCGCGTCACGTGAATCGCATGGTACCAATGAGCTGTCTATCTTTCATACTCACCTGTTTCGTTATATTTTGTTTCTTAAGTAGAGATATTTGGTTCATCCATTCAAATAATTTAATTAAATTTTTTTATCTTTTTTATAAAAAATTTTTATTTTTTTTCAAAATTTTTTTATTTTTTTAAATTTAAAAAATTTATTATTAACTTAAAAATTCAACTCAAACTATTCCACAAATATTTATTTATTTATTTATAAATCTCATTGCCCCACTGCGATTCCCCACGCGCTTTAATAATACTCTGCAATCCCGACGCGATCTTCTTCTTGTCTGAAATCGGGAGGCATATCATTTGCTTTTTTTTTTTTTTAATGATTATTTTTATATAATAAACCCTTGTTACCTTTTTCCACTTTTTTTTTTTTTTTAAATCAGTGTACCATGAGCTTGTCATGCAATGTTAATTTATATATTAAACTTATAATTTTGATAATTATTGAACTTATAAATCAATAATATATTGAATTTATAAATCTGTAATAATTTATTCCTATTGATAACAATGTTGATTATTTTAGTGAAATTGATATACAATTTAACAATTTATACAAAAGTCATTAATTAATGACATTAATAATCATTTTTATCATTTTTTTACTAAAGTCATTCATCAATTTGTAGAAAAGTCATTGACAATAATTTGTTTGTCTATCATACACAAAACACATGTTGTCTAGCTACTAATAATAAAATGGCACATTTGAAACCTACTATGTGAGGCTAGATCCAAGGCGTAGAACATTAATGCCTCAAGAAAGAGTTAATAATATCGATCAAACACCTTCTCAAATATCTTCATATTTCTATATTTAGTCCGCTTTATTTTCATTTCAGAATCAGAATCAAAATAAAATCTAGTTTTTAATATTACCTTTTCCTCTATTTTCACAGTTTCATTTTAATTTCAAACCTATGTTGTATAATAACATTCCGAACTCAAAATTTTTTCTCTTTACTCAAGTTTTAAAATGCTATAATTTTTTTTGTTTCATCTCCAATTAAGGTACTTTTTTTCATTGTATTTATAATAAAGAGAGGAACAAATCCAGATCTACACGTATATCATTAAAACTATGCTAAGACTTTTTTTTATATTAATTACAAAACTAAATGATTGTTTTGAATATATATTCAAATACTATTCCAGAAATTGCTTCATTTTCATAATGATAGTTTTATTGCACATCCAAACACGATTTTAAAACAAAATAAAAATGAATTCTCATCTCTAAACGGAACACACCAAACAAACGAGACCATAATTGAAAAATAAAATTAGGCTCTTTTATTTATCAAATAGAATGAGAAGGGATTAAAAAAGAAAAAGAAAAAGAAAAAAAACTCTCATCTTCTCACCAAAATCATTGAATTGAAGGAACAAAAATCTCTTGAAAAATAAATAAATAAATAAATAATAGGAAAATAAAATGATAGAAGAGTAAGACAAATGATTAGTGTGTTTCGTCTACGGACTAAAAATAGAGAGAAGATTCACTATAAGGAGCACTAATAGACTCCTATAAAAATACATATTTCTAAGTACAAAAAGAGATAAGTTTTAGCCAAAGTTATCAAATCTTCTAAATTCAAAAAATTTCCTATTTTCTAATATGAAAATTAATACAAATAAATTTAAATACTATATATTACAATTAATCAAAATTGAAAGAGTTATAAAGAATAATTTTCAATAAATATTTGATAATATCTCAAATCTCCTAACTTAAGCAATGAATTTAATAGAAAACTATCATCTAGTTCAAATTTTAAAACTTTTATTTGCTTCCCGAACTTAAGCAACTAAAAATTAATTTAGAAAAGCAAGAAAAATATATAAATTTTTAATTGAAATATTTCTAATAGATAATAATAATTAAAAAAATTAATTTGTTTCATCAAGTCCTTATTGCCCAATGATCTTGTAATTATTCTCCCATGTCTTTTTCACTATTCTTGAACCACTACTATAAAATGTGGATTTCACGACAAAGCTTCCACGACCGTTTTTAAAAAACCGTCGTGGAAAATGCGGTAAAACACGGAGCGGAACAGGGTTCCGAAAACCGTCGTGAAAGACCATGCTTCCAGACAGTTTCTATAACCGTCTATAGCCGTCGTGGAAGCTTGAAGCTTCTATGATGGTTATAGACAGCCGTCGTGGAAGCTAGAGATACACGACGGTTAAAAACCGTCGTGGATCTCAACTAAATTTTGATTAAAAAAATTTTAATTAAAAAAACCGTCGTTGAATTTAAAAAAAAAAAATTTAAAAATTAGCTACCACGACGGTTTCCAAAAACCGTCGTGGAAGCATGAATCTTCCACGATGGTTTTTTAGAAACCATCATGGTAGGTACGAAGGAGGGAATTTTTTTATAAAAATTTTTTTTTGAATTTTTTGACCTACCATGACGGTTTTTCAAAAAACTGTCGTAATAGGATGAAAATTAAAAAAAAATTTTAATTTTTCAAAAAAAAAATTTTTTGAATATTTTGACCTACCACGACGGTTTTCCAAAAAACCATCATCGTAGGTCAAAAAATTCAAATTTTTTTTTAAATTTTCATCCTACCACGACGGTTTTTTCTAAAAACCGTCGTGGTAGGGCATCTACCATGACGGTTTTTTGGAAAACCGTCGTGTAGGTATGAAGCGGGGAATTTTGAAAATTTTTGAAATTGTTCAACTTTTTGGTGTGTATATTAAAACCCAAAAAAACACCATCTTTCCCACCCCATTATATTCCGAGCTTTTTTCACTCTCTAATACAAACTCTAACTCCAAACCTAAAGCCGCCCATATTCTCCCTCCATTTATCTCTCTCCGTTCCCTCTCTACATTTTCGCCGCCATTCCTCTCTTTCTCTCTAATTCCGAGCATTTTTCCCTCTCTCTCTAGCCGCCATTCCTCCCTCTCTCTCTAACTCCGAGCCTTTTTCCCTATCCCTATTGCCGCTATTCCTCCGTCCCCTACATTCTCTACCACTCCGCCCGTACCCACGCTCGACAATCCGGTAAGTTGAAATGTATCCTGCTTGGGTAAGGTACGGATTTGGGAATTTTCCGTCCAAAATGTTGATCTTGTTGATTGTTGTTGTTGTTGATTGTGAAATTTCCATCCAAAATGTCAAAAATCCATAATGTTCTTTTCAAAATATTGATTTGGGAATTTTCCATAGAAAAATGTCCAAAATCCATCTTTTCGGTGATTGTTAATTATCGTTATGATTTAGATTGCTTTAAAATTGATTGGTAAGCATGGATTTGGAATTTCCAGAAAAAATGTTGATTTGTGAGTTGAATTTCCGGATTTGCCACCCGTGGAAATGAATGAATTCGTAATTTTTTTTTCAACGGACATACCACGGTTTTTAATTTTTTTTTCGACCCTATCAGACGTTTTTCTGAAAACTGTGATAGGTACTACCGATGTTTTTTTAAATGTGGTTTTCTTAATGTCCATTTAGCTCTTTTTTTTTATTCCACATAACCATGTGAATCTGTAAATGTTATCACGGTTAAAACGTCGTGTATCACATTCTATACTAGTGAACAAACAGCTGCATAGGATATTTAGTATTAATGCCTTTAAAATTTGTCACCCTTGTTTGTCCTCCACATGTTTAATTTTAGTAATTTGTTTCCTAAACTTTTAAATTATTGCAATGTACCATACTTAGTTAATTTTTCATTAAATTAAATATTTAAATTTGGAATATTTGCATTAGAGTTTGTATTAAATTTCAAAATTCTTGATTGACAATGTTGTTTACGGTCTTCACAGTGTAAGTAGATTTTTCATGACTGATATTAAATGGAAAATCAAGTCTTATGTGCCTTATGTACATATATAATGTTATAGGAAACATAAATTAGTAGGTGTATATGACATCTCAACTAGATTAGCACACTCTTAACACCCTTATCATTTATCAATCTCCAACATTTTATTTAGGGGAAAAAAAAAAACAATATGTACTTTTTGTAATAGAAATATCAGTAATTGTCCAAATAATGATACCAATTAGATTTTATGAAAATATCGATGGAAATGTCAATATCGATAGAAATTGACATAAAAGACAGGAATTAGTCTAAAATACCAAAATTTTAAATGAAATCTTTAAGAAATTTAAAATAGTTAGTAATACATAAATGCATGAAATACTCAATTGAAGTATTGAGTACATGATAATCTTCTTATAAGAAGTGTCCATTAGCGTAGTAAATAATAAGCATATATATGTTTACCAATTAAGTAGAATATTTAAAAGGTGAATTAATACATATGCATGATATCCATAGTTCCACATGATAAAATATAAATATCAAAAGAGCTTGTAGTATGTTGAAACGTATTTGCAATACTATATTAGTTTGAATAATATTAATATAGAGATATGATAATTGAGTAATTTCTTTATATTTTTTGGACATGCCTTGAATATGTGTCTTGATCTCTATCCGCTACCCCTTTATGTATAGCAAAATTTTGAGTTAAGAAAAAAAAATCATGAATTTTATTACATTCAAAAATAAATTTAAAAATATTTATGATCAATATTTTATAGAATTTTGTCGATATTTCTACTGTAATTTTTTAAGATTTTCATGATATTTTGTCATTTATTAATACAAAATTTACAGAAAAAAAATTTGTATAAAAAAATGATAATGCACCATGAATCTATATCGGTAGAAAAATTATCTGAAAATGTCATTAAATCTTGTCCTTAATGTATTTTTAAGACAAAAACCTCCCTTTTGGTTGAATGGCCGCGTCCAAATTTGCATCAACAAACATTATGTTAGAAGAGCCCACGCGATTCTCCATGCGCGTCTTAGAACAATACATTTTTAAAATTACATTACTTCTCACTCGCAAAAAATAAAAATTAAAAATGAGACAATAGAGTTGTTCACCCAAAAAAAAAAAAATTTACATAAAAAAAATCATATCAATTAAAATCATGCTATACACATGTCATTATATTACAATAAGAACAGAAATAAAGACAAAAATAAAGATATATATGAACTAAATCCCTAGTAGCAGCATATGTTCCATTCATTTTGTTACTCATTATCCACATATTAAATTAAACGAAAATGACTTGTTATAGCGAATTGATATCACTGGGCGGCATCTCTATAAATTAATAATAAAGACTTGTAAACTACAATAAGTGATTTTATTTTTCGTTTTTCGTTTTTCGTTTTTTGTTTTTTGGATAAAAATTAGAATAAAGTTAATGCTATACATATTTAAGCAGCCAAAAAAAAAAAATCACTTGTTATAAGAACAGAAGACTAGTCTTAGCTACTAATTTTAACATCTAAATAGTTAAAAGTACAATTAAGTGAAAGTTTACTTACACACCTCTTGTATATTTAAATTAAAAAATAACTAAAATTGCTAATCATAATTAACTAATTATTAAATTCAAAAAAATTTAACTAATTATTAAAACATTTGGACAATCTAATAATAGATATAAGCAGTTTTTTTTATACTAATTCTAACAAAATTAATAATAATTAGAGCAACAAGTTATTATTATACTTTATGTGTATTTTTTTCAATAGAACAATTTGCAAGTAAACTAGGGATAAGATAGTAATTTAATGTTTATATCATGATTGATAGTGTGTGTTTATTGTGCGTAATTAGAATGAGCAGAATCTAAAGTCAGTAAGATTTAGAGTAGGGATTAATCCCAATAATTTGTGTTCTTGGATATACGAATCCTTTTCATGTAAAACAAAATGAACTGTAGTAAGTTTTTTTTTTTTGGGGGGTAAATAACTGTTATAAGTTTAGTTACCCTTTATTACATGTGTTTTTAAAATTTTAAAATTATTAATTTGTATATTTATTATAATATTGTCAGATCCTAATTAAAATAATTATTACATTATTAGGACAATGTAATAATAAATATAAGTTGTGTAATATCTTTTGTTTTAGAAAACTTAAAATTAATAGAAAAACTTAAAATTAAAAAATAAAAAATAAAAGTTTCAAAAATAGATATTTATATTATTTCATTCCAAATAAAAATATAAATTTATTATAAAAAAGTTAACAATAATTAAAGTAATTATATAATATCAGGTAAATAAATAATTAATATAAATAGTTGTAATATTTTAATTGTATTTTTTTTTTTTTTTGCAAGTAAAACAAGGGTAATATAGTAATGTAACGTTAAAACCAATAGCGGCAGTCACAATTTGGAGGGAGCCTCCAATAGTGGCAGCCACAATTTAGAGGGAGCCTGCTATTGCCAATTTTATTTCTCTACTCCAAAACAAAATGGGCCCACTAGTCTCATTCCTATTCGAGAGAAAGAGAGAGAGAGAGAGAGCAACCAAATTATTGATTGGCTCTCGTTTCTCATTGTTAGTAAGTAAACATGTCATGAGAGCCACAATTAAGAAGGGAGATATGGGATCGCAATTGATTTCTTAAACCTAAATTAACATAGGATTCACCAATCTCAATCCCAATCTCTTAAAAAAATAATAATAATTAGGATTGACTCTCATTCCCAACTTTTACTCAACACTCGTTATAAATAAATATGTCATAAGGGATATAAGTGTAATATTAATGTTAGTATCCAATGCAGTTTTTCTGTGCTTGTTGAGAGTTTGACATTTCTCTCTCTTCTTTTTTTTTTTAGTTTATTATAAAGTGTTTAGATTTTCATATATATTAAGCTGTTGTTTGGTAAGTTAATAAGATATGAAAATTTTAAGTTATAATTGGTTGATTTTTAAAATCTAGTTATAATTTTTTTTTTGACTTTTCAAAAAAAATAAAAATTGATATGAAAAGTACATTTTAATTGGAGTTAAACTTAAACATGCCAAACAAGTCCTAAGATAATGCTTAAAATTGTAAAACAATATCATTGAACTCTATAGAAGAATTATTTATCAGAACAAAATCTTATTAATTTATTAATAACAAGTAAGATTTACGTTAGAGAAATTATTAATGTGTTGGAAGAAATTAGTATAAGAAATCGTGGATATAATTTTTGATAATAGAGTCTGTGGACAGCCAATAAGAGACGATCATAATAATGTTTACAAGTCATTTTCAAATGTAATTGAAGGCAAAGAGGGATAATTTCATGAGACTCTACTTGACAACCAAATTGATTATTTTGAAGATTCTACCATTATCGTGGGGCCTTTACTTGATGAATTATATCTGTATACATCGAAAATTCCATCACATTTGTATCATAAGAATAATAGCAGGAAAAATTAGGAAATGAAGTCAAACATATCCTCAATAACTAATTTAAGGTGCAACCATTCTCAAGCCCTAGGGTAAAGCCTCAAGTTAGCCAATTTAGGCCGACTGAAGGCTTCTATTCTTAGTGAACATTTTTTTTCTTTTTTAATCCAAATTTAATTCTAAAAAGTTCGTTATTCTCATTTTATCTTATTAAAAATTGATTATTCCTATATATATTAGCACTTTTAAAAAATTTATTATTTAATTTACGTCCCCACTAAAGTAATAGATTGGCTCTGCTATTTACTAGTAGTCGGGGTTATTTGCACTGTCAAGTAAGGAGAAGGAGCAGGGAAGGAGAACCATAAATGAAGTAGACTTGAGAGGGAGGTTGGAGGCGGGACTGGTTGTTGCTTTGTTAGATCGAAGTACGAAGATGAGGGGTGGGAGAATGAGGCAACGCTAGGATTTCTAAGCCCTAAGCTAAGATGGGATATCTTATAGAATAAAACAATACTTCTCGATTAATTTTTATTCTCACAAACAGATATAAACGTGGTTTTGATATAATCAGGCCATTGCATCAATGTTCTGGTTAATTGAATGATAAAATTTTTTATGCGTGACATTGATTCTATAAGTTATTTGCTCGTGTTGAAAACTTATAGAAAACATGAAATTATTGAAATCAACCCATGGCTCTTGATTCCCTCTGCTTGCTACCTATGGCTACTTGAAAGTACTTGTATATCTGTCTCTCTCTACGAGTTTTTGAAGCACTAATTTTAGCTGGAGTTTGCTACACCTTCATGATGTGATAAATGAATTTTAGTGCTTTTTTTTTTTTTTTTTTTTTTTTTTTTTTCTCCTTTCTCAAATGCATTGCCTAAATTAAATTGCTTCACTCCCTCCCAAATTACAATTTGACCAAGTTGCGATTCACTAGACAACCACATGCTAAATACATTTGCCATATCTTTTTCTTAGACGGAATAATATTGTGGGGCAATTTTGGATCCATCAAGAACTTCAAAAGCACCACGTGAATCCACATGTTTATTAAATAGAACATCATTGTGCAAACTTAAGCACTAGAAAATATCTCTTTTATATTGCAAACCACTATAAGATGAGTAGGACATAGATATCAATAATTTGGAGATTTTATTATTTTAGGGATGGTCAGAAATTGCCTTTTTTTTTTCCTTTTGAGAAAAGTTTTTTTTTTAATTGTTTGATTTTTACGAAACAAATCAAAATTAAAATGAAAGTGGGGGCGGTATAGAAAGTAAAGGGTTAGATTTGTGTATTAACAAAGATTTTTCTTTTTTTAATCTTAGTCCAGTATATAACCTGCACTAGGTTATACAGCAATATTTCTACCTTGGAAACCTTACTCCTACAATCTCTCACCAATCAAAAATAGACGTATATTAAATATATCACATAAATATGATAATGTGATATACACGACGTATTGAATAAATTATAATTTTTTCACTCTCTTTTATATTGTAAACCACTATAAGATGAATAGGACATAGATATCAATAATTTGGAGATTTTATTATTTTAGTGGTGGTCAGAAGTTGCCTTTTTTTTTTTTTTTGTTGAGAAAAGTTTTTTTTTTTAATTGTTTGATTTTTACGAAACAAATCAAAATTAAAATGAAAGTGGGGGCGGTATAGAAAGTAAAGGGTTAGATTGGGTATT
Source organism: Ficus hispida (assembly GCA_025413025.1). NCBI lineage: Eukaryota > Viridiplantae > Streptophyta > Magnoliopsida > Rosales > Moraceae > Ficus > Ficus hispida. Next base: position 3,378,434 of record CM046363.1, read on the forward strand.
AAGAAAGATTTTTCTTTTTTAATCTTAGTCCAGTATATAATCTGCACTAGGTTATACAGCAATATTTCTACCTTGGAAACCTTACTCTTACAATCTCTTACCAATAAAAAATAAACGCATATTAAATATATCACATAAATATGTAATGTGATATACACGACGTATTGAATAAATTATAATTTTTTCACTCTCTTTTATATTGTAAAGCACTATAAGATGAGTAGGACATAGATATCAATAATTTGGAGATTTTATTATTTAGGAATGATCAGAAGTTGTCTTTTTTTTTTTTTTTTTTGAGAAAAGTTTATTTTTAATTGTTTGATTTTTACGAAACAAATCAAAATTAAAATGAAAGTGGGGGGCGGTATAGAAAGTAAAGGGTTAGATTGGGTATTAAGAAAGATTTTTCTCTTTTTAATCTTAGTCCAGTATATAACCTACACAAGGTTATACAGCAATATTTCTACTATGGAAACCTTGCTCTTACAATCAAGATAAGTTATCTCACCAATCAAAAGTAGACGCACATTAAATTCTTATCAAAAATAAAATATCTGCCTTTATTTCACAAATTGTGGACTATGAGTTTAGATTATTACCCTGCAATTATGTCTTTTCACATATAATCCCATTATATTTATTTAAGGCGTCAATAAATAGTAGTGCAGGGTTTTAATTTACTTGCATAAAATCATATGGAAATAAACATGATACATGAAATAACTGATGATCCTTTATGGAATTAGAATGTCATAAATATATTTACTAATTATTGTCGCTTTATTTTTTAAACACTAATTATATAATTTACTACTTGCCTTATACGAATAGATGTGACATGTCATGCACTGAGATAGGATATATTACTCATGTTATGTGAAATGACTTCCATTAGTATCAAATTGGATGCTACTACAGCAGTCTATTACGGGAGTGTACATGTGGTGCTTACATGCAAAAAAAAAAAAAATAATAATAATAATAAATAAATTAATAAATAAAAGGTACTAGAGCAGTAACAGTAGATCACTAGTAGAACATAGCCCACTATTGCTGTCAAATAAGCTCAGTAGCTTACTATTGGTAACTCGGCATACTACCAAGTACTACCAACGCAAGTTTCTCCACCACCAAAGTTTATTAGGAGGGACGTCATAATAGTAGTTGTCTTACTAGCTCATGATTAATAAATAGGTAAATTCCTAAGTTGATCCCTAAACTTTTAGTTTTGTATAATTTTGATTCATGAATTTTTTTTCGTAACTAGAATATTCTTATTTATTAAAATATTACTATAATAATCCTTTATGTTCACTTTTTTTCCCCTTCAAAATAATAAAAATGATGGAAAAAATTGAGAAAGATATTCTTTTGCTATTTTTTCTCCCTTCCAAAAATGGACATGCAAAACAAACAAGTGGTATTTTCTACTGCTGCAATGTGCCTTCCACAAATTTTTACGCATGCACATGTCTCCATTCAAATTTTAGAATTTCAATTTTTAACCTTTAAATTTCTAAAAAGGTACAATTGTACCTCATTTTTAAGAAAAATTGTAAAAAATATAAAATATCCTGATAACTAAAATATATGATCATGCCTATTTAAAAAAAAAATAAAAATTTATCCTTTTATTTCAATTGTGCTCCTAGTGAAAAAAATTTATGGCTTCTCCATTGTTTGTGATAGTTGTTTTTAGCTATTTCGATGTGAGGGAGGAGGGGAAAGATAGAAGTGAGAACTGTATATTCTTGTCTCTGGTCTCTTTCTAGTTTTATTCTGGCATTAAACCCTAAACTCCAAGTGCTACTACTAATTTGGTCCATAAAACTAATGTCACTAGAACATGCTTTGTAATGCCATTCATTAAACTAATAACACAATCTTTTTTAGAAAATGCTCACACGTAAAGAATACAGCGTATCATTTGACATCGCCGAAACAAATGGTGGCTTTGATCTAATGCATACACCAGAAAGGCTTCACTTGAATTCTCATCCTGTTCTTGCAAATGTTGGATCAAATCTAGCAGATTGGCAGCCTTCACTTATTTCTTGACAGTCGCCACATAATAATATGGTACGAAATAATTATCGTGCTTGTACTGACCTACCTGAAGCTTTAAAAAGATTCAAGTACGTCAAAAACCAGCATATTAAGACCACCTTACGTATATATTGTGATTCTGGGAGCTGAATGTCCCTGGCTTTGGCATGACCTGTAAAACGAGTGAGGTCGACTTAGTTACTTTGCCCGACTACACGTACGTGGAAAAAAAGTTGCAAATACTCATGAGGAATGGTATTTACCTAAAGTTGAATCAGTTTGTTTGTTATAGAATTTTTCTCTTCTTCAGGTAGGAATACACAAGGAAAAATCCAGAACAGCACCAACAATTATTCCGGCCGTTGTTAGCCAGAATGCAAACTGTATCGAGTGAAACAATGAGTTATTGCTAAGTCACATCACATGGATAAGTGGCAATGGCTTTAAGAAAAAGCTAAGTGTGTCATGTTTAGGTTTTGAAGTAGACTAACATACCACATGTTCTTCAAGGTAAGATCTCAAGTTCATGCCAAATATACCTGCAAAAGAAAAAATCTTTAGACGAGTTTCAAGCTGATAAGATTGGAAAAAATATCTCGAACTCATTACACAAATTTGGCAGACAATGAATGGGACATCAAAAGTGACA
>CM046363.1:3381231-3434283 GCA_025413025.1 Ficus hispida
AAGATGAATATGGAAGATAGATATGGAGGGCAAAAAAGTGTCCTAGATAAACATTTGGTTTATCTCTCTTCTAAATAAACATTTGGTTTAATTTAATATCTATTAAATCTGTTCTTTCCACATCTTTAGTAATTCTAAAAATCCATAAATAATTACATTAAATAAATACTAACCCACCATCTTATATATCTTTTCATTTCCATCGTTTTTTTTAAACTTTAATATTCTCTGTTTCAAAATTTTTACTTTTTTTTTTTTTTATATATTAGATTTTCTCTAATTATAATATGTTTTGAAATATTAGATCAGATCAAAACAAAAAGTATATAAAATTGATAGAACTTGATAAAAATTTGATAAGTAAAAACTATTGAAAACATATTTTATACCTTAATCTTAGAGTCAGCTTGGATCGATTATGCTTAACAGAATGGATTGATAAGACCAGTAAATCAACAAGCACTTGGAGCCCAGAAAAGAAATTAATAGTTACAACAAGTCATGAGAAAACTTTGACGGCAGAACAATTGAAAATGACTGCGGCTTCCTACAGTTGATTATGACTATACCAAAATAGGAGTCGGCCACTCCACCTAATATTTTGGCAATATCGCACTGAAAGCCTTCCACAACGAGATCTTAGAAGGATTTAGTTAGAAAATATAACCTTTTCTGATATCCAAGGATACGAATTGTGCAAGGAAAATGGATTTTATTCAAAAAAAAAAAAAAAGGAAATTTAACTCAAATCAGAAGTTAAGGAGCAACATTATTATTATTATTATAGCTTTTAAATAAACAAGAGGCTCTTCTCCAAGCTCGGAGGGCGAGTTCTACCCGCATACAATTGTCCCAAACACCCATATCCTTTGGAATTAAGAATTTCCTCACCATTTTTCTCTTTCTAAAGTTTTTTCAACTTCTCTTGTAATATTTCTCTCTACATAGTGAAATCCCAAACAACATAGATGAAGTAATATTTTCCTCACCCACACTCTTAAATTTCAATATAAAAAGTTATGTATGTACTCATATGCTATATATATATATATATATATTAGTTATATGAACCGCGAAACAGTTGTTTAAATGTGATCAGATTTCGCTCTTGAATATTTAAATTAGGTAATTGGACTTTAATATACATTTAAATTTAATTGTAGATTTTTACCTCTATAAAAATATAGTCTTGTTAAAAGAGTAATTTTCCATATCTTACTATAAAAAAAGGATTTAGCCTTGTTAAAAAAGTGGGACAAAGAAAATTGAGATTGAGATGGGAGATTTTTATTTGGGGGAAGTAAAAGTGCCAAACTCCACACGAATTCGATTGCTAAATTGTGAAACATGAAGTGCCAAAAAACATGAATCATGACGCATTTAAGCAAACAAGTTTTGTTAGGACAAACCTTTTCTTTATTTATTATTATTTTTCTTTGAAGGTTGGTTGAGCTTATGACCTATCTTAAGACTAGTGATTATCTATAAATAGCTTTATTTGATAATTTAAAAAAAATGTATGAAGTTTTGTTAAATTAAAAAGTAATGTTTTTCTGAATGATTAGTAGGATCAGAAGGACATATGCAAGTAAAAAGTCGATAATAAGTGATAGATTGATCACGGTCATCATTGATTAATTATGGTTAGGCCACCGGTCATTTTCCTAAACAAAAAAAGTTCCTAACTAAAATAGTCGAATTTTTGTTTTATTTTGAAAAATGGCTAAAATTATGATCAATCAATAATTGATCATAGTAATCAATAATTTATCATAAGAAATAAGCAAAAAATACATATTCATATTGATGTTAATTCACTATTTTTTTAATCATTTTCCCAATTTTACAAAACCACAACCATTTATGAATAAAATTTGAAAAATAACATTATTTTACAAAAATATTTATGCTTTTTTTAAAGGAATTAATGCTTTTTTTTATTACTTGTTATGAAAAATTCAGAGAAATTATAATAGATAGCATTTTTTTAAAACATAATTTTAATAAATACTAAGGTTTTAAAATAGTTAAAATATTAATATAAATAATAAAAATTATTAAGTAAACAGAAAACTTATTAAATGAACTATATATTTACAAAAATTAAATAACTTATTTAATTAATTTTACTTTAAATATTTTTAAAACCTACTCTATTTGTTTCTCTTTTGACAGCTTATCTAATTTTTCTTCTTCTTCTTCTTGTTTTTTTTTTTTTTTGGTCTTTTTAAGGGGAATTTTTTTCATCTTGTTAATAGTGTTATTGTTGTAATTATTATATTGTGGGTTGAATGGTAGGTAAGTGGTGGACGTACAACGGAGGCTGCGAATGGGAAAGAAAGCGCGTCACGTGAATCGCATGGTACCAATGAGCTGTCTATCTTTCATACTCACCTGTTTCGTTATATTTTGTTTCTTAAGTAGAGATATTTGGTTCATCCATTCAAATAATTTAATTTAAATTTTTTTATCTTTTTTATAAAAATTTTTATTTTTTTTCAAAATTTTTTTTATTTTTTTTAAATTTTAAAAAATTTATTATTAACTTAAAAATTTCAACTCAAACTATTCCACAAATACTTTATTTATTTATTTATAAATCTCATTGCCCCACTGCGATTCCCCACGCGCTTTAATAATACTCTGCAATCCCGACGCGATCTTCTTCTTGTCTGAAATCGGGAGGCATATCATTTGCTTTTTTTTTTTTTTTAATGATTATTTTTATATAATAAACCCTTGTTACCTTTTTCCACTTTTTTTTTTTTTTTTAAATCAGTGTACCATGAGCTTGTCATGCAATGTTAATTTATATATTAAACTTATAATTTTGATAATTATTGAACTTATAAATCAATAATATATTGAATTTATAAATCTGTAATAATTTATTCCTATTGATAACAATGTTGATTATTTAGTGAAATTGATATACAATTTAACAATTTATACAAAAGTCATTAATTAATGACATTAATAATCATTTTTATCATTTTTTTTACTAAAGTCATTCATCAATTTGTAGAAAAGTCATTGACAATAATTTGTTTGTCTATCATACACAAAACACATGTTGTCTAGCTACTAATAATAAAATGGCACATTTGAAACCTACTATGTGAGGCTAGATCCAAGGCGTAGAACATTAATGCCTCAAGAAAGAGTTAATAATATCGATCAAACACCTTCTCAAATATCTTCATATTTCTATATTTAGTCCGCTTTATTTTCATTTCAGAATCAGAATCAAAATAAAATCTAGTTTTTAATATTACCTTTTCCTCTATTTTCACAGTTTCATTTTAATTTCAAACCTATGTTGTATAATAACATTCCGAACTCAAAATTTTTTCTCTTTTACTCAAGTTTTAAAATGCTATAATTTTTTTTTTTGTTTCATCTCCAATTAAGGTACTTTTTTTCATTGTATTTATAATAAAGAGAGGAACAAATCCAGATCTACACGTATATCATTAAAACTATGCTAAGACTTTTTTTTATATTAATTACAAAACTAAATGATTGTTTTGAATATATATTCAAATACTATTCCAGAAATTGCTTCATTTTCATAATGATAGTTTTATTGCACATCCAAACACGATTTTAAAACAAAATAAAAATGAATTCTCATCTCTAAACGGAACACACCAAACAAACGAGACCATAATTGAAAAATAAAATTAGGCTCTTTTATTTATCAAATAGAATGAGAAGGGATTAAAAAAGAAAAAGAAAAAGAAAAAAAAACTCTCATCTTCTCACCAAAATCATTGAATTTGAAGGAACAAAAATCTCTTGAAAAATAAATAAATAAATAAATAATAGGAAAATAAAATGATAGAAGAGTAAGACAAATGATTAGTGTGTTTCGTCTACGGACTAAAAATAGAGAGAAGATTCACTATAAGGAGCACTAATAGACTCCTATAAAAATACATATTTCTAAGTACAAAAAGAGATAAGTTTTAGCCAAAGTTATCAAATCTTCTAAATTCAAAAAATTTCCTATTTTCTAATATGAAAATTAATACAAATAAATTTAAATACTATATATTACAATTAATCAAAATTGAAAGAGTTATAAAGAATAATTTTAATAAATATTTGATAATATCTCAAATCTCAACTAAATCCACTTGGTATTGATAGAATTGACAAAATATTATTGTGAACATAAACGAGTTTTTCCCCCCTTAAACTTAAGCAATGAATTTAATAGAAAACTATCATCTAGTTCAAATTTTAAAACTTTTATTTGCTTCCCGAACTTAAGCAACTAAAAATTAATTTAGAAAAGCAAGAAAAATATATAAATTTTTAATTGAAATATTTCTAATAGATAATAATAATTAAAAAAATTAATTTGTTTCATCAAGTCCTTATTGCCCAATGATCTTGTAATTATTCTCCCATGTCTTTTTCACTATTCTTGAACCACTACTATAAAATGTGGATTTCACGACAAAGCTTCCACGACCGTTTTTTAAAAAACCGTCGTGGAAAATGAGGTAAAAACACGGAGCGGAACAGGGTTTCCGAAAACCGTCGTGAAAGACCATGCTTCCAAGACAGTTTTCTATAACCGTCTATAGCCGTCGTGGAAGCTTGAAGCTTCTATGATGGTTATAGACAGCCGTCGTGGAAGCTAGAGATACCACGACGGTTAAAAAACCGTCGTGGCATCTCAACTAAAATTTTGATTAAAAAAAATTTTAATTAAAAAAAACCGTCGTTGAATTTAAAAAAAAAAATTTAAAAATTAGCTACCACGACGGTTTCCAAAAACCGTCGTGGAAGCATGAATCTTCCACGATGGTTTTTTAGAAACCATCATGGTAGGTACGAAGGAGGGAATTTTTTTATAAAAATTTTTTTTTGAATTTTTTGACCTACCATGACGGTTTTTCAAAAAACTGTCGTAATAGGATGAAAATTAAAAAAAAAATTTTAATTTTTCAAAAAAAAAATTTTTTGAATATTTTGACCTACCACGACGGTTTTCCAAAAAACCATCATCGTAGGTCAAAAAATTCAAATTTTTTTTTAAATTTTCATCCTACCACGACGGTTTTTTCTAAAAACCGTCGTGGTAGGGCATCTACCATGACGGTTTTTTGGAAAACCGTCGTGTAGGTATGAAGCGGGGAATTTTGAAAATTTTTGAAATTGTTCAACTTTTTGGTGTGTATATTAAAACCCAAAAAAAACACCATCTTTCCCACCCCATTATATTCCGAGCTTTTTTCACTCTCTAATACAAACTCTAACTCCAAACCTAAAGCCGCCCATATTCTCCCTCCATTTATCTCTCTCCGTTCCCTCTCTACATTTTCGCCGCCATTCCTCTCTTTCTCTCTAATTCCGAGCATTTTTCCCTCTCTCTCTAGCCGCCATTCCTCCCTCTCTCTCTAACTCCGAGCCTTTTTCCCTATCCCTATTGCCGCTATTCCTCCGTCCCCTACATTCTCTACCACTCCGCCCGTACCCACGCTCGACAATCCGGTAAGTTGAAATGTATCCTGCTTGGGTAAGGTACGGATTTGAGAATTTTCCGTCCAAAATGTTGATCTTGTTGATTGTTGTTGTTGTTGATTGTGAAATTTCCATCCAAAATGTCAAAAATCCATAATGTTCTTTTCAAAATATTGATTTGGGAATTTTCCATAGAAAAATGTCCAAAATCCATCTTTTCGGTGATTGTTAATTATCGTTATGATTTAGATTGCTTTAAAATTGATTGGGTAAGGCATGGATTTGGGAATTTTCCAGAAAAAATGTTGATTTTGTGAGTTGAATTTTCCGGATTTGCCACCCGTGGGAAATGAAATGAATTCGTAATTTTTTTTTTCAACGGACCATACCACGACGGTTTTTCAATTTTTTTTTCGACGGACCCTATCACGACGGTTTTTCTGAAAAACCGTCGTGATAGGTGAACCTACCACGATGGTTTTTTGCGTAGAACCGTCGTGGTATGTTCTTAAATGTCCACATTTAGGCTCTATTTTTTGTATATTCCACGACAGGTAAAAAACCATCGTGAAATCTGTAGAAATGTTATCACAACGGTTAAAAACCGTCGTGGTATCCACATTCTATACTAGTGAACAAAACAGCTGCATAGGATATTTAGTATTAATGCCTTTAAAATTTGTCACCCTTGTTTGTCCTCCACATGTTTAATTTTAGTAATTTGTTTCCTAAACTTTTAAATTATTGCAATGTACCATACTTAGTTAATTTTTCATTAAATTAAATATTTAAATTTGGAATATTTGCATTAGAGTTTGTATTAAATTTCAAAATTCTTGATTGACAATGTTGTTTACGGTCTTCACAGTGTAAGTAGATTTTTCATGACTGATATTAAATGGAAAATCAAGTCTTATGTGCCTTATGTACATATATAATGTTATAGGAAACATAAATTAGTAGGTGTATATGGACATCTCAACTAGATTAGCACACTCTTAACACCCTTATCATTTATCAATCTCCAACATTTTATTTAGGGGAAAAAAAAAGAACAATATGGTACTTTTTGTAATAGAAATATCAGTAATTGTCCAAATAATGATACCAATTAGATTTTATGAAAATATCGATGGAAATGTCAATATCGATAGAAATTGACATAAAAGACAGGAATTAGTCTAAAATACCAAAATTTTAAATGAAATCTTTAAGAAATTTTAAAATAGTTAGTAATACATAAATGCATGAAATACTCAATTGAAGTATTGAGTACATGATAATCTTCTTAATAAGAAGTGTCCATTAGCGTAGTAAATAATAAGCATATATATGTTTACCAATTAAGTAGAATATTTAAAAGGTGAACTAATACATATGCATGATATCCATAGTTCCACATGATAAAATATAAATATCAAAAGAGCTTGTAGTATGTTGAAACGTATTTGCAATACTATATTAGTTTGAATAATATTAATATAGAGATATGATAATTGAGTAATTTCTTTTATATTTTTGGACATGCCTTGAATATGTGTCTTGATCTCTATCCGCTACCCCTTTATGTATAGCAAAATTTTGAGTTAAGAAAAAAAAATCATGAATTTTATTACATTCAAAAATAAATTTAAAAATATTTATGATCAACATTTTATAGAATTTTGTCGATATTTCTGCTGTAATTTTTTAAGATTTTAATGATATTTTGTCATTTATTAATACAAAATTTACAGAAAAAAAATTTGTATAAAAAATGATAATGCACCATGAATCTATATCGGTAGAAAAATTATCTGAAAATGTTATTAAATCTTGTCCTTAATGTATTTTTAAGACAAAAACCTCCCTTTTGGTTCAATGGCCGCGTCCAAATTTGCATCAACAAACATTATGTTAGAAGAGCCCACGCGATTCTCCATGCGCGTCTTAGAACAATACATTTTTAAAATTACATTACTTCTCACTCGCAAAAAATAAAAATTAAAAATGAGACAATAGAGTTGTTCACCCAAAAAAAAAAAAATTTACATAAAAAAAATCATATCAATTAAAATCATGCTATACACATGTCATTATATTACAATAAGAACAGAAATAAAGACAAAAATAAAGATATATATGAACTAAATCCCTAGTAGCAGCATATGTTCCATTCATTTTGTTACTCATTATCCACATATTAAATTAAACGAAAATGACTTGTTATAGCGAATTGATATCACTGGGCGGCATCTATATAAATTAATAATAAAGACTTGTAAACTACAATAAGTGATTTTATTTTTCGTTTTTCGTTTTTCGTTTTTTATTTTTTGGATAAAAATTAGAGTAAAGTTAATGCTATACATATTTAAGCAGCCAAAAAAAAAAAAATCACTTGTTATAAGAACAGAAGACTAGTCTTAGCTACTAATTTTAACATCTAAATAGTTAAAAGTACAATTAAGTGAAAGTTTACTTACACACCTCTTGTATATTTAAATTAAAAAATAACTAAAATTGCTAATCATAATTAACTAATTATTAAATTCAAAAAATTTAACTAATTATTAAAACATTTGGACAATCTAATAATAGATATAAGCAGTTTTTTTTATACTAATTCTAACAAAATTAATAATAATTAGAGCAACAAGTTATTATTATACTTTATGTGTATTTTTTTCAATAGAACAATTTGCAAGTAAACTAGGGATAAGATAGTAATTTAATGTTTATATCATGATTGATAGTGTGTGTTTAATTGTGCGTAATTAGAATGAGCAGAATCTAAAGTCAGTAAGATTTAGAGTAGGGATTAATCCCAATAATTTGTGTTCTTGGATATACGAATCCTTTTCATGTAAAACAAAATGAACTGTAGTAAGTTTTTTTTTTTTGGGGGGTAAATAACTGTTATAAGTTTAGTTACCCTTTATTACATGTGTTTTTAAAATTTTAAAATTATTAATTTGTATATTTATTATAATATTGTCAGATCCTAATTAAAATAATTATTACATTATTAGGACAATGTAATAATAAATATAAGTTGTGTAATATCTTTTGTTTTAGAAAACTTAAAATTAATAGAAAAACTTAAAATTAAAAAATAAAAAAATAAAAGTTTCAAAAATAGATATTTATATTATTTCATTCCAAATAAAAATATAAATTTATTATAAAAAAGTTAACAATAATTAAAGTAATTATATAATATCAGGTAAATAAATAATTAATATAAATAGTTGTAATATTTTAATTGTATTTTTTTTTTTTTTTGCAAGTAAAACAAGGGTAATATAGTAATGTAACGTTAAAACCAATAGCGGCAGTCACAATTTGGAGGGAGCCTCCAATAGTGGCAGCCACAATTTAGAGGGAGCCTGCTATTGCCAATTTTATTTCTCTACTCCAAAACAAAATGGGCCCACTAGTCTCATTCCTATTCGAGAGAAAGAGAGAGAGAGAGAGAGCAACCAAATTATTGATTGGCTCTCGTTTCTCATTGTTAGTAAGTAAACATGTCATGAGAGCCACAATTAAGAAGGGAGATATGGGATCGCCAATTGATTTCTTAAACCTAAATTAACATAGGATTCACCAATCTCAATCCCAATCTCTTAAAAAAATAATAATAATTAGGATTGACTCTCATTCCCAACTTTTACTCAACACTCGTTATAAATAAATATGTCATAAGGGATATAAGTGTAATATTAATGTTAGTATCCAATGCAGTTTTTCTGTGCTTGTTGAGAGTTTGACATTTCTCTCTCTTCTTTTTTTTTTTTAGTTTATTATAAAGTGTTTAGATTTTCATATATTATTAAGCTGTTGTTTGGTAAGTTAATAAGATATGAAAATTTTAAGTTATAATTGGTTGATTTTTTAAAATCTAGTTATAATTTTTTTTTTTGACTTTTCAAAAAAAGATAAAAATTGATATGAACAAGTACATTTTAATTGGAGTTAAACTTAAACATGCCAAACAAGTCCTAAGATAATGCTTAAAATTGTAAAACAATATCATTGAACTCTATAGAAGAATTATTTATCAGAACAAAATTCTTATTAATTTATTAATAACAAGTAAGATTTACGTTAGAGAAATTATTAATGTGTTGGAAGAAATTAGTATAAGAAATCGTGGATATAATTTTTGATAATAGAGTCTGTGGACAGCCAATAAGAGACGATCATAATAATGTTTACAAGTCATTTTCAAATGTAATTGAAGGCAAAGAGGGATAATTTCATGAGACTCTACTTGACAACCAAATTGATTATTTTGAAGATTCTACCATTATCGTGGGGCCTTTACTTGATGAATTATATCTGTATACATCAAAAATTCCATCACATTTGTATCACAAGAATAATAGCAGGAAAAATTAGGAAATGAAGTCAAACATGTCCTCAATAACTAATTTAAGGTGCAACCATTCTCAAGCCCTAGGGTAAAGCATCAAGCTAGCCAATTTAGGCCGACTGAAGGCTTCTATTCTTAGTGAACATTTTTTTTCTTTTTTAATCCAAATTTAATTCTAAAAAGTTCGTTATTCTCATTTTATCTTATTAAAAATTGATTATTCCTATATATATTAGCACTTTTAAAAACTTTATTATTTAATTTACGTCCCCACTAAAGTAATAGATTGGCTCTGCTATTTACTAGTAGTCGGGGTTATTTGCACTGTCAAGTAAGGAGAAGGAGCAGGGAAGGAGAACCATAAATGAAGTAGACTTGAGAGGGAGGTTGGAGGCGGGACTGGTTGTTGCTTTGTTAGATCGAAGTACGAAGATGAGGGGTGGGAGAATGAGGCAACGCTAGGATTTCTAAGCCCTAAGCTAAGACGGGATATCTTATAGAATAAAGCAATATTTCTCGATTAATTTTTATTCTCACAAACAGATATAAACGTGGTTTTGATATAATCAGGCCATTGCATCAATGTTCTGGTTAATTGAATGATAAAATTTTTTATAAGTGACATTGATTCTATAAGTTATTTGCTCGTGTTGAAAACTTATAGAAAACATGAAATTATTGAAATCAACCCATGGCTCTTGATTCCCTCTGCTTGCTACCTATGGCTACTTGAAAGTACTTGTATATCTGTCTCTCTCTACGAGTTTTTGAAGCACTAATTTTAGCTGGAGTTTGCTACACCTTTATGATGTGATAAATGAATTTTAGTGCTTTTTTTTTTTTTTTTTTTTTTTTTTTTTTTCTCCTTTCTCAAATGCATTGCCTAAATTAAATTGCTTCACTCCCTCCCAAATTACAATTTGACCAAGTTGCGATTCACTAGACAACCACATGCTAAATACATTTGCCATATCTTTTTCTTAGACGGAATAATATTGTGGGGCAATTTTGGATCCATCAAGAACTTCAAAAGCACCACGTGAATCCACATGTTTATTAAATAGAACATCATTGTGCAAACTTAAGCACTAGAAAATATCTCTTTTATATTGCAAACCACTATAAGATGAGTAGGACATAGATATCAATAATTTGGAGATTTTATTATTTTAGGGATGGTCAGAAATTGCCTTTTTTTTTTCCTTTTGAGAAAAGTTTTTTTTTTAATTGTTTGATTTTTACGAAACAAATCAAAATTAAAATGAAAGTGGGGGCGGTATAGAAAGTAAAGGGTTAGATTGTGTATTAACAAAGATTTTTCTTTTTTTAATCTTAGTCCAGTATATAACCTGCACTAGGTTATACAGCAATATTTCTACCTTGGAAACCTTACTCCTACAATCTCTCACCAATAAAAAATAGACGCATATTAAATATATCACATAAATATGATAATGTGATATACACGATGTATTGAATAAATTATAATTTTTTCACTCTCTTTTATATTGTAAACCACTATAAGATGAATAGGACATAGATATCAATAATTTGGAGATTTTATTATTTTAGTGGTGGTCAGAAGTTGCCTTTTTTTTTTTTTTTTGAGAAAAGTTTTTTTTTTTAATTGTTTGATTTTTACGAAACAAATCAAAATTAAAATGAAAGTGGGGGCGGTATAGAAAGTAAAGGGTTAGATTGGGTATTAAGAAAGATTTTTCTTTTTTTAATCTTAGTCCAGTATATAATCTGCACTAGGTTATACAGCAATATTTCTACCTTGGAAACCTTACTCTTACAATCTCTTACCAATAAAAAATAAACGCATATTAAATATATCACATAAATATGATAATGTGATATACACGACGTATTGAATAAATTATAATTTTTTCACTCTCTTTTATATTGTAAAGCACTATAAGATGAGTAGGACATAGATATCAATAATTTGGAGATTTTATTATTTTAGGATGATCAGAAGTTGTCTTTTTTTTTTTTTTTTTGAGAAAAGTTTATTTTTAATTGTTTGATTTTTACGAAACAAATCAAAATAAAATGAAAGTGGGGGCGGTATAGAAAGTAAAGGGTTAGTTGGGTATTAAGAAAGATTTTTCTTTTTTAATCTTAGTCCAGTATATAACCTACACAAGGTTATACAGCAATATTTCTACTATGGAAACCTTGCTCTTACAATCAAGATAAGTTATCTCACCAATCAAAAGTAGACGCATATTAAATTCTTATCAAAAATAAAATATCTGCCTTTATTTCACAAATTGTGGACTATGAGTTTAGATTATTACCCTGCAATTATGTCTTTTCACATATAATCCCATTATATTTATTTAAGGCGTCAATAAATAGTAGTGCAGGGTTTTAATTTACTTGCATAAAATCATATGGAAATAAACATGATACATGAAATAACTGATGATCCTTTATGGAATTAGAATGTCATAAATATATTTACTAATTATTGTCGCTTTATTTTTAAACACTAATTATAATAATTTACTACTTGCCTTATACGAATAGATGTGACATGTCATGCACTGAGATAGGATATATTACTCATGTTATGTGAAATGACTTCCATTAGTATCAAATTGGATGCTACTACAGCAGTCTATTACGGAGTGTACATGTGGTGCTTACATGCAAAAAAAAAAAAAAAAATAATAATAATAATAAATAAATTAATAAATAAAAGGTACTAGAGCAGTAACAGTAGATCACTAGTAGAACATAGCCCACTATTGCTGTCAAATAAGCTCAGTAGCTTACTATTGGTAACTCGGCATACTACCAAGTACTACCAACGCAAGTTTCTCCACCACCAAAGTTTATTAGGAGGGACGTCATAATAGTAGTTGTCTTACTAGCTCATGATTAATAAATAGGTAAATTCCTAAGTTGATCCCTAAACTTTTAGTTTTGTATAATTTTGATTCATGAATTTTTTTTCGTAACTAGAATATTCTTATTTATTAAAATATTACTATAATAATCCTTTATGTTCACTTTTTTTCCCCTTCAAAATAATAAAAATGATGGAAAAAATTGAGAAAAATTCTTTTGCTATTTTTTCTCCCTTCCAAAAATGGACATGCAAAACAAACAAGTGGTATTTTCTACTGCTGCAATGTGCCTTCCACAAATTTTTACGCATGCACATGTCTCCATTCAAATTTTAGAATTTCAATTTTTAACCTTTAAATTTCTAAAAAGGTACAATTGTACCTCATTTTTAAGAAAAATTGTAAAAAATATAAAATATCCTGATAACTAAAATATATGATCATGCCTATTTAAAAAAAAAATAAAAATTTATCCTTTTATTTCAATTGTGCTCCTAGTGAAAAAAATTTATGGCTTCTCCATTGTTTGTGATAGTTGTTTTTAGCTATTTCGATGTGAGGGAGGAGGGGAAAGATAGAAGTGAGAACTGTATATTCTTGTCTCTGGTCTCTTTCTAGTTTTATTCTGGCATTAAACCCTAAACTCCAAGTGCTACTACTAATTTGGTCCATAAAACTAATGTCACTAGAACATGCTTTGTAATGCCATTCATTAAACTAATAACACAATCTTTTTTAGAAAATGCTCACACGTAAAGAATACAGCGTATCATTTGACATCGCCGAAACAAATGGTGGCTTTGATCTAATGCATACACCAGAAAGGCTTCACTTGAATTCTCATCCTGTTCTTGCAAATGTTGGATCAAATCTAGCAGATTGGCAGCCTTCACTTATTTCTTGACAGTCGCCACATAATAATATGGTACGAAATAATTATCGTGCTTGTACTGACCTACCTGAAGCTTTAAAAAGATTCAAGTACGTCAAAAACCAGCATATTAAGACCACCTTACGTATATATTGTGATTCTGGGAGCTGAATGTCCCTGGCTTTGGCATGACCTGTAAAACGAGTGAGGTCGACTTAGTTACTTTGCCCGACTACACGTACGAGGAAAAAAAGTTGCAAATACTCATGAGGAATGGTATTTACCTAAAGTTGAATCAGTTTGTTTGTTATAGAATTTTTCTCTTCTTCAGGTAGGAATACACAAGGAAAAATCCCAGAACAGCACCAACAATTATTCCGGCCGTTGTTAGCCAGAATGCAAACTGTATCGAGTGAAACAATGAGTTATTGCTAAGTCACATCACATGGATAAGTGGCAATGGCTTAAGAAAAAGCTAAGTGGTCATGTTTAGGTTTTGAAGTAGACTAACATACCACATGTTCTTCAAGGTAAGATCTCAAGTTCATGCCAAATATACCTGCAAAAGAAAAAATCTTTAGACGAGTTTCAAGCTGATAAGATTGGAAAAATATCTCGAACTCATTACACAAAATTTGGCAGACAATGAATGGGACATCAAAAGTGACAGGCATGGCACGGTATTTGGGTCTCTTTTATTATTTTTATTAATTTATTTTTTGCCTGCGACAAAAATCTAAAGCAAAAGAGACTAGCATTCCAGGCTACTATGATACCTGCAACTAAAGCACCAACTGCTATGCAAAATGTGCCAACTTGAAGAAGCAATTCTACCCTACTAACCTCAAGCCTCCGAGAGCTGGAAACATAATGAAATAAAACAAGTATTATACAAATACCATATAGCAGCTGAAGATCAAAACAATTTCTTATTTAAGTAATACCGGTTCCTTGAAGGTAATGGGAAAAAACTATTTTAATGGTGTTATCAAGCTATTGAAAATGAAAGGTGGAAATTTGTCATCTTTATTATCCATTTTATCCAACAATTTGTAGGCCGAAACAGACTTTATGGCAATGCGCTAGTGTAGCAACAGAAGTGGAGACAGCATACAGGTTATAAACACCGAAACTACTTTATTGCAAATCTTAAAAAGTGAAATGTGTACACAAACTATCGTGTCAATTTTTATATTCTAGTTCTACTTAAAATTTTTGCTGTCAAATTACCTTCAACAGTAAAGTAATTTGGGAAGCATTCCTAGTTTATGTTAGTTAAGCTGTGGTTTTAGCTTTTAATTTCCACACACAAAAGGGTAGCTGAATTTTATGCTAATCCAGAGTGACCCTTTTTTTTTTTTTTTTATTTTCTAAAATTGTTTCCTTTTACAAATAATTCAAAGTAACATTGATAGAAATGAAGCGAAGCATTGTAAAATTAATGTTTAAGAACAGCATTGAGACCTCAAGTTAACAGCTATAGAATCTTCCATTTCCTTTGCAGAATCAAGAAGCCTTTCAGCCTGACCATGACAAGACTCGCATCTGCAATTAAATTACAACATGCGGTCAACTTCTGAAGACATAATAATTCATAACCTCGGTTAAATATGTTCCTTAATTATCTGTAACATATACGGATTCATAAAGCTTGCCTTGAAAACCAACAAGTGCCCGAGTATAAATCATTTCTTGAATTCAAGGGCAATTGAATTTTCATTGGCAAAAATCAAAGGCAGAAATATATTTGCATGCATAAAAAATGATAGGTACATGCATGGATACAGTGAACCAACACGGCTGGAGTGCATAAGCCAGGCAAAATTTTGTTGTCCATGTACGATATCAACATAAATTCTCAAGACATTTAGGTAAGCATATTACAAAGTGAAATTGGCTCCTAAATAATACGAGCATATTTGAAAAAGATGCACAAAGGAGTGGGCAAAGGTGAATGCAAGCAGCTTTCTCTATTGAATGTAACTGACAAAATTACCAAGATGTATACCAACTTGAACTTATGCTCTTTTTTTTTTTTTTTTCCAGGTGGATGAGATAAGGATGACTAACCTTTGGAGATAATTTTCAAGAAGCATCTCAATTTCTTCCTCCTCTTCTGCAATTAACAAGAGCAAACAAAAGATAAATTTATTGTAGAAATTGTATAAGAACGTTGCAAGCAAATCACAATTAGACTTCACCCTCAGCAATCTGCTTTTCTAAGTCAACAGCACATTCAAAATCTCCAGTGGCCTTCGTAAGTGTGCAATTCCGGCCCAAAATACACATATGGCGTATTTCATCAGTATCCTCTAAAAGATCAAGAAGCATTTGACGGAGAGCCCCTGCCCGGGAGTCCAGTTCAACCTTCCAAGGAATAGAGAAAACATTTAAGATAGAGAAAAAAATGTGCATGCTACTAAAGAAACGTTTTGGATAGTTTCCAACAACTATACCAAGGTCTGCTTGCTTATACGAAGTTGCTCCAATATGTGAGCAGTTAATCGGTTTGGCAGAATCTCAAGAAGCGCTTGAACCTGAAAGAAAAGAGAAAAAAAGATGTGTTTTATCGTATAGTATCAACCAAAGAATCTTTACATACTAGATTAGAAACAGGGAGACATTATTATTATCTAGATAATTAGCTGATCAGTTCTGGTTTTGTCTTTGTCCTATTATCTAGGCTATCGTGATTAAACAACTTTATGAAAGAGCAGTTGCAAAACTCCAAAGGTGTCTTTTTCAATGGCTAGTTTTGCACTAGCAAAAAGCAACTGAATATGGGATGTTCCATCAATATAATGAACCCCAACATCTTCTTGACCAGGTTTCAGATTTCATACATTTAAATACATGGATTTAAATTTTGTTTAAAATAAGTCCCTCAAGAAAGAAGGGAAAAAAGAGCCAGAAAAAAACTAGATATACTCACTATGTTTCCATACTCACACGAGGTTCTAAATCCATTAGTCTCTTCTCTAAGCGCTGTATTCTTGAATGCAGTGCTGCTTCGACCACCTGAAATTAACATCAAAAAGTCTTTTTCAGAGCCTATAATAACCATATGGGCAGACATGATGAAACTGATGCAAATGACGAGTTGTAAAGTATATGCATAATCATAAGACCATGTGTATGGAAGTATGCATGATTAATCATGAACATAGTTGGTCTTCAAAACAATTGAACTTCGGACCCCCATTTTGCTTCTACAGGTCATTGAGCCCGATTAAGTCAACTCATTTCCTACCTCCTGGCCTCTCACATTGTTTAGTTCTTCTTCTGTATTGTGCTGAATAACTCTCCAAAATGTTCTCTAATCTAGTGGACTTTTGACATTCCTTGAAACCACCCTCCCTGCACCCAGCGACTGGGATACCAGGTTGCTCTTTTCTATATGTCAATGCAAGCAAAGTAGTGTTTTCTTTTTTCTCGCTGGAATAAAAAAGGATTTCCTTGATTGAAAAGGGGTAGTTTCCACCAGGAGGGCACGCATTTATGTAAAATTCGTAGAGCAGACAATTTCTGGCTCCGATTGCTAACCAAGCAGGAAACCAAAAAAAGGATGACACAATGAACTTGCACACCTCTTATTACTTACAGATGAATATTAAAATATGAAAGCCTTAAAATAACAAACATACCTCAATCATAAACGGCATAGATGGTCCCCCATTCACGTTTTTGGGGTTTAGCCGAGGCAACAATGTTTCTATAAAAGCTTTCCCACCTTTACTGAAAACAAAAATAGATGACACAAAAATCCTCAAATGTTAGTTTGCTTATTTAGAAAATAATCCGAGGGATAAAACTGAAAAATCAATTTACAGCACGGTTGCAAGCTCACCGGTTGTAGTCAAATATAAGAACACGTTCTAGCATTGCGATTGCTCGGAGTGAGCCTAGATTTAGAAGAATAGCATGTTCACGGACCTGGGAGACGAATCACAGAACCGAATTTGTAAATGTAACAATCGTGGCAAACAACTAAACAAGAAACTGGACTTCTTATAGTCAGAAAAAAAAAAAAAAAAAAAAAGATTCCCAGTGTTACATTCAACCACCATACAGATACTACATTCATAGCAAATTCTGAAAGAAACTTAAGGACCAGAAGCAGTTTCCCGGACCGAACAATATCACAACACATGTTGATACTTGATGCAGAAGCATTTTAGTTGATGAATAGCCATGTAACAAATTCTTATAAAGCATCGTTATTTCGACAGAATACTATCATCCTCTCCCCAAAACTTGCATTTTGTAGCAATTAGTAAAGAAAAGAAATCTGGGCTAAAACAGTCTACTAAGAATCCAAGTAATCGAGAAAGGGGCAATACCAGCAAAGAAGGCACAGAGTTTGTCAAAAACAATGACGGGTCAACACTCCGAATATCACGCGGACGAAGCCCTGACATTAAAACACTTGTTACCGAGAAAAAACAAAAGTAAAAAAGAAGAGAACATAAAAGAAACCTAAACTGTGACGCCATGTTTTGCTGGAAAGCGGAAAAAAGTTTTACCAAAAATTGTATAAAATCCCAGAAATTGAAGATGGCTCTCTTTGATAGAAAATTGTCCTCATATAGGTAAAGGCTTAAATTCCAAGTATAAAGGGGTATAAAAATACAATTTTTCGATTACACGATTAAAATATTACAGTCATTTTGTGTATTACTTGCTTTGTAAAAGTATAAAATGAAACTTAGTGGATATGACATAGTTTAGTCATAATTCTACGCTTAACTCCACCATAGATGGAGAATTCAAATCTCGAATCCCCCATTGGTAAGTTCCAAAAAAATAAGGGGAAAAAAAATCTCTACCATAAATTAATATTATTATTTTTAAAATCATGTACACAGCATAAATACCATAGCACCCTCTTTTAACTTTTACATATTAAAATATAACATAAGGACTGAAAGACACACATTTTACATGTATGTATAGAACTTATTAAAAATAAAGTCAACCATTCATGATATAAAAAACTAAAACTATTATTTAAAAAATAGATGCGAAAAAAAAGGAAAAAAAAACTGCAAATACAGTTTAATTAACTCACCACTTGACTTGAGCAACTGACGCCTGTTGATTTTTCTCGTAGCTATAGCTCCATCTGACTTCACTTCAACAACCTAAAAACTTAATACAAAATTTATCATTATTTAATATAATTTATTTTGTTGAGAACGTATATGTAATCTATTCTATAACCAAGATTTACATTTTATAAATAGAAAAAAAAAAATGAGAGACCTCGTAGACGGGCTCGCGAATCCCGAGAGAGAGAGAATCGCCAAACGACGACGTGGAGACCCTCAGCGAACCAGTGGCGCCACTACTCGCAGCGGTCGCCGAGCGGTCGTGGCTCTGGTCTTCGACCTTGGCGTCGACGCCGTCGGCGTCCGATCTGACTCCGCCGTTTACTAGGGCATCGGGATCGTTCCACTGGTCCTCCTGCGTAGCCGATCGGAGGCACCTGGTACTCCACGAAACCCTCACCGAAATCGGAGCGGCGAACAATGCGGTGGCGCAGAGCTCAACGTTCTTCCGACAGAAGAAGAGCGAGGGCGGCGCCGGCGACGGAGAGTGGAGGGGGAACTGGAGGATGAAGGGAGGAGGAGGAGAGAGAGCCATTGGAGTTGGGGAAGGTTTTGGACATGAAACGGAAGACTCGGAGGACGTTGGTGGTGGTTTGCTCTTATGTTGTCTAACGAACGAATCAACCATCAAATGGCCAAATGGAGGAAGGGGAATAATTTATTCCCTCTGGATAATCCAACATATTATTATTATTATTATTATTTGTTTTTTGTTTTTTTGTTTTCCTTTTTTGTGTTATTGGTTAATGCCAGTTAATGTTAAAAAAAAAAAAAAAGAAATCATTATTTTATTTTAATTTATCTGTCAGTAGTGACGGTTAGAATGGTCGTTAAATGTTTCCAAAGAAAAAAAATGATGCATTTTCCTTCTTTTTTCTTTTCTTTATTCTTTTTTTTTAGGATAGAATTATATATGAATTACTGTTTGGGCAACGTTAGAATATGTGTAATTACTTTTGTTGTTTTGTTTTTTCAACAAAAAAATTTGAGTCCAAAAGAGAATGCATAATAATATCATATTTACATAATCTTTTTCATAAAATCATATTTATAGAAATTAAAATAAGTAAAAAACATATTTTATTGTTAATTTTTTTACAAAAATGTTAAAATAGAAAATATATTTATTATCACTTCAAAAAAATCATATTTGTTATTTTTTTTTTTTAATTTGGAGATGTGAGATTCAAACTCTATATATGTAGGTAGATTCAGATATAATATTACAACTAAAATATATTTGTAGTCACAAAAATTTATTAGTAAAGAATTATTAGTAAATAAATAATTTTCGTGTTTTCTACATAAATAGAGTATTTACTATGTAATTGTTTTAAGTTTCAATGTTTATTTACCATGAAAATCACGCATTTATTAAATTAACTGGTAGTTATATGTAAATCCTTTATTTACCATGTTTTCTAGATTTTTAGCTTATCTTGTAAATCTCATATTTACCATGTAAATTTTTTCGTTTTTTTTTTAATTTTTAATTTATCTAATAAATCTGATATTTACCAAATAAATCTAGTATTTACAATAAATCCTTTAATTACATTGTCTTTTAGTTTGTTTCATATATCTAGTATTTAGTTAGCAGACTTATAGTATTTACCAAGATCTTTGAACATTTATTTTTTAATAACTTTCTAAATACACTATTTCATGTTTAAGGTTAATTTAGTAAATAAATTATTCACATAATTTCTTATTTTTCCCCAGAGATAAATAATTTTTAAGTAACTTTTGTACATAGATAGTTACATAATATTTATAAGTTTTTGGATAAAGCATGTTATGCCTGGAATTCTTAATTAAGTGAGAGTTTGGTTTATGATATATTTTTTTTTGTTTAAAATACCCGAAACTCTTTAAAAATATGTGTTTTAGTCATTCTGTTAATTTTTTTAGATGGAGGGTTGGGTTACGACGATTAGAGGTCACCTTGGCTCATGGAGGATGGTGACAAACGAATCTGAGTCGCAGCTCGTGGGGGTAAATGGATCTGGTTTGCATGGGAGGGGCCTTTTCTAAATGTTCAACGATATAAATTCTCTTTGAGACCAGTTAGAAAGAGCAAATAACTTGTTAAGCCCACAACATTTTTAGTATTCACAAAAAGCATTATATACATATTTTTCTTACGAGACAGATCGACCACAAGACCTTTAAGAGGAGACCATAGTTCACCCATAAGTGGACCTGATTAATTATAATATTCAAGTAATTGTTAATTAAAAGAGAATTATGATACTTATAAGTTACTTAAGTTCCTTACGCCTCGCCGACGTAGGACTTATGAAGCCCACAATTGGCGTAGGGTTCCTGTCCTTGTAACTGACTTTTCTTGATCTTTCTGGTGTTCGCTACCACTATGACCCATGAAAACGGTTGCGACGGCTCCAAATTGTGAATTTTCATTGTAACTTTATGATGGATTAAGGAAGTTTATTCGTGAATACTGACTACAGTTTTTTATGGAAACAATGACAAAACGCATAAGGCGGTAATGATACAAGGATGATGACCTTGTTGGCCAGATCAAATATGAAGATGAAGATGGAGGTCCATTTTTCACCTCTACTTATTCTAGTCTTCATATAACAAAGAGAGGAAGGAAAAACACTAACAAGAAATATTTGAAAAGAGTATACTTGAGGTACCAAACTTTCATTCTAATTTTTTTAGTACCAGTTTACATTTCATATTTTATTTTATTAATAAATATAGTTAATTGATATGATAATATTTTACGTACTTACTAATAAACAAAGACAACTCACAATACTACATAGACAGTTATTTAAAAATTTTAATTAGAGTTGGTATCCTTAGTATTTTTTTATTTAAAAAAATATTGATAGTTTATTTATTTATTTATTTATTTTATCACAATGACATTAAAATTTTCTTGTAATTAAGATAATTATCAATAGCCATAATTGATCTATTTTTTTAATCTAAACAAAATAACTGATCTTTATTATGATCATGATATACATATATATTTATATTTCTTGTACATACTTAAAAAAGTCAATTACTTTTTTTCTTTTACATCACAATTCCGTGATTATCACATCATCATTATATGATACTCATCTCATCACTATATAGACTTTTTTTTTTGTGCTTTGTTTGTTTACAATAGTATTTTTAAAAGGTCTTATGAAAAAAAAAAGGGGTTAAAAACTTGCCTGGAAATCTGAGGCCAGAGAAGCTGCCACGTAGTGAGGGACACTTGGGTGGGAGAGTTTCATAAAACAAAGGGCAAGTCAATTTTATGAAAGTGACGGTGGTTAACGCATAAATTCATGTCTAAAACTCTGCACAAACAAAAAGGTGCCAAACAAAATATTTCTTATGGTCTTGGGGAGCTTACAAATCGTTCTCTAACTTTTGGGATTTTGGATTTATTTCCTATTTTCCTTTATAAAATTACAAGATATTTACCATATACGTGTTTTTTGAAATGACTCAAAAAAAAAAAAAAAAAGATAAAAAACAAAAAGAACAATATATTATTGCTTGAGCATAATAATAAGTTTTTAGTTAAAAGATAGATTTTGTGGTTGCATACATAATTTAATAATCATTTTACATCGACTTTATTAAAAAAGTGTAGAGTTCAATTCCTTATTTTAAATTCCAAAAAAAAAAAAAAGAAAAAGAAAAGGAAGGCTAATTTTGTAATAGGGCTACAATTTGATTTGGTTTGAGCCTCGTAAGTTTGAGGAAAATAACTCAAAATTTGAGAGCTTGCTTCATCATAGAATTCGCCTTAAAATCTCACAGCAGTATAAATTATTATAAATAAATGACTACTAAGATTTACAGTTTTAGACAATTATCAATTTATGTCAGAAGTATGTTTAAATAAAAGAAAAAAAAATAATGATTCTATTAAGTTTGGTGAAAATATGATAGTGTAAGACTATATCGTGCCGTAAAACATTTTTTAAAAAGAAAAAATAAATTGCAAACGTCTATTAGAAAATTCTAAAAATGAGTGTAATAAAATGCTGAGGGTCGTTTTGATTTATTTATTTATTGATTTATGCTGGAAAATGATGTGGGTCGTTTGTGTTATTGTATTAATATTTCAAATGGACAAAAGCAGAAACAATTTGCATCAACTAATGTTCCATTTGGTGTTTGAATTCATCTTAAACTAAAATATATATTTTTATTCTAATTTTTATCTTTTTTTAAAAAATCAAAAAAATTTATAACTAGTTTTTAAAAAGTCAACCAACTCCAACATAAAAATTTCATTTCCAACTAATTTATCAAACGGAGACTATTACATCTTTATTGAGATCACCGGAGGACCCATCCTTGAAGACATGATAAAGTTTAAATCGATATTGATTGCTGGTGGTCGAATATTTTGAAGGTGGGAATATTTATAGCTTTAGAACACCAACCAAAGAATAAAATGTCCCAAGATAGAGAAAAATAACCCTCGGCCACTAGTTTTGTTCTGTTCTGTTTGTTTGTTTTGTTTTTTGTTTTGTTTTAAATAAACTCATCTTTAAATAAAGATGACAACAAGATGAAACGAGAATAAAAATACTTTTTCATCTCCATAGTCACCTACTAAAAAATCTTTATTTTATTTCCATTCTAATCTGAATTCTCATCTGCATCCCCGTCCCGTCATCTATTGAGTGGACCCGGAGGTTGAAATAGAAAAATACAGTGAAATTGTAATGGTAAAAATAATTTTTTAAAAAATACAACTCATTATGCTATATGAAATAGCTATTCGTTTTACTTTGACAAAAATATTTATGAACTTGTGAGAACTCAATAATCTACCATTATAGTTAGCATTCTTGACCTTTGATTTTATATATTGATATAATTTATTCATTTATATTTAAATTTTATATATTTTCTCATTAAAAATTAAATTTATATATGACTTCGTCACTATTTGTAATACTTCAAAAAGACATTGATTGTGTCATCAGTTTAACCGAGGGGAATAATTTGGGACCAAATGATTAACTCAAACAATTATATAAAGGCTTGCCATGAATGCATGTTCAAGTGGATGATCTCCTTGGCATATATATAAATATATATGTTTTATCCAATTCAAAACTTACATTAGTTAATGTAACAGAATATTTGGAGAACCTAGTACAATATTTAACCAAGGACACGTTTATCGAATCATAAAATATTAATAAAAAAAGCAACTAAACCAGAAAAAAAAAGTCGAATAATAGAAAAGAAAATCTTTGATTTCTTTTTTAATTGGTTTTTATTTTCCTATTAGATGAGTAAAGAAAAACAATCCAATTATCTTTTTAGTGCTGCTTATACTTAAAAATGTTATTTTTTTAAAATATAATTGCTAAAATATCCTTAGCACAATCAAACAATCATTATACATGAAAACTTTTAAGAATACATAAGTGAATTTGGTTTTTTTTTTTTTTTTTTTTGTTTTTGATAAGAAATCAATATAAAAGGATACAATGATTATTAGTATCCTTTTTTTTCATCATTTATGTTCTCATTTTCATCTTGTAAGTAATTCCATGCACAGAATATGAGAAACCTACAGTAGAAAACAATATTTATTGGCATATTTCTCAAGACAAAGAGCCTTCCTCTTTCTTTTTGTTTTTGTTTTTTTCCCCAAAGGAAGAATTCTCCTTTTTTTCAGGGGGGGAAGTAAACGTTTTTTTCCCTTTGAGAAAGTGAGGAGAGACTCCCTCAAAAAAAAAAAAAAAAAAAAAAAGGAAGCGAGGAGAGATAAATAGAGGAGGAAAGGGGAGGAAAGGATAAGAGAGAAATTAATCAAATGAGCTTAACATTAATTTTTTCTTACTTTTAATTTGCTCTTAACTTTTCTTAAGATCCAATAGAAGCAACATATAAATATATGTTTTTATCTTTTCTTCTCTCTATCTTTTGGTTTGCAATTTATTTCAAATATTTTGCATAGGTAATGAGAAGGGGCAACTGATTACTATCTTTCAGATATGTGTATATATATTTCCTTCTTTTGCACCCCGTGAATCTAAAATAGATGCTAATACCCTCTATAATACAAATATTAATACCAATGCTATATTAAAAAAAAAATGGGAAAAATAGGATATTCTACTTGTTTTCTACTTTTACTCCAACATAAATAATGCTATTTGTATAATTTATGAGAAAAGTATCTAAATACTCACTTTTTTTTTCACCCATCGAATAAAATGACACAAATTCCCTTCTCTTGACTAACATTATACAAATTTATGCTTAGTTTTGGATAATGTTACCTAGTGTTATTTTCTTATGTCACGTTGACACATGACATTTAAGTTATATCATCTAGTGTTATTTAATTAGTTAATATACATTAGTTATAATAGTTGTAAGTAATTTTAATAGTTATTATTGTTATGATTAAATGAAAAATATAAAGTATCAAAAAATAACAATTATATATTAAAATTTAATATTTGTTATACTTGATCGCATTTACAAATACAAAATTGAGTATCGGAAATAACATTACATGACAATGATTTTCCTACCCAAATCCCAAATTTTGATCACAAAATTTAGAGAACCTAGTGTTGGAGCAGAATTTCATCCAACACCAAATGAACGTTCTTGAAATAAAAAACAAGATCAAACGAAAGAAATAATCAAGTATGAATACAAGAAAACACAAGAACCTTAAGAACGATATAGAGAAAACCGAAATCCGGTATAATTGCCTCAAGGCTTTGTATTGAGAATTGTGTCTTATCTTTTCCTCTCAATTCAAGAGAATTTATAATACATTGGGAATGTAGGAATTCTCCTATTAATTTGAGAATTTATTCTCTCTTTAATTACAATGAACCATTCACATTCCGGTGATCTGATATGGACGTTTAACGTCTTTGATATTAAATATAGACGATTGAGTTCCTTTGTAAACTCCTATTAATTGTTGAACGTTATCCTTTGTAGACGCTTGAACTTCTCATTCTGATGTTCGATATATCATTACAATGAATCATACTTGAGGGTAGTCTCCTTCTTCATAAATGAGTAGACATCTACTTGGATTGTCTCATACCTTATAATTAAGTAGGCTTCTACCTTGGTTGTCTCCTTCCGTATAATTAAGTAGGCTCCTACCTAGTCTGTCCCCTTCCTTATAATTAGGTAGACTCCTATCTATATTGACTTGAGTAAAAATTATTTTAAATAATTTTTACGTGATGGCAAAAAATACCATCCAAGGTACAATATTCAATTTAGTATGCCCCTAAAATCTTTACTGTTAACTTTAATGCAGCAAAAATTAGTGAGCATGTCCAAGTGTTTTAATTAAGGAAATCACTAACTACTTCCTATTAAGTAGAATTAGAAACCTAAGAATTTACCGTATTAAAACAACTAAATAATTTCATTGATGCCAAAAAAAAAAAACTCAATTATCATTAATGAAGCCGCTAGCTAAATGAACTACTAGAGAACTGGATTGGTAATTACATTTCTGATCACCAATTTTGAAAAGAATAAACTAGTTAGGAACTCAACAGAAAAGAAAAGTAAATTAATTTAAACTAATTAGGAACCACTGTGCAAAAATTCTGTTTAGCTTGCATGA
Organism: Ficus hispida; assembly: GCA_025413025.1. Classification (NCBI taxonomy): domain Eukaryota; kingdom Viridiplantae; phylum Streptophyta; class Magnoliopsida; order Rosales; family Moraceae; genus Ficus; species Ficus hispida. Next base: position 3,407,516 of record CM046363.1, read on the forward strand.
AAACCAAAAAAGAAACCAACGATTGTAGATGCTTGGTGAGTAGCTGGGCAGTGGCATCACTCATTGGCTCACTTTCACCTTCTCCGTCCGCCAAAGAAGAACAAGAAGCCGGTTCTTGGGCAAGGTTTACGACGCCGAAGCATTTCGCACTCTGCTTCGGAAGAACCAAATCTGCACAACTTCCCCTGCATTTAGCTTATTCTTTTTGGCAAACATTGTGCCAGTTGTGTGACAAGACATAGGAACTCGAATTCTTAAATTCGCATCTCCTTCTAGCTCAATCCTTATTCGGGTCACTAAATCCACCTCGATGCTCTCTAGATGCTTGTCCACCCCCTTCGATCCTCGCCAATGTCCTCTTCTCCTCCTCCTCGGTCAGGAATTAATTTGCAGCTTATTGTACCATTCGGTTTGGCAGTAGCCGAGGGAACATCATAAGAATCTTGAAATTCCTCTTGAAATTTCTTGAATATCCCAATGCTATAAGAATCTTGAAATTGCTTTTCAGTAGCAAAATTTGTGAGATTTGTGTATCAAATGAGATTACATCTCCAAACGATTCATAAGCTGCCTTGATCTAGCATCTGCCCGAAAACTTTTTTTTTTTTTTTTTTTTCATAATGCGATTTTCATCGTTATCAAACTCCATTTTTTAAGAGTTTGAATTCTTATTTTATCCGAACAAAATAACTAGAATATCTTCAGCATCTCCAATTCCAAGCCTTAATTGCGTTGCCTATGAAATATAATTCCTACATTCCTTTCACCAAAAGTCAAATTCTCAAAACCTCCTGCTTCAACAACAAAGGAATTAAATTCTCACAAGAACTTACCATATTAAAACAACTAAATAATTTCTTTGATGCCCAAAAAATAAAAAAATCAATTATAATTAATTAAGCTGCAAGCTATATGAACTATTAAAGAACTGGATTGGTAACAACATTTCTGATCACCAATATTAGCGAAAAATGACAGAAAAGAAAAGTAAATTACTTTAAACGAATAAAAGTACCACTCTGCAAAAACTTGACTTGGCTTGCAAGAAACCAAAAAAGAAACCAACCATTATTGATTTTCGAAGAGGAGCTAGGCAGTGACATCACTGTTGGCTCACTGTCATCTTCTCCGACCGCGGAAGAAGAACAAGAAGCCGGTCTTGGCCGAGATTTATGACAGCGAAGCATGGCTTTCTCTCTCTGCTCCTGAAGAACCAAATCTGCACAATGTCACCTGCATTTAGCTTATTCTTTTTGGCAACATTGTGCCAGTTGCGTGACAAGACATAGGAACTCGAATTCTTGAATTCCCATCTCCTCAACGTCATCTCCGTCTTGCTCAAATCCTTATTCGGCTCGACAAAATCCACCTCGATGCTCTCCAAATGCTTGTCCGCTCTTCTCCTCGCCAACGTCCTCTTCTCCTCCTCGGTCAAGAAATCGTCCGACGCAATTTGTTTGAGCGTCATCGAGAACCGGTTCTCGCCCTTTTCAAGATCGGTTTGGAATAGACTTTTCTGGATAACTAACGTCACGGTAGCAACATTAAAATCCCGAACCAACATTGCCATCAAATTGTCTGGCATTGGAGGTGCCGGGTCCGGTCCCGCTATTACACCTCTTTTACTCGAATACTTAGTACTCTTCCTGATTCTCTTGGTACTAGTACTAGTCTCCTTCTTTGCCTCTGTTTTGATCTCTTCATGGCGTTTCGAGCGAGTAGCAGCGGACTTCTTGCTGGTCTTTCTTTTCCGATCATCTTCGTCGACGAACAAACGAGGGCGTTTCTTAAGGGGAAGAACTGGGTGGGGCGACCGGAGTACCTCGTCTTTTCGTTGGAAATTTGAGGGAAAAGGGTGCGAATTTCAGGACTTGAGCCAAGTCCACGGCTGATTTTTCTTTGATGTTTGGTAATGGAGGCACAACTTCATCTAGCAATGTCAGATTGCCTTCAAGAACATCACAGCAAACCCCTGCCAACATTTCTAAGTCGCAAAAAATCGACTCTTCCTCGGTCATCTTCTTCAAACAAGAACGAGAAATTGAGACTGATTGGAGAGAGGCGCGAGTGAATAATGAGAGTAAAATATTGGCTTGGGTTAGGGTTACTTGTGTGTCAAGTATTTAAATTTCAAGTTTTTCCCCTTTGTTTTTTAGGGGTATTTGTTTTCCGTTTATGATTTTTGGGAATACACGATTGTTAATTTTAATAAAATGCGTTAGAGAGGTTTTTGTTTTTTTGGAAAGAAAGGGGGGGCAAAAAAAAAAAGGAAAGAGAGCAACTCTATTCCAAGGGGTCTATAAGGGTAAAATTGGGATTTGATTATTTAATAAATGAAACTATATCAATAGTAAGCCTCCCTTTCACGTTCAACTCCAATCTAAAATTTTCATCTTAGTTTTTATATTTTTTAAAAAATCAATAAAAATTATGATTAATTTTTAAAAAATCAATCAACTTTAATTTAAAATTTTTAACTTCAACCGGTAAACCAAACTTAACATAAAAGTAATAAATGAAAGTAGTTCAAACCCCTCCCCCTCTTTTTAAGGGATATAAGTGCTGAAAAGAATTAAGAGAAAATTTTTTTCCAGCTTATTGTTTTCTCTTTGTTAATTGACACGTGGAAACTAGAAATTTCAACTTTTCGGAAGACGATCTCAAAGGCTTTATTGATTATTCACTAACAAGGACTCAAACAAGCTGCTGCTACGTTCTGGGCTAAAAAAATGACAGGTGAAGGTACTCTCGGGTTTGTAATCTGCAAAGCCCCTACTCAAACCACTTCTTTCTTATCCGTTGAGCAAACCCAGCCTTTGGTAATTTCCCTTATTATGTAATTATTTACATATACTATGAGAGAGATTGTAATATATCTCTAATTTGATATAAGATTAAAAGACACAAGAAAGTCGAGAGGGCTGCGAAGGCCGCGAGGGCAGAGAAGGTGGCTCGGCGGCTGGTGCGCTATTTGTAGCCTGCCAAGAGGGCTGAGAGGGTGGTGCGGCCGCACCACACATGTACTGGGCTGCGCCTCGTGAAGCCTGCATTCCTGTGGGTATGGTGCGGCCGCGCAACTCGTGTTGATATGAGAATTTCTAATATGTCTGTTGAATTGTTCGAATCGTCGGGTCTATTGGTTGTATATTTTGACATAAAACTGAATTATTATTCGTAACTGATATATCAGTTATGATAAATGAATAGATACAAAAGGAGATGTCATTTAAATGAAGAGACACCTCTTAGAAAAATTATTACATGAATTACCAATGATATAACAGTTCATGAAAAGGCATCTATATGCTTAAAAAATAAAAATCCAGAAATTTATAGATTTCATATCTTGTTTTTGAATACAAAATTATTACTAGATATTGTGTTCAAGGGTTTGTTAAGATTGGGGTAATTTGTCGTTAAACTTTTTAACAAATTTTGTAGTGAGGGCAAATAAAACTTTAAAGAAAAATATTCTCAATACACCTCAAACTCATCTTTGTTTTCAGTTTTATTTGCCTCCGTTGTTCTCGTTCTCTCTCATTCTCCAACACAAACAACGCCTTCATATATAAACAATGTATGAGGTTAACATGTTCATGCACTCTCATGATATTTCTTTGAAGTGTGATATTAAACACAGTGATGGTGGTGAAAAAACATGATTAAAAAAAAAGAGAGCAATTCTCTGAACAACTACCAATCTGGTGTTTCGGGGTATGAAGTGTCAGATTTCTTGTCCTCGAAGCAGTGACTATCCTCAGATCGTTGTATCGTGTATGGACCTGTGTGGCGTTACCAAGATTTGGTTATTCAGTTTTTTCCTTTGGGTTTGGTAAGCGCGCGGCAAGCTATTTCTTTTGAAGAAGTTTGTCTTTTTCTTCTCAATTGCTTATCCTCTGCTGATTTTGGAGTTGTTTCTATGAATTTACTGTTCGGAGTCCATAGGGCTCCTATCCTAACGTTGACGAGATCTTGGGAGTTGCAGCTCATATATATATATATATATATTTTAATTCCAATTAAGTTGCCAAGTTTTATATATGTGTGTGTATATATATATATATTTTGCAGCTTGCTTGCTGATTATAATGGTAGTTGTTTATTTCTGTTATTTGATCTTTCTTTTTGGTCAATCAAATTCATTTTTCATAGAGAACAACTCTCCAAAGTATCATGTCATTTTGATGATCATAACACTGACAGAACCAAAAAAAAAAAAAAAAGGGAAAGGAAAAAAAAAAAAATCAGAATGTAGCCTATGCAGCCTTTATAGGATCAACTCTATAAGTGTATTTATTTTCCGGTCCGGGGAGTTGCTTCCACTCGAGAAGCTCTACACTAATTATTCTGTTTGAATTTTCTTTAAAAATACAAGAATGTCGGATTAAGTTTTTTTTTTTTTTTTCTTTTCAAAAAAATTCGAATGGAGGAAATTTAAGGAGACTAATTCTCTTCTCTTTTCTTTTCTTTCGTTCTGTTTTTCTGTCTTTCTTTCTCTCTTTCTCTAATAAAAGTTCTAATAAATATGGTTAAGTTGGACTAAATTATAAATTAATAACTAAAATGAACCTTTAAATTCAGTATTACTATCTCATCTTGCCTCTTAAAACTTAAAATATTGTGTTATAAGTAACTAAACTTACTAAACGTTTCATTAACGGTCCATTTGTGATAGAGAAGGTTTTTCTAAAATTAACAAATGAAGAACGTGCTCACTTCATGTGTCAGATAAGTAGAGAGTAATGTGGTAAAATAAATATTCAGAAGTTAATCGAGGGTGAATTGAAGCATATTCAATATTATGCAATTGATTCAAAATTATAATTTTCATATATTAGATTAATTGCGTAACAACTCACCCATCCTTTTAATTAGAGGGGTGGACATTCGATTGAAACCAACTTTTTTTTAAGCATTCATCGTCCAATCCAATTATGAAAAATCTTTCCAAATCCAACCAATCCAATCTAAATAATTTTATCATCTAATCTAATTCAGTCCAAAATCCATTGGATTGGATTATACATGTTTTCATAAGAACTTGTTAAAAACTACTAAAAGAAAAAAATTTTTTTTCCGGACATCAGTTTAATTCTTCATCCGTCTATTCATTATTTAACATTAAATCAAAATCATGCAACATAATAAATATAGTAAAAATTTTAAGTTAATAAGACCTCATCCCTATCCAAATTATCAAAAACAAAATTAGTAGGAAAAAAGATAAATACAAAAAATACATATTTCATCGCACGATTGGTATGACAAGCCCGCCAAGGCGAAGCCTTTTCTAATTTGTCAATCTATTTTGGGTTCTTCAATTACAGGGAAAAAAACACAAAATAATAAGAAGATATAAAGTTAAACATATGTAAGAACCAAAAGACAATAGAAATTGCAAAGTATTTATATTTTTCGTCTCAAACGATTCAATTTCTTCGCACATCAACTTGTTTACAATCATGAATCCAATTTTTAGTGCAAGAAAGCGCTTGCACCGTTTTAGGAGATAAACAACTCCTAAAAGGATTCAAGATACGAACACCGTGGAAAATGTCGATCATGCATAACTGTAGATACTGATATAGCCAAACATCTCGTACTCTAGAAGAAAGTATTTTATATAATATTTGTATATAATTATTTTTATATAAGGTTTAAGTAGATTGGATTAGATTTATTAGATTTTAAAAATTCACATCTAATATGCAATCCAATAAAATTGGATAGTAAAATTACCATCCTAATCCAATCCAATTATATTTAGATATCCGATTTTTTTTTTCCTTGGATAGATTAGACTGATTCGACTGGATGTATTAGATGAATGAATCTTATACTCATCCCTTTTTTGATCATCTAACACTCATTGTTATCAACTATTTTTTATCCATGCTCTATTCCTTATTTTTTAAGGTGGGAATTAATAGTGAAACATTACATAAGTTCAACTGTAGGGATGTCAATGGGGGCAAGAAGGAGTACGGCTAGGGAATGCTTTCTCTTCCCTATCCCCACTACCAAAATCATTCTCATCCCTATTCCCATCCCTGCTTAAATAGAAGCGAGGCCAAGGTCATGGATTCCCCATTAGAAGGACTTCCCCCATACCCCGTCTATTTCAATATCTATTATAAACATAAATTTAAAAATATAACAAAGTAAAATCAAACAATGAATCAGAAATTTACCATAAATTTAGTTTAAAACCAAAGGTTTTATAAACAAACCAACTTCTAAATATATGTAAATAAATTCTTAAAAAAAAAAGCTATTAAAAATCTCATCAAAACGATACAAACTTTTAAAAATAAACTTTTATAAAACATTTAAGCTAAAAAAAACTTGAAGACATAAAAAATAATAAAAAATAATATTATTTTTTTGTCTATTCCTTATAGTTTTAATATTCATTTTATGGATATATACTTTTCAAAAATAATTTTCAAAATATATTACATACTTATAAATATATATGAAATCACACAAATATGTACATATATATATGAGGACGGGATAGGGGCGGGAAGTGCTTTCCCCGTCCCCGCCCTACTAAATTTCGGTGATAAGATTTCATCCCCATCTCCGTCCTCATCTCCGAATTTTATCTCCCATCCCTGTCCATTGGAGGCGGATTCCGGTGAGGTCGTGCCCCCTCGGGGAATATTGATATCCCTAAGTTCAACTGTTCGAAGGCCAATCTTCAGCGCCGCTCGCCCCCTCCCCTCCCCACACAAAAAAAAAAAAAAAAAAAAAAAAAAAAACTTGTTTGAGTGCCAATAATGCGATGTTTTACGTTGTACCGGGGGGGGGGGGGGTGTTGGGGAATTAATACTTTTAAGGGGCTAAAATTAAAATTAAACCATTTAATTAAAAAAAAAAAAAAAAAACTCTGGTGAAAAAGGAAGGGTACGAAGAAGTGGGAAAAGAAGGTCAAGTAATGGCACACAGCCAACCAAATACTCTGGGAGAAGAAGAAGAAGACGAAGAAAACAAAGAAGAGGAAGATGGGCAATTTCAGTTTCGCGACGGCCCATCACATCACCCTTCTGCTCCCCCCGACGAGGTACCTATCAATGGCTCTGATTTCATTTCATTTTTTCTTTTTTTGCTCAATCATTTCATTCTCTCTTTGGTTTCTGCAACTGGATATTTGATTTCGAGGAGCAATGACTAGAACCCTTTTGAATGCTACGTGGGTGTTTCTCTTTTTCCCTGATTTCTTTGTAGCTCTTTGTGGGGTTTCAGCATTTGGTTTAATTGAAATATTAATACCCTGATAACACAACCAAAAAAAAAAAAAAAAAAGGGTTCCAATTACAACTCCGCATTTCCATACAAATGTTTCACTTTAGTTTTTGCAAATTGAAAATTTGATTTTGAGAAAAGAATGCGTGCATATATTTTTCGGATTCAGTGTTTACAACTATACACTTTTTGTGCTTCTGCGCATATATAAACTTTGGAGAAGGTTCGGAGAAGTCTTGTGGAAAGTGGTACATGAGTTATTTTTTATTTTTTATTTTTTATTTTTTTATTGTTCAAGTGTTGATTCTTTTGTAACTTGTGATGTTCTACTTCCAGCTATTTGACATCTCGACGACTGTAGATCCTAGTTACGTCATCTCTCTTATCCGGAAACTGTTGCCGACCAATTTGACTGGTGATCGAGAGCTACGTACTGAGAACTCAGGTGAGAATGTGGCATCTATGTCTAAAGATGGAGTACTGTGCCCGTCGGAGAATGTAGCGGAGAGCATAGGTGTTGTCGAAGATTTTCGGGAACTTGCTCATGGAGAAAGTGCGAGTGATGAAACATTTCGTCAGGGAGTTGAGCAACCTGGTCATAATAAGTTGGTGGGAGAAGAGGCCTGGGAAGAGTATGGTTGCGTTTTGTGGGATTTGGCCTCTAGTAAAACTCATGCTGAGCTGATGGTATATGGATTTTTCTTTTTTTTGTTTATTTAACTTTAATTTCGTGATTTGTAATTGTCAAAAAAAAAAAAATAAAATAAATAACAACAATTAATCTACTAATTAGAAACAACATTTAGCACAGCGGCCTTGGCATCGAATTGAAATTTTCAGAATAGGTGTAATGATGTTTGAGTTCTGTCAAAGTTCTTTTAACATTATTTGTAGGACGTACTGAGCTCAGGTTTTACGTTGTGCAGGTCGAAAACCTCCTACTTCAAGTGCTTTTGGCAAATCTTATGGTTCAGCAATCTGTGCGTGCTACTGTAAGAAAATCTACTTTTATGCAAAAATCCTCTCGGACGTTGAATATATGTTAACACCCTCCTGATTTTGTTTTCCCTCGTCGAATTTTCTATTTTGTTTTTTTTTTTTTCCGAAAACGTAGATGCATTGGTAACTGAATGTGCTCAATGATTTTATGCATCTAGCTATAGTTGATTTGATTTGATTTTATTTTATTTTATTTTTGTTGCTCTAGGAGATTATGCTCGGAATTATTGGAAACCTTGCTTGCCATGAAGTTCCCATGAAACATATAGTCGCTACAGATGGATTGATTGAGTTGATTGTGAATCAATTGTTTTTAGATGATGCCCAATGCCTATGTGAAGCATTCCGGTAATTGATATCTAGTCTTCCTGTGTATTTTTTGTTTCTTCATTACTCTTTATGTTCTGACTTTAAATGTACAATCACAATGTATGATGGAATTATTATGTAGATTGTCTTCAATTTGATGTAGGACTAAGATAGAAGAGACGGAACCGAGAAGAAAACTGGAACTACTAGAGAAAGAAGTAAAGCCAAAAGAGAGAAGATAGAGGATTCTAGAGAGAACAAGAACTAAGAGGAGGAAAAATATATCATCTTAATATTCGTTAATGAAAAATTAGGAAACTATAACCAAAATAAAGTAAGGAAACTTAGTAATGGAAACTACCCCAATAACGTATATCCACAAATAAATAAAAACTAATATTAAAAATAATTAATATTATGCTCTGCATCATAAATTGTTTCTAGGTGACTAGCTGGTATATATACACTATATATAAATATTTTCATTGTCTATTTAAAAAAAAAAAAAAATTTCTTTCAAGTGCTTTGAGAAAAAAAAGTTTATCCCATCAGGTATTAGTCTTTCTTTCTAACCTCTCCTTCACCTAACCAATAATTAGCACAAATTCAGGACTTATTCTATATTCCTTATCTACTAGACCGCTATATACAGAATATCTGCATTGCATTGTTCCCAAGCAGTGAATTGCTTATTCTATATTCCTTATCTACTGGACCATTAAATGCATAACCAATAAGGCCTGAAGCAATGTTATATTGTTGAGCAGTATCCTATATGTGTTTTATGGCTTCAAACATCATATTCTTAAACAGTTTCAAGCTTTATACGTCCCTTACATTTAAGAATTCTTGACAGAGTGCTAAGTTCTGGTGTTCGAAGTAGTGAGAGTATTACGTGGGCTGCAGTGCTCCAGTCTGAACATATTCTGTGCCGTATTCTATGGATCGCTGAAAATACCCTAAACCCACAACTTGTTGAAAAGGTATCAATTATTATTTATGCACTTTTTGCTTATGTGGATATAAGTTTTTCAATTTTATGTGCTTATGCTTGTACATGTAAAAGGTGACCCCTGTAGTATGTTAAGATGTTTCCGTAGTTTTTCTACTCAGTGATGTACAACCAACTATTTTCGAAGAAAGCAAACCAAGTTCTCTAGAAAATAAGCATGCAGTGGACAATATATTTTAACACTTCTCTATAAAAACATCTTTTAGGGTACATGGTTGTGTATTTGCCTAAGGGCTGATTGGTCCATTAATTGGATTAAGTTGAGAGAAGAATAATAGATGTTGGAATGTGTTGGTGTTATGGTAATTACGGTAATTTTCTTCTCTTCTGATTTCAGGAATTTGAATTTCGTGCTTAACATTATGGGGCTTGTTTAACTTTTGTTCAAATTCTAACTTGTGTATGAGGTTGGTTTGTGTAGTGGATCGATTACCTAGCATGCGATTGCTGCATATGATTAAAGTGCTAAGGATTGCTTAGCATCCAGTTATTACTTTATGAGCGAGTCAAATCTTCTATTCCAAGCACTAGTTAGATATTTTAGTGCATGAAATGGAACTTACAAATGCTAATCGATCGATCATTTTACTGATCCCTAATGAAGGGTTTTTTTTTTTCTTTTTTTTTTTTTTTTTGGGGGGGGGGGGGGGGGGGGGAGCAGAGTGTTAACTATTGTTATCCATCAGTGAAAGTTTGCAGGAAGAAGTGAATATGCTCATTCCACCGCTTATGAAAATGGGTTTACCTAGTCTTTTGACCAGTCTCTTGGCTTCTGAGATCAGTCTTCTGATGAAGGAACGAGTACCTGAAAGGTATATTAGTTTGGTGCATTTGGTTTGTTTTTTCTGCATGGATTAAGATGCTAAAATCATGCCTAGCTTTATGAAAGTTTCTTTATTGAGACAAGATTCCCGTTTTGTATTCTCAGTCTCTCGACTCTGACTCTGTCTCTCTTTAGGCTATTTTGTTTTGACGGGATGTGGGTATATTGTTTACCTCATCACATATATTATGTTGCTCAACATGACTGCAGTCTACAATTTTAATTTATGTGAACTCATATTGCCTTCTATGCTATTGGAAAGACAATTTGCTCGGGGAATGTATTTGCCAGTCTAATTTATCTTTCTAGATTCAGTAACCTGTTGCTTTTCGTTACCATTTCATGCAGGTTGTCGGTTCTTGATGTAATCCTCCGTGCAATTGAAGCAATTTCTATTATAGATGGTCATTCTCAGGAGATTTCTTCAAACAAGGATCTTTTTCGTCTGGTTTCTGAACTAGTAAAATTCCCAGACAAAGCTGAGGTACGCTCTAGATTGTTAGAAAATGTGGTTACACCATGCAGTACTTTTACAGACACCTTGTTCATGAAATTGTACTGGTGCTCTTTCTTCTTCTTCTTCTTCCTTTTTTTTTTTTTTTGTGTGTGTGTGTTTAACTCTCAACGGTATAAAGTAGTTACTATATCCAAAGTTTCTAAAACTCTTGTCCTTGACAACGCTTGTGTTCTGCTACCATTCTTATTCTTGCTTGCAGATTGCGAACTCGTGTGTCACTGCAGCAGTTTTAATTGCGAATATTTTGTCTGATGTCGTTGATTTAGCTTCAGAGTTGTCAAATGGTATGTTAGTTATTTTTTTTCTTGTGTCTGTGATATTGGGGGAGCTCTTGTTATTAAGAGATAACATTTTGGACTGTGTACAGATTTGACGTTCTTACAGGGTCTGCTTGATATTTTTCCTTTTGCTTCGGATGATTCAGAAGCGCGTGGTGCCCTCTGGAATATCATGGCAAGGTTACTATTTCAAGTTTGTGAAAACGAGATGAATCCAACAACTCTGCATCAGTATGTGTCTGTCCTAGCAAGCAAATCCGATCTGATTGAAGATGATCTTCTTGACCAACAATTAGATGGCTTAAAATCAAAGGCTAGAACATCAGCTGTATCCTTGTGTTTGTTAAATATGCGATCTTGTCGGTATGAGGTTGCTTATAGTAAGCTTAAGAAAATACGGCTATGCAGGTTTTTAATTTTCATTGCATCAAATAGATTTATTGGCCTTCACTATGAATCAGCTTAGAAGGATAATTAGCATCACAACTCAATGGACTTCCTCAAAGGATGATGTGGAAGAAAATGCCGTGGGCGTTTCTAGATTGTTGGATTGCTGCCAAAAGCATGCTGTATGAGTAAGCCCGATTCCATTAATTGATTTTGCAAACCAAATTTGGTTTGAATTGTTTGAATTGTGAATTCATTGCCCTCTATGAATATCCCTTAGGATGTCAACTTAAGAAAACCATAACAAAAGCAAGCAAAGGAATGAGACGGAACAAGAGGATGCTATTTGCTCTGTGTCGGGATGGCAGTACAAGTGGCTAGAGCCAAACAGATAGTCGGAAGGACTCCACTTTCAACCAATTTGGGCGATATATCGGCCTACTCCGACTATGCATGAGTCGATTATACAAATGGCTTAGAGGAACTCTATAATGCCCCTTTTGGCTGCATGTATTATTGTCCTTGTCAGTAGTTATGTTTTGTAGTGAATAGAGTGACCGAAAATGCTGTGCATTTAGTTGGAATGGAAGGCATCCTGCCCTATCATGATGGTGCCCTTCCCCGTCGTAAATTAATTGAACCAACTTGAGCTTGTTGGAATCATGTCGGTGTCGCAAATACAACTGTTCAAAGGCTTTTCCAAGACTCGTATGACTCCGGCAGTTCGTTGCATCAACACTGGCGTCGGATGTTGTTGATTTTCTGTTGGGGGGTGGGGGGGGGAAGAAAAAGCTGACGATGGAATCTTGAGGGAATAGATAGAGATTTTGAAAACAAGTGAAACTTTTTCAACTGCCACAACAATTTGACACCCTTGTATGGTCGATAGATCCTCTTTTTTTTTTTTTTTTTTTTTTACATTGGAAAAAAAAAAAGTTGAAATGACCAACATAGCCTTTTTTGGACTATCGTGTACAAGTAACATGCAAAAAAAGTCCAAAATTTCAATTCTATGATTCAAACTGACCAATAATTACTCTGCACCGTTTCTTTTTTGTATCAGCAAAAACAAAAAGTAACTTTGTACTGCAATAACTGTTTTGGGCTCCATTAACCAAAAAAAAAAATAAAAAAATAAAAAAATAAAAAAAAACCTATAATCAAGCTTGTTGAAAGAGGGCTATTGCTGTGTGTTCATGCTTGGAATTGTTGACCAATTTTCTACTAGTTCCTTCATTGAAGGGATTAAAACGAAAATGTAAATGATGTGTGTGTGCGTGTTTATATATATATATATATATATATATATATTGTCTTAGTACTTGTTTCTCGTGTAGCTTTGAGTGCTATTTTTCCTTTTTTACTTTTTGGCCTTAGTCTTAGATTTGGTATGTCATATCATATTTGTGGAAAGCTTCAAGTACAAATTGTGCATCTTTTGTCGCGGTAGTTTTAGTTTTGGCGTGTCATCTTCTTTATATGAAAAACTTTAGAAGTGTAATTTTGCTACTTGTTCTACTGATCAATTAATCTGCATGTGATCTCCTACTTCAGATCGCATCTATTTAAGTTCGGTAGTACTGAATATATAATATAGAACGCAATGTTGTCTTGGTTTTTCCTTCATGATTAAGATGACACGTCGTTTTAGTTTGAGGAGATTACTCTTTTGCCACCGTCATCACATGCAATTTCCCTCCATATTATTTTCTGGCCTACTTGGACTCAATGGAAAATATGTTTGTAAATACACATGCCAAAAAACTATACAACACACGCACACACACACACACACATATATATAATTAATCTTAACGTTGTAATATTCAAAAATATATAGCTCCCGCTAGTCACCTCATTTTTAAACCTGCTTTACAAAGTTTTTATGCAGTGTGTTCTCTCACAAAATTTGAAAATTTAGTTCGAACTTATGATTCAAACCAGGGTTTTAAAAAAAAAAATTTATTTTTAATTTTTACATGTATTTTTGTTTGCTGATATAGCTAAATATCATGATTTTGCAGCAAATAGTTCCTCTAACAAAGCAGTTCGAGAACTTGAAACAATATTAAGGGCTGATAGATGAAATTACAGACCACTGGCCTTACCCTTTGGACTGTTGGGGGGGGGGGGGGGTGGTGGAGGGTGCAAATCACCAGTCCGGTGGGTTAGGGGGCAATGTGTGCACCCACAAGACGCGAATGTCAGTCCCTCACGCGGGCTTCGTTTTGTAAATTTTTTTGCTCTTTTCTACATAAATTCGGATTTTTTTTTCTCTAGAATATCAACAGTCCATGGCTTTAGTGCAGTTTAATATGGACACTAGTGCATGATTAATCCAAAATTAATCAAAAGATTAATAGATTGTATTATTTCTCATTAATCCGGTTTAAAACCTATTAATTTTGGCTTTGTAACATCTCCTCTTTGAGCTATAAAAGGAGGCCTCCACAAGCTTGATGAATACATAAAAACATACAACACAAGTTCTTTGTTCTCTCTTGTTTTCTTTGTTCTGGACGGTTTTTTCTTGTAGTCAATTCTTATAGTTTTGGTGATAGAGGGAAGGCTTTGGTTTCAAGTCTGTCAGAAGCGGTTTTCGATTATGCTAGACTAACGTTGCTCGTCGTTGTATCCTAGGAGACAAATGTCCGTTGGAACCTCATGCACTTACTTGAGGGGAGGAATCTATTTTAAGGAAAGCGTGTCTCATGTGCTTCGACGATCTTCTTTTTTGTGTTGTTTCATTCAAGTTAAGGTTGAATTTTGATTGTAACAATTTTTCTTATATTATACTTGTTTCACTTGTACGTTCATTGTTTATGCTCCATTATTTTCAAACAATCTTAAAACATACTCGCTCCATAGATGACAGACAAGTAGTTCGAATTCGGGAAGGAATTGCAAACGGTTTTTTTGTTTTTTTTGTTTTTGTTTTTTTTTTTTTTTGTAGTTTGCGTTTAAATATATATGTGTGTGTATTTTCAGTTGATTTTTTTTTTTTTTGGAAAACATGGAACTGCTAACGTTTTCAGTTTGTGTTTACATCTATATATATGTTTAGTTCAATTTTCGAAAACATTTATATATGACATTATAGTTATTTATAAACATTTTTTTTTCTTACAAACGTTTGGTTCATATTCTTATATATAACTTATATTTATTATGTTAATTAGCTATATGTATTTATAGCTTTCTTTAATTGGCTTTGGTAGTATAGTATTTATTTGTTATATATACTGGTAATTGGTTTGGTTCTAACAATAATTGGCTTGTTTTTAGAAATGGCCGGAACTATGAACATTGTACCAACTGAGAATCCATCCGTGACATTGGAGCTATCATCTCGGGTAGCCTCATCTTCAACGTAGCCTTTGGCGGTCTCAGTTCCTGTGAATCATAATGAAAAACCGAAGAAATTCACCGGACTGAACTTTAAGACTTGGCAATAAAATATGCTATTTTGTCTGACCACTCTGAATATTACGAGATTCCTGAAAGAAGATCCACTTACTATTAGATAGGATGAGACAGATGCATAAGTATTGCATGCTTTTGATGCTTGGAAGTATTCTGATTTCCTGTGTCGAAATTATATTCTAAATGACTTGTCTGATTCACTCTATAGTATGTATAGCATGAAGAAATCGGTGAAGGAACTGTGGGAGCCCTTAGATCATAAGTACAAGTCTGAAAATGCTGGTGCTAAAAAATTCTTGGTGGGACAATTCATAAACTTTAAGATGGTGGATTCCAAGACTGTCATCAGTCAAGTTCAAGAGCTTCAATTAATCATTCACGGGATTCATGCTGAAGGAATGGTTATTATTGAGTCTTTTCAGGTAGTAACAATTATAGAAAAGCTATCCCTTATGTGGAAAGACTCCTAGAACTATTTGAAGCACGGAGAAAGGAAATGAACGTGGAAGACTTAATTGTGAGACTTCACATCAAAGAGGATAATAGAGGCTCGGAGAAGAAGCTCTCCAACAATGTTGTTGCCAATTCTGTTAAGGCTAATATGGTGGAGCATAATCAAAGCTCGAAGAACAAGAAGTTCAACAAGACGGGGTCCAAACTGAGACTTAAAGGTGGAGTTTCTACGAAACAAAAATTTCAAGGAAAGTATTTCAATTGTGACAAAGTGGGTCACAAGTTGGCAGATTATAGACTGCCAAAAAGAAACAAAAAGAAAGAGGACAACGTGGTGGATGCCATCACCCAAGAGGTGTCTGACATAAGTATTTCAGCTGTGGTTTATGAAGACAACATGATGGACTCCAACCCAAAGGAGTGGTGGCTAGATACTGGTGCCACCCGTCATATCTGTTCAGATAGAGCTGCATTTGCTGATTTAGTTCGTTTGGAAATTAGGGAGAAGCTGTTCATGGATAATTCTGCAACTTCTGAGATAAAGGGTCAAGGGACTATGTTCCTGAAGATGACGTCCAGGAAGGAAGTAAAGCTGCACAATGTATTGTATATGCTTGATATCCAGAAGAATCTTATTTATGGAACAATGATGAGCTTAAACGGCTTCAAGATGGTTTTTGAGGCCCATAAAATAATTTTGTCCAAATATGAATGCATGTAGGAAAGATATGTGAAAGATGAGATGTGAAAAATGAATGTAATTGCTGTTACACCCAAATCCATCAATAAGAATAAAAAGTTTTCCGCTTATATACTTGAGTCTTCTAACTTATGGCATGGTAGATTTGGACATGTTAATTTTGATGCATTGTATATATTAATTAACTTGGATCATATATCCATATTTGAAATTGATTCAAAACATAAGTGTGAAAATTGTGTAGAGGCAAAACAAACAAGGTCTTCATTTCAAACAACTGAAAGGAATATTGAACCACTTGAATTAATTCATAGCGATATTTATGACAAAAAGTTTGTTCAAACAAGAGGTGGTAACAAGTATTTTATCACTTTCATCAAGGATCGCACAAAATATTGCTATGTGTATTTGCTTAAAAGCAAGGATGAGGCTATAGAGAAATTTATTCTTTATAAACAAGAAGTTGAGAACCAACTTAATAAGAAAATTAAGATGGTAAGAAATGACCGTGGTGGTGAATATATGAAACAATTTAGTGAATTTTGTACACAACATGGTATTATTCATGAGGTCAAGCCACCTTGTTCTCCTCAATCAAATGTGTGGCTGAATGCAAAAGTCGTACATTAAAAGATATGATGAATGTAATGTTATTAAGTTCTCGGTTGCTATAGAATATGTGGGAGGAAGCTATTTTGTCGGTTAACTATCTTTAAAATAAGGTTTCTCGGAAGAAAGAAGATAAAATCCAATATGAATTATGAAAAGGAAGGAAGTCTTCCTACAAATGTTTGAGAGTATGGGGATGTCTTGCTAAAGTGTTGGTACCCACACTAAAGAAGATGAGAATAGGTCCTAAAATGGTTGATTGCACCTTTATTGGCTATGCCACAACAGTAGTGCATATCGTTCCTTGTGAATGAATCTAAAAACCCTGACATATACAAGAACACGATAATGGAATCTAGGAATGCATCGTTCTTTGAACATGTGTTTCCTTGTAATTCCAAGGAAGATAGTTTAAGTTCATCTAAACGAACGTATGAAACTATTGAAGAAAATAGTCAGGACCAAGAGCAAAACTATGAAACTGAAAAAGAGGAAAAAGAGCTAGATGAAACAAAAGAACAATGAAAAAAAAAATATGTTTGGACTAGATTTTCTGACCTATATGCTAGAGGCTAAACCTCAAGCTTATAAAGAAACTTTAAGCTCCATCAAGGGTCCTTTATGGATATGGAAAGAAGTTATAAAGAGTGAAATTGATTTCATCATGTAAAATCACACTTGGGAGTCAATGGATCTTCCTCTTGGAAGTAAACCATTAGGTTTTAAGTGGATTTTCAAATGGAAAATAAAGGCAGATGGAACAATTGATAAATATAAGACTAGACTTGTAATCAAAGGATATAGACAATGAGAATGCCTTGATTACTTTGACACCTATTCTCCCGTGATGAGAATAACCTTCATAAGAATGATTTTGGCAATTGGCGCACTGCGAAATCTTGAAGTTCATCAAATGGACGTAAATACAACTTTTCTTAATGGAGATCTAGAAGAAGAAATTTATATGAAACATAGTAAAGTCCTTGTACGGACTTAAGCAAGCCCCAAAATAATGGCACGAGAAATTTGATAATGTCATGATGACAAATGAATTGAAAATCAATTAGTGTGACAAGTGTGTTTATGTCAAGAATACAGAAGATAGATATGTCATACTAAGTCTATATGTAGATGACATACTAGTCACAGGTAACAATAATCGGATGATCAAATCTACCAAGAATATGTTGAATTTAAGATTTGACATGAAATGTATGGGACTTGCTGATGTAATATTGAGAAATAATATCATAAGGTTACCTAATGGTCTTATATTGAGTCACTCACACTATGTGGATAAGATACTTGATAAATTCAATAAAGATGACTTTGGTTTGACCAGACCTCCAATTGATTAAAATCAACATCTGTAAAAGAATAGATGAGAAATTATATCTGAAGTGGAGTACACTAGAGTGATAGGGAGTCTAATGTACTTAATGAGTTGTACAAGACTAGACATTACTTTCGCTATGAGTAGTTTGAGCAGGTTCACGAGTAATCTAGGGGCTGACCACTGGAAAGCAATTGTTAGAGTACTTAGGTACTTACGATATACTCATGACTATAGCTTGCATTATACTAGATTTCCTGCTGCTCTAGAAGGATATTCATTTGCAAGCTGAATATCTGATATACAGGATTTTAAGGCCACCAGTGGATATGTGCTTACTCTGGGAAGTGCAGCAGTATCATGGAAATCTTCTAAACAGACGGTAATAACCAGATCCATGATGGAATCTGAGTTTGTAGTTTTTTGAATGGCTACGTCAGTTCTTTGAAGATATTTCAGAATGGCCGAAACCTGTGCCTGTAATATACATACATAGTGATGGTCAATCTGCCATTGGTAGGGCATATAATGTCATGTATAACGGTAAGTCAAGACACATTTGTCGTCGACATAATACCGTTAGATAATTAATCTCAACTGAAGTCATAACAATTGACTTTGTAAAGTTAAAAGAAAATATTGCAGATCCGTTAACTAAAGGGTTGAATATAGATCAAGTTAAGAAATCATCAAGGGGAATGAGAATTAATCCCATGATATAATAAGTCGAAACAGTGGAAACCCAACCTAGTTGACTGGAGATCCCAAGATCTAGGTTCAATGGGATAATTAAATTGTATAAACTAAGTAGAATCACTGTGAGGGTTACCCTCCAGCCCATTCCTATGATGAAAACAGTGATACCCGTATGGGATAGGTTAAGCTATGTTTTTAATGATTTCTTAAGCTTTAGGAATCCGAGCAAAGTAATGCATGATACTCTTGATTAAGAAATCACCTATGTGAGAGAGAAGTGGGGCCACTTCAAAGGAGAATTGCTAGTGCTCAATTCTTTTAGAATTCTTGCAGAACCAGGACGATGTCCATTGCCAAAATAGACATAACCATGAGAACTGAAACTGTATCAGGAAATATCTGTGTAATGTATACTGTCGTTTACACAAACAACAGAACAGTCCAAGGATATCACGTCTATTGATCAGCCAGTAAAATAAATATCCTTTCTCAAGAGAAGGTTCAAGAGTAACGCCTACCTATCCTATGTAGATATTAACTGTATAACTCTATCACATGTAATACCTTTTGTTTTCCCTCGTCGTTGGTCAATTTCATTCATGTGGGGGATTGTTGGAAAAATAGTTTAAACTATTTTGAGGTCCAAATTTGAGTGGGACCTACTTAGTAAAAGTAATGGGTCTTGGTGGATTTGCGTTCTCCGTAGCGAAGAGATCGAAATCATATATTCATACGCTCAAAATGGTATTCGGATGAATGAGAAATTAATGCTCAAAGTATACCGAATGGAATAGAATTTTGTTAGAAAATTGTTTACAAATGTGGAGTCTCACATTGCTTAGGCATAAAGGCTTGATGGACTTTATAAGAATTTACACTTGTGGACTTGGGTAAGATAATGTACCCAAGAGGCTCTCTCACGCGTAGGGGGGTACAAATCACCAACCCGGTGGGTTAGAGAACTAATGTGTGCGCCCGCACGACGTGGGCGACGTGAATGTCGGTTCATCAAGCTTACTCTCGCACGGGCTTCGTTTTGCAAATATGTTTTGCTCTTTTCAACATAAATTCGGATTTTTTTTTCTCCAGAATATCAACAGTCCATAGCTTTAGTGCAGTTTAATATAGACATTAGTACATGATTAATCTAAAATTAATCAAAAGATTAATGGACTATATTATTTCTCATTAATCCGGATTAAAACCTATTGATTTTGGCTTTGTAACATCTCTTCTTTGAGCCTATAAAACGAGGCCTCCACAAGCTTGATGAGCACGTAAAAACATACAACAAAAGTTCTTTGTTCTCTCTTGTTTTCTTTGTTCGGGGTGGTTTTCTCTTGTAGTCGATTCTTGTAGTTTTGGTGATAGAGCAAAGGTTTTGGTTTCATTGTGCTAGACTACCGTTGCTTGTCGTTGTATCCGAAGAGACAAATATCCATTAGAACCTCGTGTACTTATTGGAGGGGATAAATCTGTTTTAAGGAAAGCGTGTCTCATGTGCCTCGATGTTTTTCTTCTTTGTATTGTTTCATTCAAGCTAAGATTGAATTTCGATTGTAATAATTTTTCTTATATTATACTTTTTCAGTTGTTCGTCGTTTATTTTTCATTATTTTTATTTATTTATTTATTTTTTGAGGCGGATTAAGTAGATAGCATTGAGGAAGTTGTTGTCATTTGTGTGAAGCTATGAGGCTTAAAATGTGCCGTCGTGCCGTCGTTTGTGGTAGAGTAAAGAAGGCCTTTTATGCTCAACGTTGCGTCGTTTTTCAACAGTGGGAGAAATTGAAGAGGTGCAATATGGGTCTTTTTATTTATTTTAAAGAGAATCCTTAAGAGGTTCGTTTGGTCCAGGGCTTCTAGGAGAAATTGCTGGGGCATATCTAATATCGCAGTTGTGATATTGTTTTCTACTTGGTTATTTCTCGTATCCTTGTCGATTTACCATGCAATTCGAATATAGAATTTGGAAGAAAAAAAAAAAACAACTAACTGGTAGTAAACAGTTAGGGATGACACTGTGACGGGATAGAGGTGGATATATTTCCCCACTCCATATCCATCACCCTTTTTACTTTCTACATCTGTCCCTAAACGCATATGCTATCCTCCATTCTTGTCCCCTTGTACCAGCATATATGGATAAAAATGCCATCTTTATAGACAGTTGTTAAATTACATCTTAATATGTGAAATTTTTGTGATATTGTAATTCATTTTCTCCTTCGCAAACTGATAATGTTTATTTTGACATAAATCGCCAATGAGACGTGATCTAATAGCTCTTGAGATATTACAATGAGTTAGGCGTGGAATGAAAATGTTTGTGTATTTTTTTTTCTTTAAAAACGAGCCACTAAACTGGGTTGCAAGGAATTGTCTAGCTGATCAGTCTAGCAATTTTATTTGGACTACGAGTTTCAATTGAACACAACATTGTTGAAATTGGTACAATGGAAGAAAATAACAATATTTTGTTGTTTTATATGGGTGACCAGACCGTTCAAATTTACTTATCAGAGCGAGTGAGGTTTATCTAAAAAAAACCTTGTAAGATATTTTAATGAGATAATGAAATTCATCAAATTTTCAAATCTCGAAAAGAAAGCAAGTTGGCCTTTTAGTTAATGGTAGTGACAAAAAGAAAGGATATCTATTAAGATGGTACATCTCATGTACTGATTAACTAAGCTAACTTGCATTTAGTTCGCCGGTTGAAATGTAATTTTTAAGTTGAAATTAGTTGATTTTTAAAAATAATTATAAATTTTGTTGATTTTTCAGAAAAAGACAAAAACTGAGATGAAAAAAATATAATTTAATTGAAATTAAATTAAATGTCAAACAAAACTAAAGTACAATCCGTCTTTGCCACGCTTATGAACTACTGAGCTCAAACCGTAGACCACACACCTTTATTCAATATCTAGACTTTGTAGTTAGTGACTACTGGAAGACTTTCCCAGTATGACAAGTTGACGACGCTGCCTTGCTCAGACTGGACAAACCATGTATTTTGATCAATTGGACTATGCATGCCATCTGATTTAATTAGACTCTATTGTTCAATTGATCAGAATACTTTACTATGCTCATATATTTACAATATTGTTTGAGTCCTTTTTCGTCTTCTTTAATAATATAAATAACTATTTTAATAAAAAAAAAAAAAAAAAAAAAAAAAAAAAAAAAAAAAAAAAAAAAAAAAAAAATTAATAATCAATTATTAATTTATTATAATTAATAATTGATTAACTATAATATAAATGATCAAATTAATTACTTAAAAAAGACCATATTGCTTAAAAAAAGACCATTAGGCCATTTAACTAAAAAAAAAAAAATTGATTATTTATTAGGTGGGTAATAAAAATTCATCTAACCTAATTTTTTAATTTTTTTAATTGAATTTCCATTTTTTGGAAAAAAAAAATTTAAAGTACATGAAAAGAAAAAAGAATAACGAATTCATGATCCAATTCATTATATCCTATATTTTTTTTTTTTTTTTTTTTTGTATAATATTGTACTCATATAATTCTATCTAGTCTGGCGCCAAACAAGACGTTAAAAAAAAAAAAAAATTAACAGAGTTGAAATTGAGTAAAAAATAACAAAAATACCCAATAAACTCTCATCGTTGACAAAAATCTAATCTAATCTTATAGATTTAGTGAAAAAAAAAAAAAAAAAAAAAAAAAAAAAAAAAAAAAAAAAAAATAATTGAAAAATCAAACAAACTAGTCATCCACCCTTCAAGTGACGAGGAAAATCAAAATGAAAAGTTGAAATCACTGTTTTTCAGCCCAAACAAAACCCTCGCAGACCCCACACCCACACCCACACCCACACCCGCTCCACCCACCCGCCGTCGCCAAGCCGCGATCAGTGCTTCAATCTTTCAAGAAATCTGATTCTCTAAGGTCAGTTTCAGAAAAAAAGAAAATACTTACCTGGGTTTTTCGTTTTCCTCATATCTTGTATTTGCTTGTAGTGTTTTGCTCCATTAATTTCTCGAATTTTGATTTTGAATTAAAAAAAAAAGGATAAATGTCAAATTTGGAAACTTACCCATTTTTTCTTCCATCTTTTCGGCAATTAAACTAAATAAAGGTAAGTTCAAATTTTTTATTTATTTATATATTTCATTTATTTCCGGGCATTGGAGTTCTTATAGCATCAATTCTATATTAAGTTTGTAGCTTTTAATTAATGTAGTGTATACTGCTGATGTTGTTATATGAACAGGGAATCATTGAGAAAAAATTTAACAGTAAAATGAATTTTTCTGGAATGTTGGCTTAGGATGTTTTGGTTTGGTCAATCAAGAGTGTGAAGGTAAATTTAAATATATTGGTTAGAGTTGAAGAAGTAGTTGTGGGGTTGTTGCCATTGGGCGAATTATGGCGAAAGTCTCACTCGGGAGCGAACCAGTGGTGGGATCGCTGACGCCGTCCAAGAAGAGAGAGTACAAGGTCACCAACAGGCTTCAGGAAGGCAAGCGCCCCCTCTACGCCGTCGTTTTCAACTTCATCGACTCCCGCTACTTCAACGTCTTCGCTACTGTCGGTGGCAATCGGGTCTGTCTCTCCCCTCTCTCCTTTATTTTCCGGTTATTTCCCGGTAACACCGAATGCATTACCTATACTGCATTACCTAAAGAGCTAGTGGAACTTTGTTAAGCTCTGATTGTACAGTTAAATGGTTTTGGGAGGTCGTTTTGAGAAGGAACAAAAATGAATCCCAAAGGTTGGCTCAGTGGTGAATCACTTGGACTTATTGCCTCAGGGAGCATTAGGTCTAAGGCTCGATTTCCTTGGGGCCATGCCCGCGGGCCAAAGGCATGAGATTTACCCGATCCATGTGAAGGGGGCGCGTTGCATGGATCCCATGGAATAGTCAGAGCAAAGTCTTGGACACCACAGTTATCAGAAAAAAGAAAAGGGAAAATGTTGGTTAACTCTTAATCTCATTGGTTAAAACGAAGGGGCATTTTTTTGGGGAACCTTATGTTCAACCAAAGACAACCTTAAAACAGTTATTCTTTGAAGTAGGAATGATTTCGAGTTTTTCTTTTGTATATTTTTAGTAAGTACTTAATCTTATTGGTACTAAAAAAAAAAAAAAAAAGGAAAACTAGTTTTGGACCGTTGAAAAGGGAATAAAAAATTTCATTTTCTGTTGAACTTTTCTGTTCAACTACCAAAGAGAACCTTAAAGGATTATAGACCGAACTAGGAATGAATTCAAGTTGTTATTTGAGTAACGTTGTTCTTTAATGTTCTTTCAGGTGACTGTTTACCAATGTCTTGAAGGAGGTGTTATAGCTGTATTGCAGTCTTACATTGACGAAGATGTGAGTTTCCACAACCATTTGTGGAGCAAAAATGATTACTGTGTCGACGTATAAGACGTTATATTGCTCATGTAACTTCGATTGCTTGTAGATCAGAAGGATGAGTCTTTTTACACTGTGAGCTGGGCGTGTAACATCGATGGAACTCCATTTGTTGTGGCCGGAGGAATCAATGGTATAATCCGCGTCATCGATGCAGGCGGTGAGAAGATACACAAGGTGTTTTACTGCTGCAGTTTCAGCTCCTTGCCTTTTCACTACTGAAGTAGAACAAATAGTACATTAGTCATTGTAATAGCCTGGTCTATTGATTTCTAAATAGCACAACTCCTCTTTTTTCCTACTATTTCAAAAATAAATTCATTGTTTTTCATCTTGCCTGCATGCAGAGTTTTGTTGGTCATGGAGACTCGATAAATGAAATAAGAACTCAGCCACTGAAACCATCACTTATCGTGTCTGCCAGCAAAGTGAGTACTACGATTTTTTATTATTGTTTTAAATTTTGGTCTGTTTCGTAATGCTTTTATTTTTATTTTCTTTTTTTTGTGTGATGTATGTATTAACGTTCCTGATTAACCAGGACGAATCGGTTCGGCTATGGAACGTAGAAACCGGTATATGCATTTTGATATTTGCTGGAGCTGGGGGGCACCGCAATGAGGTCTTGAGCGTTGTAAGTGCAAAACACAACTAGTCTCCTTCCTGCTCTTACTCTTTTGCGTTACTTGTTAATTGTTGTGATGGTTTTGGAAATTAAAAAAAAATGTATATATATATATATAGAAAACGATATAAGATGCTAATGCTACCACCATTATGCTGACTGTTACAGGATTTTCATCCTTCAGACAAGTTTCGCATTGCAAGTTGTGGCATGGACAATACGGTCAAGATCTGGTCAATGAAAGGTATGAAAGACGATAGTAGTAATGCCAGTAGAACAAATAATAAAATCCGTAACGAAAATAAGAAATGTACCAATCCAGAGTTATGCGAGTGTGGTAACTAAATTTGTTCTGCTGTCTCAATTTGGGATTCATTTTGATTCTTGAATGCTGAGACAGATATTGTTTAGAACTAGTTATATTTAGCAGCTAATATCTTATTTTCATTCTACATTCTTTCCAGAGTTCTGGACCTATGTAGAGAAATCTTTCACATGGACCGACCTCCCATCAAAATTCCCAACAAAATACGTACAATTTCCTGTGAGTAGGCATTCTTGATTTTTATTGTCACGGATGAGTTCTTCTTCTTATCGTGTCTTGAAGTTACCCTGACGTTTTCAGGTGTTCATAGCCTCTGTTCATTCGAACTACGTTGACTGTAATAGGTGGCTCGGTGACTTTGTCCTATCGAAGGTGAATTATCAGCTTGACCCACATTTGCATGTCTTTATTAAGATTTTGTTTATGTGTTTATTTGTTTTTTGGTTAGGTAAATAACTGCATTATAGGTGTTGCTCAAGTTGTTTTGAAGTCCATGTTGTTATAGTCACATTTCAGCAATACCATGGTCCTTCATTAAAAAAAAAAAAAAAGAAAGAAAGAAACAAAGAAACATAGAAACTTTGTTGAGTATCAAAACGGGGAACACACAAAGACAATAAAGCAAGCTTCGATGAAATTACGCAAATATTGGCTAGTGCATGAATATCTTGGTTATTTGTTTGGTCGGGGTGAAAATGTTTTGGAAGTTCACTAAGAGGAGAATACCTTAGTACTTAAAATCATTACAATCCGGTTTTCCTTTCTGATGCAATAGTGGACTTGTATTTCAGAGCGTGGACAATGAAATTGTGTTGTGGGAGCCTAAAATGAAGGAACAGTCTCCTGGGGAGGTTAGAAACTTCCTTGTATATTTTTAACCGTTTTATTACTTTTATTGGCTGTATAGAATATTAGTCATGTAATTAGCTTCCGCCCGCCCGCCCTAAACTCTTCAATTTTGTTTTCAGGGAATAGCTGATGTCCTTCAAAAATACCCTGTTCCAGAGTGTGACATTTGGTTCATTAAGTTTTCGTGTGACTTCCATTATAATGCCGCCGCCATAGGTAATGCGAGTTCCAAATCTATTTCTTTTCATTTAATCTTTAAGTGTTTCATTCGTTATACTGCTATTTATGTATAAAATTCTGAGTCGAGCCTGTATTGGTCCTAACTATCAGGAAATCGTGAGGGAAAGATATATGTTTGGGAACTTCAATCTAGCCCACCTGTTCTCATTGCAAGGTTTGTTTTGTTGTGTCTTTCTCAAAATTCATATTGAAAAATTGAATTTCTGATCTTGAAACATGCTTTATCAACCCGCCCGTTGTCTTGTAGGTTGTCTCATGCTCAATCTAAGTCTCCAATCAGACAGACTGCCATGTCCTTTGATGGAAGGTGAGTTATTTCACGATTTTATTGCAGCCTCAGTTCTGTACTGTATGTGCTATTTTAAATGGAATAGCCCTTTATGACGTGCAAACATATTCCTTTTATATGATGCAGTACCATTCTAAGCTGCTGTGAGGACGGGACGATTTGGCGTTGGGATGCCATAGCCAGTTCCTAACTCCTATCCAAGGCGTTTTGTTGAAAGGTTTTCTTCTAAGTGCATTTCGCAATTGTATGGTA